>CP025649.1:8008818-8093818 GCA_003576665.1 Ipomoea trifida | reverse complement strand
TATGTATCATACTAGGGTAAACACATTAAATAAATGGCCCTTATAAGAATGGGTCTCACATTAACTATTATACTACTAGTTAGTAAGAAATTAATCCTTCAAGAATAAATACATTGGGCCATTATAAAGTACTCTTACTTATAGGAATTGTAAGGATCCAATTTAATTAAATCACTTACAAGAATTAAATCAAGATTTGGGCCTTTAGAATAAATAATTAATTCCGAAAGAAAATATATATGTGTATCAATTGGAAAGATTAAGCCAAATTAAATCAAATAAATTACCCGGTAGGAATAATTACCGGTCTCAAGGCTTGAACGATATTACGGGGTGTTACAACAACAAGCTTGGATTTGAAGGAACACTTCAAATCTAGGTGATCTCTATTACATACATTTTAATCTATTTTACTATTTTGTTCTTGGATTAGATTAGCTATTGTCTTGAGCTCTTTATCATGAGTGACTAGTTTAATTTAGGGACTTGGATTGTGTGAAGATATGTTGCTAGTGTGATGATCTTATATCTTATTTTGGATTTAAATGCTTGGGTTGTTGGAATATCTATTCTTGTCTATTGATTGTTGTTTTGATGATATCTTGTTTGGATTTGGCCAATCTAGATGAGAGATTGAGTTCTTGACTCTTTCATGTCTTTGATTAGAGTTAGGATTGAAAGCTTTGTAACAATCATATAGATCCTATTGACTTCTTAAGAATAGTAGGAAAGTGTGTAGCTAAAGTGTTTGATAAAATGTCTCTTAGGACTTTGGTTGCTTGAAGGCACTCCTAAGTCTAAGAAGCCCTAGTACACAAAGGTGGAAGAGGACTAAGAAGACACACTTCTGAAGAGCCAACATCTTTGCTTTGTTTATCCATCACTTTAGGCACACTAGGATGGAACATAGATGAACACTATCCAATCCCTTACTTCCTTACATACATTTACTCATATTCATTTTACTTTCATTTTCACACAGCCCTTATGAACCTTTTCACTCTTGCATCATCATTCACCACACTCGAATCTATTACATGACTCAATCACTTAAACGCACGCACACTTGACACACCTCCACGTCCTTCCTTCGAGACCGACACTCGAGGAGTCACTGACTTTCCGTTTTATCACATTCACATATCTTTTGACATTTCACCTTATGCACACAAGTGTTCTTCAGAACTTTCTAAAATTGAAAGAAGGGAGGAACTCCCCTGGAATTCTATCAAGGTGCCTTAAATAGTTTTCGAAATTTTGCCCTAGAAATGTTTCCGCGCAGTGCTCCATCCACGCCATCACCACGCGTGGTTGCGTGCGTGGTTGGCTACTGGAATGCTGCCTCGCCATTCACACGCGTGGTTGTGTGCGTGGATGGCTACTGGAATGCTGCCACGCCTCCCACACGCGTGGTTGCATCATCCCGGGTCCTTCGAGGCTCCTGACTTGCTTGGTTTGCTTGTTTAGCTCGTTACTTGTTCCTAATAGCTCCCGGGACCTCTGTAATGTCTCAATTCATGCCAAAGGTAGCTTTGTGTGCGGTTAACGAATTTAAAGCACAAATTCTCTCAAAATTATCACTTAAGGATACTGAAAACGCTATAAAGCACCCTAGTTAATATTCAAATAATAGGTGTCTTGGGAGCTTATCATTAATCCTTGCTGCTTTTGAAACACTTCACATTATTCAAGGAGCATATATGCCTGATTAGGAGAGTATCTTGAAAGACTACTAAAGCCCAATTTCTAGAAATAGTTGCAAGACAAGTTTCAAAACGTCAAACTCGACCAATATGTTATTGGCAAGTGGATGCAATTCGAACTTGTTTTCTTCCGACGAACAACTTTGAAGACTTAACTATAAATTGTTTGTGATTGTGAGAAGAGACACAAAAGATATATTCATATTTACAAATTCTAGAATTAAAAATTTCACATTGCATTCTTCATCAAGTTTAAGAGACTTTACAAGCACTTAAAGATCTATTTTATTTTATTTGGAGTTTAAATTTGTTTATCAAATCTTTTGTTCTCTACCAACTGATAGAAAGAAGAAGAGTACCATGGATACATGTGAAAACCAAGATCAATATTGGTTTAGTGATCAAAGAATTTGATCATATCACTGTAATTTATACTAGAATAGTGGTTATAGCGAATTTCTCATAGAGAAATGAGTAGAGTGGACTAGAAGTATTACAACACTTTTCAATAACAATAAATAATCTTGATTCATTTATTTTATTGCACTTTACTTTACTTTATCGATTTAAATATCTCTCTTAAAAGCATATTACTTTAACGAAATTATTTTAGAAATACTTATTTCCGCTGCATAATCAATTCGTCTTTATAGCCTAGAATATTAATTTAAAAAAGTCAACATTGCTTTTTGTGGTTGTGGGGAAAGAATAACTTTATTAGTTGAGTATTAAATTGGTTCAACCAAAATATTTTGAAAATCTATTAGAGTTTATTCAACCACCACCCTCTCTAGACTTTTACCTTTGTTTAACCAGGACCAGGATGATCTAAAATATGAGTGATTTTTCTATTTTAAAATGACAATCTAGAAAATAAAAATGTTTATCGACTTAATTGCAACCTTTAAAAGTTTAAGCGCCTAATTGACTTCTTGAGTAAAGTTCAGGGGCCTATTTGACTCTTTTACCAATATACTATTATCACTATTATTGAACACATCACAATTTAAATTTAACATTACTCAGGTGTAGCATAGTTATCACACTGGTTATACATTATTCCTAATATTTGCCATTTAAAAAAGGATTGGATAACTGTAATCTATAGAGTTAAAGTGAAAAAGGTTGGTTTACTTAATTATTACCATAAATTATTATTCACTGAATCACTACGATTTTTAGAATATAATGAAATTAAGGCAAGTTATGATGTACTTGGAAAAGTATTAAATGTTCAACCATATTTTTTAAAATTTTGCAAATATTACATAGATTAAATTTCACTCCATTAATGTGGTATGCCTATAAAATGGCTCAAACAATATGTAGTCCTCACTACATTGTATTCGAAATTATATTTACTATAGAGTGATGGAGCAAGGAAGAGGAGTTGGTGATTTTCATCAACCATTGCCGATTGTTAGGAGCTCAAGAGCAATGGACTACCATGCAACTCCTCTTCCGCCAAGGGAATGCCCTCGTTGTCAATCCAATGACACAAAGTTTAGCTATTTTAACAACTACAGTATGGATCAACCGAGATACTACTGTCGAACATGCAAACGCCATTGGACCCATGGTGGCATTCAACGTGACATCCCTAGTGGTGGACGGTCCAAAAAGGGAAAGCGATTTACTACCAGCCATGAGAATCAAAGGGTTCAATTGGCTCTACCATCACCACCTCAACTCCAACCACTCAGTCTGTTACCAAATCTCTCTCCACTAGCTTTTATTTCTCCTATGGTTTCTCCAATGATGACACCACATGACACTAGTGGTGGGTTTCTGCCCCCAATGGTGGAGAAAGCTATAAATCAACCTACACAATTTCAAGCTGAAAATGGATACCTTAATTGGGTAAACCCATTGAACATCGTGGATCAAAGCTTTCTCGATCTTACTACTAGGCATTCTAATTCATGTATGGCAACATTTGATTTGAACAACAGTGGGGCTAGCTCATCTAACATCTTATCGGTGGATGCTTCCATGGGGAAAATTTCCCCCACCGATGGAGGTACAAATGTTAGTTCGGATTCGTTGTTTGTGGACATTGATGAATGGCTGGACTTCTCGAGTGACTTAGCCCATTGATGTGATGATGAGCTATAAACTTGTGTTCTAATAGCCATTTAGGGTATTTGATTTCTTAATTGCTTGTGTAAGCATTAAAAGGTTAACTAATTGTACTTTAATATCATTTCATCTATTGTCATAGCTGTATGAATAAATTAAAAGGCTTTGCTTTAATTTATTACACCTTAATTTAATTTTTTTTAGTATGTAGAACACATGAGCGCACGGGTTTGTAAGCATGAAGCGTGCAAACTTGTGTGATCGTGCAATGTGTATACACAAAAGATGCTTGTACGCATACACATGGGTGTGATAGTGGTGAGTGTTTCCGCCTGTCACGCGGGTGACCCATGTTCGATCCCTGTCAACGATGCCAATTTGATAAAATGTATGTTTAGTGGTGTTGGGATGGATAGATAGAAAAGCGTAAACAATGATGGAATCTCCGAGTGTTGGTCTCACGGAGCAAAGCATTGGTTGTAAAGGTAAAGAGCATTAAAGTAAAAGCACAAGAAAGGAAGTAAGTAAAACGGGGAATTGGATGGATACTCTTGATCTTATGCGTTCATTGGTATAAGGTTGACTCGAAATAGTGCAAAACAAAACTAACTTAAAGAAGAGTGTATTACAAGCACTAGGGTGACTCGTACCTAGGCTCTTAGACCACAAATGTGACTAAGACATTTTATCAAACACACAGTCTACTCCTAGTCCCGAGCCTTGTCCTCTCAAACCGAATGACGGGGAAAGCAAATGAGTAAGACTCGATGGATCCTTCAATGAAGAGAGAATCAATACACAACTTATTCACAACAAAAGCATTTTAGGCCAAACATCACACTACATCTCATTAATTAATCAATTAAGATCACAGATGCATAAGCACAAGGCAATCCAATCCAATTCCTAGAAGATCTAGCCACACATTATCATGAATTGAAATCACAATGCAATTTGAATCAATATAGAAATGTAGAAATGGAAATTGGAAATTAACAGACAAAAGATGAAATATTACCACTTGAATCTACAAAGTGGGATCAATCTACAAATTCGAGAATGTCTTCTTCCTTTAGGAATTGAATTACAAGGTGACTTGTAGAATCTAACCCTAATATAGAGAGAGAAATATATAAACTTAAAGCTCTAAAAATTACAATGAATAAAAGAAGATCTCCCTAGAAAAATCATGTCAAGCCTTTTATCCGCAGAAATCCTGAGCGGCGTACGAGCTAGCGTATGCTCGTACACCCGCTCTTACGTAGCCCAGTTGCCCGAATTGCTCCACCACGAGCGAGGCGGGACTCTTGGCACCTTTTGGTTTCCCTCCACGATTGTGGTGTGGTTTTTTCAGCCATATTCGCTTGCACTTCATCCCGGTTGCTCCATTTTAAGCCCCTATGCCTTCATTTATGCTCAAAACCTTCAAAAACACTCAAATATATTGCAAGTGCTCCAATGTTATTGTTCATAAGAGAATATAGCAATTAAGCACACAAATCACACCACAAATGACTCAATCAATGCAATAAACACCACCAAAACACCTTATAAAGCAAGACATATTTGACACTCGTCACGTGCTCATTAGATGACATTGTTATACAACTTTTCATCTTTTACTTCTTTTATCTTAAATTATTTTCCACATATACCATGGAGTGTACTTTATTTATTTTGTTAGAGATGGGAGAAATATAAGGTGAAATCTCATTATCATTTCTAGTGTCGGTCCATAGTGATATCTAAATACTCAATTGTATATGTATTCTCAATTTATTCAATATAATTTTATGTAACACACTGTTCAAATATTACTTAAATTAGTTCAATTTCTAATTTCTATATAAGTCAATTGTCGCAATTGATTAAGCACTGTTTGGATTAGTAAACTGAGTATAGACAGAAAGCGAATTAGAAGTGAGCAATTTGATAACTCTGTTTGGAATGATCACCATTTCGAAAGTTGGAGGCAACCATGTCATTGAAATCACAATCCATTAAGGTGTTAATCAGCGTAAAAAGAAGGTAGGAGTTTGTTGTACCAAGCTAATATCTACTTGAACCGTATAAACCCTTTCTCTAAATTTTCACCTTGAAAATTGAACGAAGTAAACAACTTCTTCAGATCATGTTGTTATTTATCATTGTTTCATCCACAACATCACTCCATTCTTGTCATGGTGTTCAGCTAAGTTGTGTAGTGAATACACATTGTGTTTCCTTAAAGTTTCACTTTAAGAGAGAAAAGCTTTTCTTCATAAAAATAATCCCTTCGATCTGGTAATAAATCCACGTATATATTAGTTAGGTAATCTTACTAATTCTTTCTCTTTCTTGATATCCAATTTGGGCGCTTCAAAAACATAAGTACCTTATTAACATCAATGACGCAGATTTAACCAGTTATCTTTTGATCAGGAGTTAGCTAGCTGACTTTCACTACAAGAAAAATCACAAATTGCGACGGAAAAATTCCGTCGCAAAAACGCGAAATTTCGTTGCGAATTGCCTTTTGCAATGGAATTTTGCATGTTTGCGACAGAATTCATTCTGTAGCCTCTAGGCTTGTCATATTTTGCAACGGCAAAATAATTTGTCCCGAGCGGTGGCGACAAAAAATGGCAACGGAATTTTCTGTTGCAAATTAGGCAACGAAAATCCCCGTCGCGAATTTGTCACGATTTTGGCAACGAAAATGTTTCTTTCCATCGCATCGCATGAAAACATATTCCGTCGCAAAACTGATATTTTGTCGCCTATTTTCATCGTGAAATATAACGACATAAATAATTGTTGTCGCGATTCCGATGGTAAATTATGTTGTTTGAGTTTTAGTGGTGAGGTGTGTAATGAATGTGATAAAACGAAGAGTCAAGACTCCCTGAGTGTCGTGTCTCTCAAGGATGACAAATTGGAGTGAATAAGTGTTGACATTTAGGAGGTTAAGAGGTAAGACTTACAAGAATTACTAAGGCAAAATGGAAACATAGATGAGGGATTGTAAGGGTAATTACGAACTAAAAAATTTAAAAGGACAAGAGGGTGTGTGACTTAGCTAGACCAAACGATTGATTATTCAAAGGGGATGCGGGAATGAGTTTCGGGATTAAACTAGGGAGTCACGGTATTAACACCAAGTGGCGTCACACTCAGACTCTCAATCCTCATTCGGTTGAGTCATTTTATCGAACACCTTGCCTACCACTCTTCCCGAACCTCATCCTTTCGGATAGAAGGCGGGGATATGGATGAGTTGGACTCATGAGTGGCCGTTATCGCGCGCACACTCACTTTCACCAAGTCTGGTACCTATTCCGGCCGAAATAGAAATAGAGCATGAAGAACATCATATCACCCACACAAGATTAAAATTCTATTCCAACATTCTCACAAGCACATGGCAAAATTAAAGCTTTTATCTTTTAGTCTAACATGGGCACACACACCCTTTAACTAGACTACTCAAACATCGTAAACAACAAAATCAAATAACCAAAAATAATCAAGATAATAAATTAAAACCACAATCTTTCTAGGATAAGAGTAATGTACCTAAAGAATCAAGTGTGCTATTACATCTTCTTCATTCACCTTCACCTTCTAGAGGAACTAATCTAATCTAATGGAAATTGGGGGTTTTCCCCCAAAAGGGGAGAAGATGAAGAGAAATTAGATCCGAAAAAGTTTGTCCCCCTCCAAAATGAGCAAAGAGGGTTTAAATAGTCTCGCGAAAGTCGAAATCCCGCGGTAGCCCTAACTGGTTCGTCCACGTCACCTACACGCGTGGATGGGGGCGTGGATGCGTACTAGAATTAGTCCACGCCTCCCAATACGCGTGTAGGCCTCGTGGTGGTAGCCTGCCCGGTTGATTCTTCGTTTGTTGCTTCCTTTTTTGCCTCGGACTTGCTATATCCTGCGGAAATGACTTAAAACACAACCTTTGAGTCGAATTTGTTGATTTGGTCTCAATTAGTCTTTATGCATAAAAAATGATCATAAATGGGTGTTAAGACTACATAATGTTGTCCATAAATGACCCTAAACTTGACTGTTCTTGGCGCTTATCAAAGTTTCCACACTTAATCCTTGCTTGTCCTCAAACAAACATACTATCTAAATTCTAATCACTTAAGTGCCAAGAATAGTTAAGTTTTCATGTAGGTCGACCAATCGATTTGTGTGCGGGTGTTTTGGGACAGAGCGGGTGAAATTCGCTATACTATCTACCAAGACTGTTAAGCTTATGTCAACCAAATGTGAGAAATATGCTGAGGAAGTGAAGGTCTCCAAAGATGGGTTTTAATAACAAGAAAATTTGCATTCACACTTTTCAAGCATGCAGACAATGGGAATTCATCTTTCATTTTGTATGGGCCTAAAAGGCGATTGAATGATGCAGTTTTGCGTAGGCGTGAGGTGTCAAAATAATGTGAATGTGTGTAAGGATAAAATGAAGAGTCTATGACTCCCCGAGTGTCGATCTCGAAGGAAGGATGTGGAGGTGTGTCAAGTGTTCGTGCGTTTAATTGATTGAGTCATGTGAGGGATTGAGTGTGGTTGTGGGAGTGGTGAATAGAGATTTAAAGGTGTAGAGATTCATAAGGTTGTGCAAGGTGAAGATAAAACAAATATGAGTAAATAAATGTAAGAAAATAAGGGATTGGATAGTGCTCATCTATGTTGCATCATAGTGTGTCTAAAGCAATGGATAAACGAAGCAAAGAAGTTGGCTATTCAGGAGTGTGTCTTCTTAGTCCTCTTCCACCTCTGTGTACTAGGGCTTCTTAGACTTTGGAGTGCCTTTAAGCAACCAATGTCCTAAGAGACATTTTATCGAACACCTTAGCTACACACTTTCCTACTATTCCTTATGAATTCCATAGGACCTATGATTGTCACAAAGCTTCAATCTCAACTCTAATCAAAGACATAATAGAGTCAAGAGCCCAATCTCTCATCTAGATTGGCCAAATTCAAACAAGATCTCATCAAAACAACAATCAATAGACAAGAATAAAAATTCCAACAATCAAAGCAACTTGATCCAAAATAACACATAAGATCATCACACTAGCAACATAGCTTCACACAATCCAAACCCTAGATTAAACTAGCCACACATATTCAAGAATTCAAGAACGTAACAATAGCTAATTTAATCAAGGAACAAGATAATAGAAATAGATTAAAATGTAATAGAGATCACCTAGTAATGAAGTGTTTCTTCAATCCAAGCTTCAAGTCTTTCCTTACAAGGTGAAATTGCAAAGCTAAACTAGTCTAAAACTAAGAAATGAAAAGGGAACTTTCTAAAATTGAAAGAAGGGAGGAACTCTCCTGAAATTCTATCAAGGTGCCTTAAATAGTCTCTGAAATTTTGCCCTAGAAATGTTTCCGCGCAGTGCTCTATCCACGTCATTAGCACGCGTGGTTGCGTGCGTAGTTGGCTACTGGAATGCTGCCACGCCATCCACACGCGTGGTTGTGTGCATGGATGGCTACTGGAATGCTGCCACGCCTCCTACACGGGTGGTTGCATCATCCCGGGTCCTTCGGGGCTCCTGACTTGCTTGGTTTGCTTGTTTAGCTCATTACTTGTTCCTAATAGCTCCCGGGACCTCTGTAATGTATCTATTCATGCCAAAGGTAGCTTTGTGTGCAGTTAACGAATTTAAAGCACAAGTTCTCTCAAAATTATCACTTAAAGATACTGAAAACGCTATAAAGCACCCTAGTTTATATTCAAATAATAGGTGTCTTGGGAGCTTATCAAGTTTCCACAGTTTACTTCTTGCTTGCCCTCAAGCAAGACAACATACTCTAAGCACATAAGCTTCCAAGATACCAACTCATGCAAAACGGAATTCTCGGTCAATCAAAATGGTGGGTGTTTAAGACTACCGAAAAGGGGGAAATCTTTTGTGTTATCTACAAAGGATGTTGGTTAGATGCCATCAACTCAAGGAATATTTTCGGGAAGTGAAAACCTTTCATAGATAAACAATTAAAATAAAGGAACACACTTCTCACACCACGCGCAAGCATGCAATTCCAAAATTCGAATTCACCTCTCATTTAATTAGGGCCTCTAGCCGATCCCACTAGTGGGAACGATGTGCACTAGTTAATCAACCCTTCCGTCCTAAACGCCAAAGCCCAACGATAAAATAAGTGAGGGTAGGGGCATGGACCACTCACCGCTTACGGCTTAGTGCGGTCCCTCTTTTCTTCTCACTTCCTAGGATAACGCCATCGAGCGACCCGACTTCACATAGAACTCCATGCTTTTTCGAAGACAGTGCAATGGTACCCGAATCCTAGTGAAGCGGCTCACCTCATCTCTATTTTCTCAATTCTTGGGATCATTTTATGTGGACAACTGACTCCAGATAAAGCTTTTGCTTACCGAAGACTATGGTTGAACACAACCCAGCGAAATGACATTCCTCAATTTTTATCTCAATGATTGGCCTTTGTGCCTTTTCAACTGTTTCTTCATGCAACCCCTCATGCCTTTTTCTCTTAGGATTAAGGGATTTTTCACTCTTAAGCTTACCAATAGGCTCACCTTTGGCCCCATGCCCTACCAAGATTACTTCAATTCCGGGCCTCGCTAAAAATTATCTTTCTCAAATTAAAAAGTGCACACTCCCACTTCGAGAGATCATTGACTAAGGTCCTATGTAAATAAGAGGCGAACATCATGCAAGCAGGCAATGATATAAACTTATTTGGGTCTAAACACTCTCATGGATGCGAAAAGTAACTTCCTCAAAGATATTTCAAAAATAAAAAAATTTTGGGCATCTAATCAAAATTCTCTCTAGATAACACAAACAATAACTCTCTTTTCAAATTGCAAATACGCCCGTTTAAATGCCCTGAAAATTACTGTTTTGCTATATTCCACAATTGCAACCACAATTAGTCTTTGTGCCTATCTTTTATCAAAATGAGCTATTCTAAGATGTCATGGGCTCAAAGAACTCCATTAAAAACCCTTGTGAGTCTATTCAACCCCCCCCCCCCCCTTCTAGACTCACATCGTTACCACCGGGACCAACAAGTGGTATCAGAGCTCGTTACCTTGAACGGTGAACACTCTGTGTATACTGCCTGCTGATCCTCTTTGAAAAATCCTTAAAATTTTACGCTTTGCACTATGTCTAAAATGGAACATCATAGGCATTTCCTCATGTTTAACTTAGACAAATTTGATGATTGGAAAGTGCAAATGCAGGTTCACTTGTCTGCCATTCATGATGAGATGTGGGACATGATCACTGGCGGACCCATCAAGATCTTACAAGTGAACCCCAACCGAATACTCATTGATCCTACCTCACCAGAGATGATACCGAAAGAAAAATCCATGCTGACCACCGAGGAAAGAACTCGTGTGAATCTTGATAATATAGCCAAGGATATACTCTACAAAGCTCTGGATGAGTCACTGTTTCCACGAGTGAGAAAATGCAAATCAGCTAAGGACATCTGGGATGTACTCATGCGAATAGGCGAAGGGGACGAGCAAGAGAAAGAAAACAAGTTGACGATTGCCATGAAGAAGTTTGAGGATTTCAAACTTGGTCCGAAGGAATCCATAACCGACATGGAAGCTCGCTTCATGAAGCTACTGATGGACATCAGTGACCTTGATGAAGAAAAGCTATCACAAAACGAGATAAATCTGAAGATTCTCCGAGGACTACCCAAGAGCTGGGAGATGAAGGTAGTAGCTATGCGCGATCATCGAGATCTCAAAACAACGAGCACTACTCAGATTTTTAGTGATCTGAAAGCCTATGAGTTTGAGAAGGAAGCACTGAATGATGAAGTACCCGAAACAAGAAATATAGCCTTAGTCGCGAATCAACAACCTTCATCATCAACAGTAAGGTCGATTCCTAACCCTTCATCTGATTTATTCACTGCACCAGTTTGCTTTGTTTATGAGAAAGTTTAAAAGATTCATGAGAAAGAATCAGTCATATGATTCTGCAGACAAATCAAGAAGATCAAAGCATAGAAGCCACAACAAACCGAGTGGATCCAGAACACGCGGAAATGAAGAAGTTCAAATGCTATGCTACAACTGCCGAAAGCCTGGACATTTCAAAAAGCATCAGGACGAGCACAACTACAAGAAGAATTCGGGAAACTACAACAACCCGAAGAATACATCCAATGATGCTGATGAGCAGCCAAACAAAAATCAGAAGAATGACATGTGAAGAAAGGTTCTAGCTGTGGAAGAGAAATCAGGAGAAAAGAACGACAAGTCATGCACGTCTAGCTCTAGCTCTGAGAGTAACAGTTCAGAAGACGAAAGGGGACTGTTATGCCTTTTCAATCAGGAGGATTCGGATGAAGAGATATGTCTTATGGCAGATGAAGAAGAGGTAACTTCACAAAACCATTCATTTAATTACAGTTCCGAATCCATCTATCATGAAAATCCTGGGGAAGCATTCAAAAGAATGATGAAGGATTTTATTGATATAGAAAACTCACATTTTAGACTTAAGGAAGAGAATGCTCAACTATTGGTAGAAAGGCAAGATCTCGAGGACTTAAAGTCCAAAAATGCTGAGATGCTTGAATCTATAAGCCAGCTTGAGAAGCAAGTTTATCTCCTTAAGGAAGAGTGTAAAGCAAAGGATGATAGAGAGCAAAACTTGCGTACGGTAATTGCGACATTTACAAATTCATCCAAATTAATGGATCGAATGGTAGATGATCAAAGACCATCAGGGAGTAGAACCAGACTCGGTTATAACTCTAGCTCTCATCAACATGTTCTCTTGGTACGACCAACAGACCCTTCTACCAGTGGAGGATTAAGTTCTGTTTTTGTCTAAGGACAAACTGAAAATCTTGAGCCTGTGATTAACGCCGAAGATGGAACAGAACAACAATCAACGAGCCAATCCAATGATTCGACTAAAACACGAATTGTGGAACCTACGAGAGGAAACTCCCTATACGGTAACCCGAGAAGTCATCAGACCCCTCGGTACAGACCTCGCATGCAAAACTATCATGGTTTCGTTGCAAATGGTCAACCACATGGGAATAGTCGATCTAAAGGAAAATTTCAAGGCAACAAGAGGCAACACTATTCACAGAGGCAACGCAAAGGCAGACCTCAGGGAAGACCGAGTTCTTACCCGAATAGTTTCAAGAATTTCAAAAAGTTCTTTGGAAAGCATAAGGGTGGAGATGGTAGACTATATCCCAGTGATGAGGACTGGTTCATGGACTATGAGCCAATGACAAGAGCAAAATTTTTGCTCACACATTGACATAAGCAGACCTCATACACAAGGGTAAACTCGAATAAACAAACACCTCCTCTTCAAAAGGTTTATTCACCAAAGTCACCTCAAGCTTACTATGCTATTCCTTATGATTATCGTGTGTTTAACAGGTATCGTGGACCGAGGATGAACCTCACAAGTTCTAGGTATGCATGGATGCCTAAACTCACAGCTAACTGTCAAGGACCCAAGAAGGTATGGGTACCTAAAAATACCTAATCTTTGGATGTAGGGAAACAGGACTATCTGGTATGTAGATAGTGGATGCTCAAGACACATGACCGGTGATAAATCAGAATTGAGCAACTTTAAAGCGAAGAATGGTCCTAAAGTAGTCTTCGGTGGGAACTCAAGTGGACGAACCATGGGCACCGGAGATGTTGTGAGAAATGGTTTAACAATTCAAGAAGTATCTTATGTCGAAGGATTAAAGTTTAATCTTTTGAGCACAAGCCAATTCTGCGACAAAGGATATAAAGTAGAATTCTCAAGAGATCAATGCCAGGTTATCTCAGAAATAAGTCATGAAGTTGTCCTGACGACTAAACAGAGAAAGAACATGTATGTAGTTACATGGGAGACTGTGAAACCGAATACTTGCCTGATTTCCAAAAGCAAGAGAGATCTAAGTTGGGAATGGCATCACAAACTTAATCATCTCAACTTTAAAGCCATCAACAAGCTTGCAAGAAAGGAGTTGGTTGACGGACTACCAAATGTTATCTATGATAAGGACAAGATTTGTGAAGCTTGTCAGAAAGGGAAACAAATTAAGTCTTCGTTCAAGACAAAATCTCTAAACACCAACTCACGACCCTTGAGTCTACTTCATATGGACTTATTCGGGCCAGTTGATCCAGTCAGTCTGAGTGGAAGAAAATACACTCTCGTGGAGTCTACTTCATATGGACTTACACGAGATACACGTGGACATCTTTTCTAAGGAAGAAGAATGAAACCGAAAAGGTTCTACCAGACTTGCTCCGAAGACTTCAAACAGAAAAAGATTTAAGCATTGTTAAAATTCGGTCTGATCAAGGAACCGAATTCGTGAACAAAGTCATTTAGGATTTCTATGGACAACATGGAATACTACATCAACTTTCAGCGGCGAGAACTCCCCAACAGAACGGTGTTGCTGAAAGACAAAATAGAACTCTGAAAGAAGCAGCAAGATCCATGATCGCCTTCTCAGGTTTGCCTAAACGTTTTTGGGCCGAAGCCATAAACACAGCTTGTTATACTCAAAACAGGTCTCTCATTCATAAAGTTCATGGAGCCACTCCTTATGAACTCTAGAAAGGCAGAAAACCTGTTGTAAGATATTTTCACATCTTTGGAAGTAAATGCTTCATTCATAACAATGGAAAGTCACATCTTAAGGCTTTTGATGAACGTGCTGATGAAGGAATATTCATGGGATATTTCAATAAGAGCAAAGCTTTTCGAGTTTTAAACAAGCGAACCATGGTGATAGAAGAGTCGATACATGTGATTTTCGATGAATCATCTAAAGAAGATATAGTGAACACCAAGAGGACACAAGATGTTGAGGAAACAAAGGATGGAGAAGTTGAAGAGCTATCCGAAGGAACAGAATCAGAAGAAGATGATTATCCAATCTTTTCTAATCATCTACCGAATACTTCCTCTCAAACCGAAGTATTACTAAATGATACTAATGAAACAAGTCAACAAGAAGTGCAACAAGATGAAAGCAATCACATTGAATCCACAGTAGATGAAGGAGCACCACCCACTACTTTTCAACCTTACCTAAAATGGTTGAGAAACCATCCTCAAGATCAAATTATCGGGGACATCCATGACAGACTACGAACTCGTGCATCCATTCGGGAATGCATGATGGCATGCTTTATATCTCAAATTGAACCAAAGACTGTAGACGATGCATTGAACGATTCGGATTGGGTCATAGCCGTGCAAGACGAATTGCATCAATTTGAGAGAAACAATGTATGGGAACTAGTTCCACGACCAACTCATCAAAATGTCATTGGAACCAAATGGGTATTCAGAAACAAGATGAATGAGCAAGGAGTCATTGTTAGGAACAAAGCTCGATTGGTTGCAAAAGGATAATGTCAAGAAGAAGGAATTGATTTTGATGAAACATTCGCTCCTGTGGCCAGACTCAAAGCCATAAGAATCTTTCTAGCGTATGCTGCATGGAAAGACTTTAAAGTCTATCAAATGGATGTCAAAAGCGCCTTCCTAAACGGACTTTTGGAAGAAGAAGTATATGTTGAACAACCACCAGGATTTATCTCAGAAATCGGAACGAATAAAGTCTACAAACTCAAAAAGGCTTTGTATGGTTTAAAACAAGCTCCAAGGGCTTGGTATGACACTTTGTCATGCTTTCTTATAAGTTGCGGATTCACGAAGGGAATAGTAGACAAAATCGTCTTCAGAATTAAGAACAAAGATCATATCCTATTGGTACAAATCTATGTGGATGAAATCATATTTGGAAGTACCGATTTGGATCTTTGTGAGAAATTCTCAAAACTCATGCAAGGAAAATTCGAGATGAGCATGATGGGAGAGTTAAATTATTTTCTGGGTCTTCAAGTCAGACAAGAACATAACGGTATTTTCATCAATCAAGCCAAATACACTAAGGATCTCATCAAGAAGTTTGGAGTTGATGGGAAGTCCTCGGTTAAAATTCCCATGAACACCTCGTTACGAATGGACATTGATAACGAAGGAAAGGAGGTTGATCAAACTAAGTATAGAGGAATTATTGGCTCCCTACTATACTTGACGGCAACTAGACCAGATATATCTTTTGCAGTAGGTGTATGTGCTTGGTTTCAAGCTAATCCTAAGGAAAGTCACCTAAGTGCTGCCAAGAAGATATTAAGATATCTGAAAGGAACTCAAAGTGTGGGACTTTGGTACCCGAAGAGTAATGTCTTCGATCTAGTTGGCTACTCTGATGCGGACTTTGCTGGTTGTAAGATTGATCGAAAAAGTACATCTAGGACATGCCAGTTCCTAGGGGGAAGGCTTGTCCATGGTTCAGCAAAAAGCAAAACTCTATTGCTACAAGCACTGCTGAAGCCGAATATATAGCTGCAGGTAGCTGTTGTGCACAAATACTATGGATGATGCAACAACTAAAAGATTATGGTGTCACAACTAGAGAAGTAAGCATTATGTGTGATAACACTAGTGCTATTGCTATAACTCAAAATCCAGTGCTACACTCAAGGACTAAACATATTGATATCAAATATCATTGCACCCGAGACCATGTTGAGAAAAAGGATATCAAGCTCGAATATGTGAATACCGAAGATCAGCTTGCAGATATTCTCACGAAACCTCTTGCCGAGGCATGATTCTCCATGTTACGCCATGAACTCGGGATGATAGAGCTGAGTTAGCATGCAGACAACTGAATCCTTACAAAACTAAAAGGACATCTCATTTATGACGTGCAGAAATTAATGTAGCCATAAGAATCAAAGTTCACGGACTCGCATTAAAAGATAAGTCCAAACGTATTTGGACGGTTGCAACTTGAATGGTCTTATCAGATGCAAATCAGCCAATCAGAAGAGTCCCAACCTCGCTATAAATAGATCACAACGAGGAAAGGAGGAGGTATCCTAACTCCTCTTCTTTGTGTTGTTTTCTATCTTGTAGGTATGGACAAAGGAAAAGGGAAGAAGGCAAGCTCTGAAGAGAAACCGGCCAAAAAGAGGTTCTCTTTTCGGCTACTGCTAAAGGAAGGGTCTATCAAGCTGAACAAATTAAGAGAAGAGAAGGGACAACCTCTTGAGGGTGACACATCCACCCATTCCCTTGAGCTGTCCGATTCCGAATCAGAAGACTACGTGCCTGCTCCACCAACCATGTCTGTTCCAAGTTTTCACTCTGGTGGGTTGGCTCTACCATCTGAAGAGCCCTATTGGCCTGATCAGGACATCGTACCTAGGCAAACCCCTCCTCCTTCCACTGACAACAATGGAGATGATGCATGGAATGACGTCCAACGGTGGTACCAGGAGAACCAACCTCCTCCTCAAGGCCAAAACCAACCAGCACGAGAGGACTATGACGAAGACTATCTTCGTTATCTAGAGGAGATGCTTGAACCGGAAGAGGTTCCTGATCAGTCCTCGGTTCAAGAAAACCAGCCTGGATATGGACCCATGCCTCCATCATGGAATCAAGACATGCGGGAGTGGAGACGTTTTCACGAAGACATTGCCCTGAGTGCTCGACCTGTTCAAAGCCCTCCTACCCCGGAGAGCAGCCAAGGTCAAAGTCTACTATCAACTACAAACAGTAGGCAGGCTAAGGCCAAAGGAAAGGGCAAGGTGAGGAAGTAGATGTCATTCCTCATAGTGAAAACAGGGTTCGGATAGATGTTGTGTCATGTTCTCTTGGTTGTTAACCGTGGTATCTTAAATGAAATAATAAACTTTTCTGGCCGTGTGATTTATTTCACTTTATTCTATGTTTTTCCGAATCATTCTATTGATACCGAAGCCTAGCAGTACTATCGAAGTCTAAAAGATATATGTCATTGGTACCGAAGAGTACCTTCTTATCAGTAATACCGAAGACTGCTACCTTACTTCAACACAGTACGTTATCATCAACCGAATACTTGACAACCGAATCATTATCATCTAAGTCCTTATGAACCGTACTCTTACCTTGTCAAGGCAACCGTAGGTTTGAAATCTAATCTTGGTGAACAAGTCATTGGTCGTAATTCTCGGAATGAGTAACTTGTGACCGTTTATTATATGAACGTGGGATCGTGGTGGAACACGTGTCAAAGCTTTATTTGCTGATCCCTTTAGAGCATGCGCTCCACCTACCTTGATCTGCCAAACCGTCAGACATGAAAGGACGGACCATAAATGAAAAGATGGCATAATGAGTGCTTTCTCTCTCCTCATTATATGCATTTATCACATTATGGGAAAGTGGCCTTTTTCAGCAACAAGTCGTGACCACGATCTTATGCCACTTTTGCCCCCTTCTTAAAGAGCATTTATGGAGTTTTGTCTCATATACATTATTTTGCCCCACTTTTTATTGGTAACCCGACCCAGTTAACCCCATCATATATAAACCCTCTCACCACTCATATTCTACCTTTTCACCCTATCAAAACAATATCATCCCGTCAATAACCCTAAACCACCTTCAAAAACCCATACACTTGCTACCATGTCGTCAAGTTCAAGTTCATCTTCTGGGAGTTCAAGTTCTTCATCCGATGAAGTTTCCAACGTGCACCGCCCTGCTCCTAAACCTTCAGCATCAACGGAAAAGTCCAAGTCGTCTCCGGAAAAACCATTCATACCTCCAAGGATCATCTCTTGACCGTGTGAGGACCATGATGTCTTCAAGTTTTTCCTCAATACGCTTAAAGGACAAAAATCCAAAAACTGTATGGTCAAGGCCAGATCAATGCTTGATGTCAGTGGATTTCTCGAAAGAGTTCTTGACAAGGAGTTTGGAAACCATGTGATTCAATGTCTCAAAGATGGTAATCTCTACAACTTTGTGACTTTCAAACATAAAACTTGGTATCCTCTTGATGTAACTCAATTCTACATCAACGCTGAGTTACATACTGTTAATGGCATTGTTGAGATAAGATCAGTGGTTCACGGAACTACAGTAACTGTTACTCATGAGGATATAAGGAGAGTTTTTGGTTTTCCTATCTGTGGTGACGGATTTCATCCAAACTGTTCAGGAAAGGAGTATAGCAGAAAAAGGATGTGGAAAAAGATGAAAGGTTATTCCCAATCCTCCTCTATTCCACCCATCCTAAAGAAGAAAATGTTGAAACTCGATTATGAGTTTGTTGTTGATATACTTAATAGAGTTGTGGAAAGTAAACAATCTGGAACGGATGAAATCTCAGATATGAAAATGAGGATGGTGTATGCTCTTCCGGAAAACTATCCTGTTGATTGGTCTAGAGTCATTTTTGCCTTCCTGATCGACAATATTCAAACCGGCGTTGATCCTAAATCCGGTTGGATATTAAAAGTCGTTGGCTACGATTTTGTGATCAGTGCTATCTTAAGAAATAAGAAGGTGAAACTGCGCACTGGAACTGCTTCCCATCGCACTCATTACTACATGAGCTCAAACCCTCCAAACTACAACAAGAGAAAGGCAGATAAATTGGAAGCTGCCCAGAAAAAGGAACGCAAGAAACACAAGTCCAAATCCTCCAAAAGTTCAGTTGAAAAGGAGAAAACAGAAACATCTGATAGTCATGATTCGGACAGATCGAAAAAACCGAAGAGGAGACAACAGAAAGAGTCATCAAAGCAGAAAAGACCGAAGCATGCTGAATCCTCACGACAAGCCAAGTCCTCATCTGAATCCGAGGCTAGAGAGTTGAAAGTCGAATCTAAGAAACGGAAGGCTAAACAGCTTAAGCGTCTAAAAAAGAAGCTCCGGAGATATCAGACCGAGAAGATCGTGACAGAACAAAAGATATCATCAGCTGCTGTCCTACCAGCAGTAGAGGAAAAGAGACGAACTCTAAGTGATGAACGTAAGAGAGTTCTTCCTCCTCCTCTTGATTTCAGCAAAGATGACAATGATGAGGATGATCAGATGCCTCTCACTAGGTTTATGAAACCGAAGCCTTCACAACCTGAATCCTTCGATCTACAACCAGTGGCCGAGCAAGTGCAATTCTCCGAACCTCCCGGATCCTTGGCAGTCGTACCTTCGGATTCCGAGGTTCCCACAACCGAAGAACAACACCTGGCCATTACAATGCACCGAAATCAGAATGAGTCGGACTCAGACTCTACATGGATAGAGGATGATTCTGAGGGGGAAGATGTTGGCACCCCTCGTCCTATCTACCGACCCATACCCGAAGCTGTGCAAAGACAAATCACCGAACACATGTCTCCCCTCATGGCCGCAATTATGCTTGCTCAGGATGATATTCTCCGACGCATCTATCTACGATGGCCATATGATTCAACTATTCGGATTGAGGAACTCCCGCCTGAAACACCTACATCTGATGTACCCGAATCATCCAAACAACTATCTATTCCTCCTAACTCTATCTCTCACCAAATTAATACATATGCTATGTTGGCTCAACAGTTAGCATACGAAGATTCTAATGATGAGATGCCTTGTACCGAAGCATTCTTAGAATTGTCCTCTCATGAAGACATTCTAAGGCGAGAACTTGCTCGGGTTTACAATTGGCAAGAATGGAGAATGTCCAGTCTTCGGGTTATTGCAAGCACTATCAGTGAAATGGCTGAAGAAGAAGAATGGGCATTAGATTGGATGGGTACACAATCAGTCTTTGATGCAACAAGGCCAGCTGAAATTGAACGAGTTTTTGCTGAAAAACTCTGAGGTAAAATGACTCGGTTTGGCAAGTCTGTGGATCTAAATGTTGGCTACCAAACACCTCGGGAACGCCAAATGCTTGAAGATATAAAGATTGTTAAGATCCATAACATCTCCCGAGCACAAACGGAGATAAGGGATCTTAGACCAGACATTGGACCAAGCCGTCTGCCTGAAGAAGAAAAAGATGATGAGAAATCATATCCTGATTCAAATTAAGGATGTGGAGATGACACTGATAGGAAGGATGACGATGACAATGATGATAATGACAACCCATCAGGAAATGGAATTCCTCCTTCCTCCGCATCCAGAGCAATAGGCAATCAAGATTCGAGTGGGCAAATTGATCACAACGAAACCACCTCTTATCAGCCACAAGCTGGAGAGACTAAGACTGCACCTACCGAATCATTGGAACGAACTGTAATGCTAAGTCCGAGTTCAGCCCGGGATGAAAACATGGAAGCATCTCGAGGTGCGAATCATGATGACTTACATTTTATTGATGAAAAGATGATTACTTCTGATCTAAACCTTGTTGATGTTGAGGTGGAAATGTTTCCTGACTCCACTCCGGATGAAAACATGGAAGCATCCCGAAGTGTTAATCCCGAGGACTCATCTTCCCCAACCAAAGGATCCGAGGAACTGAAATCAGCTGATGGACATGAACTTGTCTTGGTTCAAGGTGGAAACATGGAAGCGCCTTCCAAAGACAGTCATGAGCGCTCAGCCGAAGCATCCAAAAGCTCGGATTCGTCTAAGGTAATTATCAATACCTCTTCTGCTTTTACTTCTCTGATGAAAGCTATTCAGGGGATGGCGAGGACTCAAGATGTACAATTCAAGTCTCTAAATGAGTCCATCACCAAAATCAAAAAGGACATCAGAAAGCAGAAGAAGAAATCCTCAAAGTTGAACACTGATGAACAAATCACGGCTCTTGAAAAGAAGATTGACAATGCTTTTTCTGAGAATCTCATTTCCCTTGGATCCCTGAAGGACTCGGTAACTGAAATCACAACCATACAGCGTGATTTGGTTACGAAGCATGCCTTCATCAAAGAGCGCCTGGATCTATCTTGTGTCAAACTTGAATACGTAACAGGCAATCAAAACACGATGGGATCTTACATTTCAGAGTTTGAATGGACTCTCAAGGAACTGCAAGTGTGCATCAATCGGTTGAGCAACAAAGTGGATACTCTTATTGAGGTAAATGATGCCAACAAGGGGGAAGAGAGGAAAGGAACTCCTCCAAGCACTTGCAAGGGAAAGGAAATTGCTATCCGAGGAGATGATGATCGGGATAATGACAATGTCTCACGTGAAAGGAAAGCCATCCTGAATCTCAAAGAAACTCCATCTCCCTCCCCATCACCGAAGAGAACACAGGATGAACCTTCAGGTGGTGGACCGAGCTCTAAAAAGCAAAAGAAGCAGATGACCCGAGGAGTTGATGGAAGATCAATCGAATATGTTCCATATAAAGAAAGATCCGGAAAGCACTATCAGGAATGCAACATTCCACCTTACTGGAACAAAAAGAAGCCTATGGACAGATTGAACTACTTGAAAAAATCAAAATGAAAGGATTTTCGAGCAGAAGAAAAGAGATTAAGAGATCTTCAAGATTCAACAAGAAGAATAGAAAAGATTTGAAAAGATTGTGAAAGAGCTTGAAGAAGCAAACAAGATTAAAATCTCTGCTGATGATCGAGCAAAGATGAATGGTATTGCTCAAATTTTGACTGCAATGCAGCAAAGCTTCTCTGATGGTATGAATGCTCCCGAGTTAATCAAATGGTGGCATTGGCGAATCATACGAGGAGAAAATCTTGGCGAAGTCACCCAGAACTATCTGATGCTGAAGCTACACGAGAAATATACATACAAGATTGAGGGACTTGATATTGTGAAAGCAAGGAAGGAAATCAACGATATGATTCAGCTAAAGGAACTTGAAAATTGGGAAAAGCAGCAGAAGAAGAAGACTGGTGAAAGCTCAAAATAAGGAGAAAACTTTATTTTCAATCCTCGTTTTAATTTCTTATGTTTTTATTGTAATATCTTGCTTAAGGTATTTTTTGAATGAATAAAAGACACTTTTTGGGGTTCAGCGTGAGTGTGTTATCTAGTTTTTCTTCTACTCCTCGGATATGCTATGTAAATCTTCAACTATTCAGGCGCATTAATGAAAATCCTTTTATGGATGAAATAAGCCGAATAGTGTGAGTATAGGATGTTGGCATCATCAAAAAGGGGGAAATTGTTAGGAACCCCGAGCTGTTGATTTTGATGATACCAACAACCCCGAGGAAACCCCTAATTTTCTTTTGTCTTTTAGAATAGATCCTTCAATCTCATGACTCGGTCCTTATCCTTAATAATGAGTCATCACTAAGATATCTCTTGTAAAAAGGTTTTAAGTCTTTAGCACCAAAGCGTTGAAGATCTAAAGAACCGAAGCGTTGAAGATTTAAAGAACCGAAGACAAAGGAACCAGGCCGAAGAATGGAAAGGCTGAACTCTTACGACCGAACAATCAAATTGTGATTGTTTCGAGGAGATCAAAGGGAATGATAAGATCAATCATTCTCACAAGTAACCGAGGCAAAGACATTCTCTGAATGTTGTCGTATCTATTGCCTTGGGAATGGGTTTTAACTGAATGTCAAATCGGATCCTATGCAACGATCCCAATGAGCATTTAATGATTGTCATCTTTTTGTGGGACAAAAGACAAATTGTCCTTGCACAAAAGAGAACAAACGTCTAGAAAAGTACTGACATTTTGAAAAGGTCAAACCTTACCCATTGGATATTACACACTGGATAGGTTTTGAATTTCATATTCCCTCCAACGGATCTGAAATTCACACCTATAAATACCCTTGTCCCATCACACTTTGACAAGGTTGAAAAAGCGAAAAAATTGTTAAGCAAGCAAATTACTTCCAGTGTGATCAAAATATTCAAAAACTCATGATATATTCAGCTCTAGAGAGATCTTGTGAAGCTCAAAAGTTGACATCAAGAAACTCAATCACAATAATCTCAAAGTTGGAGAAACATCACAACTTTCAACCATCTCTACAAGTGAAGTAGAAAGAGGCGGAGTAAACTTGGGAGAAGTTGAAAAACCTACAACAACGTAGCTGCCGGGCTAAGTGATCAAAGGAGCACGTTGTAGAGGAGTTTGTAATATTTGCGGAGTATATAGTGCAAACCTTCACGAGTTGTGAAGAAGAGTGGAGTAGGCTTAGTTAACAGCCGAACCACTATAAAAATCTCTCTCTCTCACTCTTTTAATTTTTTTTTACACACTGCATATCATACGCAAACCTAACTCTTTTAAGAAAACCTTTCGTGCAAAGTAAAACTAAAATTTGGTATAACCTTTCCGCTGCGTTACAATCTTTTTGAAAAAGTTTTAAAAACCCTTGTGAGTCTATTCAACCCCCCCCCCCCCTTCTAGACTCACACCATTACCACCGGGACCAACGGCATTTGGCAGGGACTAAAGAGAATCTCATTTCTCCTATGGACAATATCCAATAAATAGAAGAAGAAAGTTTACCCAAGGCATGTACCAAAATTTTCACGTACCCCCCGTAGGTCTTTGGCTTCGCAAAGAAACTATCTAAAACAGAGCTTGCATGAATTGCTCCTAACATAGGGGATTGCCTCATCCGCACCGCCAACAAGCCTTTCAACCTTTCTACAATGAAGATTCAAGGAGAATGTTGATTTTAAAGGAGTCTTCGATCCAGCTTGAGCTTGATTCTATATAAATAGTTTCTTTGTTGGTGTTAAGTTTAAAGGACAAGAAAGATATTATTTGTTTTCTTGCTCCTGCTTCCTCATATGTGCTCATCAAGCCAACTTTGCTCTTGAGGGGGGGGGGGGGGGGGGGCTGAAACAACAGCTGAAGCGAACATTTCAAATGACAGCATCAAAGATATATTTATATGTATACATAGTTACGGTTATCTTGGACCTACATTATGGGAAAAGGAAATTACTTGTGGGGCATTGTGTACTTACAACTACGGGTGTAAACAAATCAAATATTTTTAGTTCGATTCACAATTCGAATTCGAATATTTTGATTCAAATTCAAATACATATTTCGAATCGAATACGAATCATAATATATTTGATTCGACAATATTCAAATATATTCGAATATATATATATATATATATATATATATATATAATTAATATATCTAGATTTTGGTTCAAATGCGGCGGCGAGCTCCGGTGCGGTCATGCGGCCAAATATGCACCGTCCAATTTCATTAATCTTACTGAAATTCGCGTATGTTGAAGTGGGGTTATTATGATAATTTTAGTATTTATATTACGTGAATTGGAATGGTGCATTTTAGTGCATAGTGTGGTGCGTTTGAATACATGCTGTGGTGCGTTTTATTACGTATGTTGGTGCATTAACTGAGTTGTGGAATGGTGTGTTTTAATCTATCTGTTGGTGCATTAACTGAGTTGTGGAATGGTGTGTTTTAATCTATATGTTGGTGCATTTTCATACGTAGAATGATGTGTAACTGTGGTGTGGAATGGTGTGTTTTAATACGTCGTCTGATGCATTTTAATACATTGAATGGTGTGTAATTTAACACATGTATTTCTAATAAGTGTGGTGCATTTTAATACGTATAATGGTGCATATTTTAGCACATGTTTTCTCTTTTTTTTTTTTGAAAACTAGCACAATGTTTTCTAATGTGTAAATAGGTATGCTTATAATCTGACATGTGGCACGTTGTGGTACATTTTAATACCTAGAATGATGTGTTTTATTAAGTATATTGATGAATTTTAAGTGAATAGATGCATTTGGTATATTGTGTGGAATGGTGTGTTTTATCGGTCCTCTGGTGCGTTTTAATACAATGGTGTATTCTGTAATATATATATATATATATATATATATATATATATATATATATATATATATATATATATATATATATATATATATATAGAATTATAATCATATAAGACAAGCTACTTAGGTGAGAAATGCGAACTAGTACGTGAGTGCACACAGTTTACTACGCGGATGCACACAGCCCGAAGTGTGTGCACTTAGCCTACATGAGTGCACACAGTTTAGGGTGTGTGCATTCGTGAAATAGACTATGTGCACTCACGTTGTCGCACTGTCTCACCTAAGTAGCTTGTCTCATATGAAGTCAACCCTATATATATATATATATATATATATATATATATATTGCGCGTTGATTTGATGAGTTGATATGATCTAATGGCTGAAAATAGGTCACACGGCCACACCTAATGACCAGGCCACACCTGATCATGACTCTAGTAATAGAATATTAGTATAATAGTTTATAGAAAATTTTATGTTATTTCAATTAAAAATTTTATTACATTTTATCTTAATTTATAGGAGAACTTGTAAAAAAAATTAAGTTAGGCATTTTGAATTCGAATATTCAAGTGGAATCGAATATATTCGAATAATGTAGCCGAATCGAATATGAATAAAATTTTAGATTCAAATATTTATCGAATACGAATTCGAATAGTTCTCAAAATAGTCGAATTTAAATCGAATAGTAAGATATTTGACTCGATTTAGTTCGTTTACACCCCTAGTTACAACCTAACACACCCCTAGCCACATCCCACAACACCCCAGGCGCCAAGCCACGCAATCGGGATACGGCATGGCGCACCCGACACGCCTAGACCACCCGTACCCGCCGCACGTCGCTACGTCCTCAATCGCCGTCACCCGGCCAACGGCAGGCAATGCTTTTGCCTCACCATGAACACAAGCAAGACACACAAGGCACCTTAGCTGACAGAAGCCATCAGACCACCTAACTCCCCCCCTCCCCCAGCAAATTATTACATGGACCATGGTCCACACAGCTGTGTGGACCAAAAATAAAAAATACATTATTTTTATACTGAAGGTACATTATTTTTATAATGTAGGTACATTATTCTAGGGTACATCAGTACATTATTTGATATATACTATCAAATAATGTACCTACAATACAAAAATAATGTACCCTCAGTACAAAAATAATGTACTTTTTATTTTTGATCCACACAACTGTGTAGACCATGGTCCATGCAATAATTTGCCCTCCTCCGCAAGCCCCCCAATGCTAGTTAATGGGCCAAAGCCCAATACCAATATCTCCATCACTTTTCTTGAATAATTACTTTGAATAATTACTATGTAACAGGATCAATAGTTGTTAAAAAAAAAAAAAAAAAAAAAAAAAAAAAAAAAGTATGCACTGCATTTCAAATGGCAGCTCAACTTCCAAAAGTGAAAAAGAAACTATAAATTATGCCAATTAAGTCATCTTATTCTCTATATTATGGATTTATGGGGGATCGAGAACACATCATTAGAAGATTAGAAATTTTGATTCTTTCACATGAAAGTCAAAACACAATTAAGGTGATTTTGGAATTTCAGTATACCCAACGATGAATGTCACATTGACACCTAAATTTGAATCGGAAAATGTGGAAACAAATGGAAACTAATTGCGATTTTTCAATACAAAGGGCAACAATATTCCAAGTTAATTTGGAAAATCAGAAGAGGAACCATTTTGAGATTTCTTCTCCGAAACTAGTTCAGAGAGATCACTCTCAAAGAAGGCAGAGTGAAGAGCTTCAACACACTGCTCTGCTTCACTGTCGTTCACTATCAATGAAATATTGACCTAATCACCAATAAAAATAAATAAATAAATAAAAATTTTGTGGTTGTATGAACCACTGGAAGACTTCTATGCTTGATCCACACAAAATGAAACTTTTGACGCAATAAATTACCTTGGATGCTCCTTGGGAGATCATCTGAACATTAACCCCATTGATAAGAAGAACATGAAAAGCCTGCCATTTTTGCACAACAAATAAAAACAGGAAAAAAATATGTAAACCAGGTCAAGTTCCTTCTCTTTGAAGCCAAATGTGTAAATGCACTATGCAGAGATGATGTGGTAGAATTAGTTCCAAAAGAGTAAACGTGTGTACAAAGGTGAAGCCTGCCAGTGTCTAATAATAGTGAATTATATAGCAAGTGGGATTATAGCACCTTTTCTAGAATTAGAGATGACCTCTGGACATTCCCAATTAGAGAGATAATTGATCTGTGCTGAAGAAGATTCACAACTGCAATTTTCTCAAGTTCTTCTACAACGTGATCGAGCTCCTGATCAATGGGAGACAAATTCAATTGGGAACTGTGAGCATGTGACCACTATTATATTTCCACAAAGACATTTCTCAATTTTTCATTTCATATCTACATGGTGAAGGAATTAGTGCAATCAATTAGAAGATGAAAAAAGCATTAAGCACAAAACCATACGCTTGTCTGCTGAATCAGTTCTCCGCTCCAGAGTTTCGATGGGTCCAGTGTCAGAGAAATACTAACTTCACTTGTCGCAACAACATCAACTGATATGCCTAAATCTTCAAAGATAGAGAAAACCTGAAAAAGATAGAGTAAAAGATAACATTGTCGTTTTCAAAAAAAGATAACATTGTCCACTGCATTTAATATTAAGGATCAGGGCTCAGCACTTTAACAACATGATAACATTTACCTTTGCTAGGAAACCGTATTGACCAAGCATACGGGTGCTGACAATATCCAACATTGTGACATTTCGTTTCAAAACAATGCTGGTTAGTACTGCCTGAAATCAAACAATAGTCTAAGGCTCCGGAAAATATTTATCAGGTGTAGAACTTCGTAAATGGAGCTGCTCATAACCTCACTCATATCTCTTGTTTTTGTAATTAGGGTACCAGGAGCTTTTGGATTATATGAGTTTTTGACCCTAACAGGAATGTCACCCTCTCTTGCAGGCCTCATTGACTGTGGATGGAGCACCTGCAGAAAAATTTAAATCATACACATCAAGAAAGCATTCCAGCTTTTCTAGCAGTAGAAAGATCTCCAACCTTTACTTAATTGAGGTTATTAAAAAGATATGCTAGCTCAAGCAATCGAGTCGACTTTAGCTCTTGACATAATTGATGGAGAAAGAGGACCATGAAGCCAACCCCATTAAGTTTGGGATTTTATTAGTTGAATGAGATTATTAGGTAGAATCTTAATTCTTAAGTGTACATATATATATGACCTGTGCACCAAAATAAGCAAGTTCAGCTGCCTCATCAAAGGTTAAATATGACACCGGTTTTGCACGTGGACATATGTTAGGATCACAAGTCAAAACACCATCAACGTCCTTCCACACCTGTAAGTTATTTAGAGTAACTTTCAGATTGTAGCAGCGACATGATAAACATAAAGAATAAAGATTTTCATGCAAAAGTGCTCATTCATTTTTTGTCTATGTATGTGCAAGAAAGTCAATGTACATTAATCATGTATAAACAAGAAGAGAACATTGATGAAAATATTTGATCAGGTGCATGTTCAAGGACTCAGCTGACCTGAATCTCCCGTAATCCCAATGCTTTACCAATGGTGGTGGCAGTCAAATCACTACCCCCCCTACCTAACGTAGTGACGGCGCAGGTTCTCCACCCCTTCAATTAAAGATCAAAACTATGTAATTCCAGATGTCCGTAACCAATAAGTGAAAACCAAATTAAAGGATAATATATGCACAAACCAGATAGAAGATACCTTCCCCAGGAACCCAGTAACAATAGGAATTGAAGGATCACTTGTCCAATCACCATTTAATTTCTTTGCAACAGCCGAATATGTTGCTTCCAAAATATCGGCATTTGTAAAATCATCCGTTGTTATAATACCAATGTCAAATGCGTCGTACTGCACAAGAAACCATAAGAAATACTGAAATAGTATGCAAGCATATGAGATCACAACAGACAATAAAGAATGTGGTCAGAATGTCATTGTGCCAGTTCTGCAAGGCTGATTAGGATCTCAACCACAGCCTAGGAATCTATTTAGCACTGAGGAAATGATTATCATGCCCACAATAGTTTAGATTAATGGGTACAATATGTACCTGGCGAGCTTTAACATTAATTTTATTCAGATAAGCTGCAAATATCCTTGTGGACATGCATTCTCCAAATGAAACCAAGTAATCCTTTGTGCGGAGAGTCATCTCCTTCATCATAGCAATTCCCTTCAGAAGTTGCTCCAGCTCATCTAGATGTCCTGCAAACAGAGGCAGAGTCAGGAAACCTATAGTGCACAGAAATCTAATTTTGTATAATAAAACTATGAAGTTAACCCATCACTCTGTGAAGCCACAAGGAAGGAATTTCAGTATTTTACTAGTTAGATTTGTACTTTGGCAGTCTGATACTGACCAAATGACCAAGTGGCAGTGGGTCTTACATACATACATACAAACAAACAGACAAAGAAAGAAACAAGAATTACAGTAAAGGCATCTCATAAAGAACTATGGGTACAGTAAGACCTCTAGCACAGGTTCAAAAATGAAAAATAACCTAGAGGAATACTCTGGAGTTCTTTTTAAATTTTTAATTGTTGCCACATGGTTAAGGAATAATCCTAATGTACTGGTGGGGGTTAGGACAGTTCCCCATGACACTGTGGATTTAATGGTCTTTGATTATAGCAAACGGGGTGAACATTGTGATGCATTCAAAAATCAAAATACAAGTGTCTGACAAAGCACTTAAAGATAAATTATGTCCTTGATATCAAAATGATGCTCATCCAATGGATATTTTTATCTTAAAACTACAATTCTCCAATTACTTTTCTTTTTAAACCTATAAAAGTACTTATAGTATTCATAACTTACTAGCAATTATGGAGCTCTCTACTCCAAGTTCTTTCACTGTCCTGTTTACAGATAGCATAAAGCAAATCAGAATGCCTGAAGATCAGAACATGATGCAGACCAAAAGAGACAGTAAAAAAATGTTCCATATATTTCACCTCAAATGCAGCTCCTTAACAAAAACTAACTCTTTAATATCTAAGACATTGGAAACCCCACAATTGATGGCCTTTGCTCCAGCCTGTATTATAAGTGAATGATAACTCCAGTAATCTTTTTAAGTTGCAGTTCACATAATGTTAGAAATGAATAGCCATGAAGATGTCAAAGGCATTTACCAGTAAGAGGTTGTTTGTAGTCTTTCCCATTGCTGAGAGAACAATAACAGGCTTCTCCTCTGGAAAGCTGAGGATGAGGTCAGCTATTTCTCTCATTCTCTGGGCAGAGGCTACTGATGAACCACCAAATTTCATCACACATGTGAATTCACTGGCTACTCCATCAAGACCCAAGTTTTTAGTTCCACTCAGTTGAACTACATCTATAGTCTGTGACTTACAACTTACCCTCAATACTCGTGATCTGGAACAACCCTTTATGGACGTGCAAACTCCATAAATAGTCTGTGAGCATAATGGGCGGAAGTGCAAACTCACCTTACATGCTTTTGGGAAATAAGAGTAGGGAGTTGTGGCATGTAAATGCATCAAGGTTTCCATGGCAAAACAGTTGAGGAAAACAAGTGTTGTTTTGTGAATCAATTACTAAGACAAATATAGGGAGTTGGATTTGGTGTAGAGCAGAGCCAATGCAAATACCTAGGGAAATTACCTCTCCCAGCAACCTGCACATTTCAAATGGACAATAAAATCTAGAGCAAGGTAAAAGATCATTCTTTATAAAGGACTGCATAACCAACAAGTTAAAGCAGCAGGTAATAATATAATAGGAAGAAATGTTGAAGGCAACAAATTAAATCAGACATTCTTTATGCAATGACTGCATTGCATTGTTTTCTTTTTGTCTGGTATAAATAAATAAATAAATTATAAACGAAACAAATTGAAAGAGAGAAATGAAAGAAAGGAGGAGAGACACTTAGACGCACCGGCGGCGGAGATGGGAGGGTATTCGAATTCGATTTTGAGCTCCCAAAGCTCTACGGGATGCAGGCAGACGGCAGCTTTCAAAAGAGTAGAATAATGCGAACGCAGCTCTTTGAAGTCCAAGGCAACCCGGCGGCGCGGCAAGGAAATTGCGCATTCCCCCACCTCAAATAAAATGTGTGTATATATATAATTAATTCCGTCTACTTTTCTTCATATATGTGCATCAAAGTTTCCATAGTAGGGAGTTGGTCAGTTGGAATTCTTTGGGTCTACTTTTTTCCCAAACTTCACCTTATGACTAATTGATTTATTCATACCAGCTTCTTTCCTTCTACTTTGTCTTCATATTCAACACAGTATTTATTTATGCTGCCTTTGGGGCTCATTTGGTTCGCGAAAAATATTTTAGGAGAAGTGAAATAGAAATTTTATGGAAAATTAATTACTACAAAGATAAATTTCATTGTTTGGTTAGTGAAAAAAATTATTGAGATACTAATTTCGTTTTTTGGTTAAATTTAAAATTGTAAGGAATAACTAGTATAAAAACATATATGCCCCTACAAATTAAGAAAACCAATAATAATTAGAGTTAATTCCAGCAATGGTCCTCCGACTATTGTGATTTTCCAAAATTGGTCCCCGTCTTTTAATTTGGACAAAAAAAAACACTTGACTTTCAGATTTGTTCCAGCATTGGTCCTTTCGTGAAATTTCAGTTTGTTAGGGGTTAGTGTAGGGGCTAAAATCGTCATTTCATTAGCTTGTTTTCTTTTTCTTCACTGTCTATGCCGTCGATGAAGCTGCCATGGCAGATCTGCTCGCCAAGCACCACTCAATCTACACGGTTAAGAATATGCTCTTCTTCCATGTGCTCTTGGATGGATTACTACGGCGCAAAGAAGCTCCACCAACTCACCAATGGCACTGCACTCGCTGCCACTATGTTCCAAGCCACTGGCGCCACCAGATTCATCAATATCACAAATCTGAAAGGCGGACAGGTCGTATTCGACCCTCAGGACAACGGAGGAACACTCATCGCAACTTTCGTCAAGGCCGTTGAAGAGAAGAGATTCCTTACAACATTTCCATCATTCATATCAGTAGTGTACTGTCGTTGGTGGCGGCTGAAGTGCCGGCCCCGAGCCAAGCAAGGCGAACATCACTAAGCTAATTCGTTTGCACTACCGTCAACAAGGTACGGAGTATTCATTTTGCTTTTGCCGCTGGAACCTGTAAATGTTAGTTTTGTGGTTGTATTCTATGTTTTTCCAGTTATTGTATTGTATGAATCAAAGATTTATGCCAAATAAAAAACACACGCTATATTAGGGTAGTGAACTAACTTACTAACTGCTTTCCAGTCTTCCTTTTGTGCGTGAAAAAACACACGCTAAATTTAATACAGTCCAAGGCAAAGCACAATAACTTAGCAAACATTAAGCACCCTTTAGCATCGTTTCAATGGAAGAATTCCCTTTCCCTTCCCTACACACTTTTGGGTGGAGTGGAACAGAGATGAGTAATAAATGTAGTTAAGTAGAAAAATACAAAAACAGGAAGGAGCCAGGCTTTGAACCTTAGCAAGAAACAATGGAGTTTCTTGTTTTGCTCCTCTACATCTAATACATATACACTCACGAACATGTGGAAGAAGAAAGCAAGTTAATGGAATGACCATTTTAACCCTACACTAACGCCTAACAAACTGAAAGTTAACGGAAGGACCAATGCTGGAACAAATTTGAAAGTCAAGTGTCTTTTTTGTCCAAATTAAAAGACGAGGAACAATTTTGAAAAATAACAATAGTCGGAGGACCATTGCCGGAATTAACTCTAATAATTATGAAAGAACACAAGGGACAAAATAGTCCAATCATACCTATTTTTCTTCCCATCTTCAATGGAAAACAAAATTCTTACTCCAACCAAGAATTTTGTTTTCCTCAAATTTGAGGAATTCATTTTCCAATTCCATTACCGAAACATCAAAACTCATTATTTTCCTCCCTTCTAAGGAAAACAAATTCTATAGAAAAGCTTTTTCCACCCTAAAATTATTATTATTATTAATTTTCGTATGTTTGGGGAAAAACAATACTAGCTTCATGTTTTCCTAGACCCATCGAGAGATTGTCCAATTTAGTTTCATAGTGAGAGTGTCTTTGGAAGCAATTTATAGTAACATTATGGACCATAAATTAAACAACGAGGTACAAAATTTATGCTCGTAAAGTACAGAATTTCATAACACAAAAAATCACAAAACAAGACATGTAGTATAGTATTATGGACTCAACTGGATTGAAATGACGAGGTATACAATTTATACTCGTAAAATACAGAATTTTATAACACAAGACACAAAAAAATCATAACAAAAGACGCATACACATGTTATATATTTACTTATTTTTCAAATCTGATTTAAGTACATAATTTGTTTTCATAGGCACAAAATTTCACAACACACAAAAATGTATAACATAAGACTAGGGGTGTGCAAGATCCGACCCACCCACCCGATCCGCCCCCGATGAGAAGGAAGCCGACCCGATCCGGATCCGAAAAATGAGATCTGAACCGCACCGTTCATTTTGTTGCCCTAAGTGTAATCGGGTAGGTGTTGAGGGCTCGGGCTAATAAAGAAGAATGGTTGAGTGATGGAAGCAAAGACCGGAGAGTGGTGGTGCAAAGTCTCGCCACTCCAAGAATGGAGATAAGAGTTAGACGCCATTTAGGAGGAAAATCCCAAGATATGACTCCTTAAGAACTCAAGGAGAAGAAATTGTCAAAGCAATATTCTTGAATTTACTACTGTCAAAGTTGACCTCAACATCTCCTCCCCCCCCCCCCCCCCCCCCCCCCCCCCCCCCCCCATAGAAAGATTCGTCCACGAATCAATTTCACCTACATGACAAGGAGATAAATCAGCAACGTTAAAGGTAGAACTAATTCCATACCCACTTGGCAAGTCTAATGTGTAAGCATTGTTGTTGAGCTTAGTAAGCACACGGAATGGTCCATCGCCATGGGGTAGCAACTTAGATTTTCTTTGGGAAGGAAACCGCCCTTTCTGCATATGGACCCATACGAAGTCCCCGGGATTGAAAATAACCTCCTTCCTGCCCTTGTTCACATACTTGGCCACTTGCTCACTTTTCTTAGCAATTTGTTTGCTCACTTTTTCATGCATTTTCCTTACCATGTCAGCTTTAATTTATTAGCTCCATCTAAATTGCGGTACTCGTTCATCGGATATGGCATCAAATCAAGAGGAGTTAAGGGATTAAACTCATAAATCACCTCAAAAGGGGAAAAACCTATAGTGTTGTGTGTGTGCCTGTTATAGGTAGATTCAGCAATAGGTAGCAGTTCTTCCCAACTCTTCAAATTCTTTTTAGTTAAAACTCAAACCAAAGTTCCTAGAGTTCTATTGACTACTTTAGTTTGTCCGTCAGTTTGCGGGTGACATGTAGTAGAAAACAACAACTTAGTACCGAGCTTACCCCAAAGAGTTTTCCAGAAATAGCTCAAAAAGTTTACATCCCTATCAGAAACAATGGTTTTGGGCATCCCATGCAAATGAACAATCTCTTTGAAAAATAAAGTAGCAACATTGCTAGCATTATCATATTTATGGCAAGCAATGAAATGTGCCATCTTTGGAAACCTATCAACAACCACAAAAATTGAATCATGATCTTTTTTGGTTCTCGGTAGCCCTAAAACAAAGTCTATGGATAAATCAACCCAAGGATGTTCAGCTATAGGCGAAGGATGATATAACTCATGCGGTTGACTTGTAGACTTAGCCCGTTTGCAAATAATACATCTATCACACATTTTATTTACATCTTTTCTCATTTTTGGCAAAAAGAAGTATTCATGCAAAATGTCCAAAGTATTATGAATGCCATAATGGCCCATCAAACCTCCCCCATGGGCTTCTTTAATTAGAAGTTCTCGCATAGAACAACAAGGAATACACAATATATTTTCTTTAAACAAAAAATCGTCATGCACATAAAATTTCCCATGAGCTCCCTTTTGATATTCAACATATAATCCTTGAAAATCAAAATCATTAGCATATAACTCCTTTAAATGCTCAAATCCTAAAAATCTAGCATGCATAGTTGTTAACAGAGAATATCTACGAGACAAAGCATCAGCCACCACGTTATCTTTACCATGCTTGTATTGAATAACATATGGAAAAGATTCAATGTATTCAACCCATTTAGCATGGCGCCTATTGAGTTTTCTTTGACCTTTAAGATACTTCAAAGATTCATGGTCAGTATAGATTACAAACTCTTTACGCCTTAAGTAATGTTCCCACTATTCTAAAGCTCTAAAAAGAGCAAAGAACTCTTTGTCATATGTTGGGTAATTAAGAGCGGCCCCGTTCAGTTTTTCACTGAAATATGCAATAGGCTTGCCACCTTGCATTAGGACAGCTCTAATTCCAACTCCCGAAGTTTTGAAATACTATTTATTTACAATTGACAACTATTTATCTCACATGTGACATAGCTAGGGTTTCTGTATAACAATTTGTGCAAGATGTTGAAATGAGACAGTTGAATTCAAGTGATATGTATATCTATACATGACAAATCCTCTGATAAGCGCCAAGAATAGTCGAATATAGGGTTAGTTTTGGGGCATTAATGTACAGTTTTGACACCCATTCGCAATCATTTTCATGCATAAAAGACTCTGATAAGATCAAATCAACAAATTCAACTTTAAATTGTGTTTTAAGTCATTCTCGTAGGATATAACAAGATCCAATGCCAAAAGGAGCAGCAAACAATGAAGCAAACTGTGCAGGATCAGTCTACGAGGGCCTCACGCGTGAAGGAGGCGTGGACCAATTCCAGTACGCGTCCACATCCCCATTCACACGTGAATGTCGCGCGGATCGGCCATTAAGGGCGATCTCTGGATTTCGACTTTATGTTGGCTATTTAAACCATTCATCTGCATTTTAGGAGGAGGACCCCCAATTTCCATATCTGATTTTCATTTGTTTCTCCCCTTTCGGAGAAATCCCCATTTTTTTCTTTAGTTTAGATTAGTTCTCCCATGGTAGATTCAAGGAAAGGAATGAGAGTGAAGGCGTAATAGATCTATTGGATTCCTAGGTATATTACTCTACTCTTGTTCTTGAAAGATTGTGATTTTAATTTATTTGCTTTGAGTATTTCCCATTGTTTGATCTTTATTATTGATAATGTTTGAGTAGATTAGTTGAGGGGTGTGTGTGCCCCATGTTTTAGATCTTACGATTGATGTTTGAATTTGGCCATATGATTGTGAGAATGGTGAAGTATGATTTAGTCTTGTTTGGTTGAAGTTCTTTGTGCTTTGCTTCTATTTCCAACCGGGATAGAGAGTAGACTGGGTGAAAGTGGGTGTGTGCACGATATAGCAGCCTCTCACGAGTCCAATTCATCCACATCCGCGCCCTCTATCCAGAAGGATGAGGCTCGGGAGGAGTGGTAGGCAAGGTGTTCGATTAAATGCCTCAAGCGAATGAGGATTGAGAGTCCAAGTGCGACACCACTTGGTATTGATACTGTAGAATCCCGAGTTAATCCCCGAACCTCGTCATTGCAATCCCCATGAGTGACCAATCGCTAACTAAGTCACACGCCCCCTTGCCCTTTTTCAATTTGTTTAGTGTCTTTCAAGCCAATGCTTGTTTACCTCTTGTCCTTTTGTAACTCTTACTTTTTAACTTCCTAAATGCCAACCCTAATTCGATTCCAATCTGCCATCCTTAAGAGACCGACACTCGGGGAGTCTTGAACCAAATAGCCTAGAGGAATACTCTGGAGTTCTTTTTAAATTTTTAATTGTTGCCACATGGTTTAGGAATAATCCTAATGTACTGGTGGGGGTTAGGACAGTTCCCCACGACACTGTGGATTTAATGGTTTTTGATTATAGCAAATGGGGTGAACATTGTGATGCATTCTAAAATCACAATACAAGTGTCTGACAAAGCACTTAAAGATAAATTATGTCCTTGATATCAAAATGATGCTCATCCAATGGATATTTTTATCTTACAACTAGAGTTCTCCAATTGCTTTTCTTTTTAAACCTATAAAAGTACTTATAGCGTTCATAACTTACTAGCAATTACGGAGCTCTCTACTCCAAGTTCTTTCACTGTCCTGTTTACAGATAGCATAAAGCAAATCAGAATGTCTGAAGATCAGAACATGATGCAGACCAAAAGAGACAGTAAAAAAATGTTCCATATATTTCACCTCAAATGCAGCTCCTTAACAAAAACTAACTCTTTAATATCTAAGACATTGGAAACCCCACAATTGATGGCCTTTGCTCCAGCCTGTATTATAAGTGAATGATAACTCCAGTAATCTTTTTAAGTTGCAGTTCACATAATGTTAGAAATGAATAGCCATGAAGATGTCAAATGCATTTACCAGTAAGAGGTTGTTTGTAGTCTTTCCCATTGCTGAGAGAACAATAACAGGCTTCTCCTCTAGAAAGCTGAGGATGAGGTCAGCTATTTCTCTCATTCTCTGGGCAGAGGCTACTGATGAACCACCAAATTTCATCACACATGTGAATTCACTGGCTACTCCATCAAGACCCAAGTTTTTAGTTCCACTCAGTTGAACTACATCTATAGTCTGTGACTTACAACTTACCCTCAATACTCGTGATCTGGAACAACCCTTTATGGACGTGCAAACTCCATAAACATGACGGAGATCTATAGTCTGTGAGCATAATGGCGGGAAGTGCAATCTCGCCTTACATGCTTTTGGGAAATAAGGGTAGGGAGTTGTGCCATGTAAATGCATCAAGGTTTCCATAGCAAAACAGTAGAGGAAAACAAGTGTTGTTTTGTGAATCAGTTACTAAACAAATATAGGGAGTTGGATTTGGTGTAGAGCAGAGAGCCAATGCAAATACCTAGGGAAATTACCTCTCCCAGCAACCTGCACATTTCAAATGGACAATGAAATCTAGAACAAGGTAAAAGATCATTCTTTATAAAGGACTGCATAACCAACAAGTTAAAGCAACAGGTAATAATATAATAGGAAGAAATGTTGAAGGCAACAAATTAAATCAGACATTCTTTATACAATGACTGTTGCAAAGGGATTCACAAGAAAGAAGAACAGAAAGAAGAACAAGGAAAGTCCTCAGGTATTTTCTCAAACACTTGGTGAGTAGTACTGATATTAGTAATTGTGGAAGATGATCTGAATATCTTATTCACTGATCAAAGGCCTTTAAATAGGCTAGAATAAAATAACAGAAGCACAGTAAATTAGCTAGAAAATAGGATCATTACTAAAGAATAGGAACTAATCTATAACATGTGAATAGAAACTACTTTAATAAATAAAATCAGAGAATTATTCTAACATGTCCTCCCCTAAACTGAACATTCACATGCTCAGTTTAATTTTCAATAGACTTCAGATCACAGACTCCCAGCATCATTCGTTGTTTCTCAAATGTTGTTGACTTGAGTGCTTTGGTGAAGATGTCAGCAACTTGATCTTCACTCCTGCAATATAAGAGTTCAATAGCTCCTTCCTTAACAAGGTCCCTTATAAAGTGTCTTCTGACATCAATATGTTTGCACCTTCCATGTAGAACAGGGTTTTTTGACAGCTTTATAGTTGAACTATTATCACAGAATATAGTGATAGGTCCTTCTTCTTTGAAATGACATTCTTCAAGTATCCTTCCCAACCATAGTGCCTGACAAACACAACTTGTTGCTGCAACAAACTCAGCCTCAGTTGTAGATAAAGTGACAATAGGTTGCTTCTTAGAAGACCATGAAATAGTTGTATTTCCCAAGAGAAATACGTAGCCTGATGTGCTCTTTCTGTCATCAATATCACCTGCATGCATAATCACTGTCAGTGAACCCCAGCAAAGCATCTTTTTCTCCTCTTTTGTAGAATAATCCATATTCTTTTGTTCCTTGGACATATCTAAGAATTCTTTTTGCTGCCATAAGATGAACCTCCTTTGGATGCTCCATAAATCTGCTAATAACACTAACTGCATGCATGATATCAGGACGTGTTGCAGTTAAGTACATCAAACTACCCACAACTTGCTTATAAATGGTGCTATCCGCGAATTTGCCTTCTGGATTCTTTAGTAGCTTCATATTGGTTTCCATAGGGGTCTTAGTGGGATTGCAATTTTCCATTTTAAACTTCTTCAAAATGTCTTGAACATACTTCTTTTGACACATAAAAATACCTGCAGCAGATTGTACTACTTCTATGCCAAGATAATAGTGCATCAATCCAAGATCAGACATGTCAAATTCAACCATCATATTTTCCTTGAATTTATCAAACATAGACTGATCATTCCCAGTGTAAATTAAGTCATCTACATACAAGCATATAATCAGAATTTTTCCTCCTTCAGACTTTGTGAATAATGTGTGCTCATAAGGACATTTTTTAAAACCTTCCTTCAGAAAATAGGATTCAATCCTACTATACCACGCCCTTGGGGCTTGTTTTAGCCCATACAATGCTCTTTTTAACTTGTAAACTTTATGTTCATTACCGGGCATAATATAACCAGAAGGTTGATCAATATATACCTCTTCATCCAAGTTTCCATGTAGAAAGGCTGACTTGACATCAAGTTGGAAGATGGGCCATGAGTTTTGTGCTGCCAACGAGATCATCAATCTGACAGTGTCATGCCTTGCTACTGGAGCAAACACCTCTTGATAATCAACACCAAACTCCTGCTTGTATCCTTTAGCAACTAGGCGTGCCTTGTACTTGTCAACTTCTCCGTTTTCCTTTAGTTTGGTTTTGTAAACCCATTTCACGCCTATAGTCTTCTTTCCTTCTGGGAGCTCAACCAACTCCCAAGTATTATTCCTTTCAATGGCAGCAATTTCTTCATCCATCGCTTTTCTCCATTTTGCATCTGCAACAGCATCATCAAACATCACAGGATCACAATCTGAAAATAAAGCAAAATATGAAAGCTCATCATCAGATTGATCAATCCCAGGAACTTCATAATCTATCATCCAGGCAGGTCTTTTTCTGTTACGTTGAGGTCTCCCATCATTTGTTTCGTGTGTAGAGGAAGTGTTTTTTCCCTGTTCAGTTATGTCTTGATTTGGTATTGGTTGCACGTTTTCAGCTTCTTCTTTATCCACCTCATCACCCAAGTCAACTAAAACTTGCTGTCGATCAAGTTTGTTTGCACTCCAGTTCCAAAACTTCCTTTCATCAAATACCACATCTCGACTTATCACAATTTTCTTGGTGTATGGGTTGTATAGCTTGAAGGCTTTTGAGTGACTGCTAACACCAAGAAATATGCACTTTTCTCCCTTGTCATCTAACTTTTTCCTTTTCTCATCTGGAATGTGAGCATATGCAATGCATCCAAAGATTCTAAAGTGATCAACTGATGGCCTTCTTCCATTCCATGCTTGCTCTGGTGTCACATTTTGAACAGAAAAAGTTGGACTTCTATTCAAAATGTGTATACTCCAATTAACTACCTCTGGCCAAAAACTCTTAGGGACACCACTCCTTGTCAAAAGACTTCTCACCATGTCTAGGATAGTGCGATTCTTCCTCTCACTAACACCATTTTGTTGAGGTGTATAAGCTGCCGTTAACTGTTTTTTGATGCCATGCGACTCACAAAAATTTTCAAATTCATGTGAGCAATACTCTCCTCCACGGTCTGTACGCAACACTTTAATTACATTACCACTCTCTTTCTCTACAAGTGCTTTAAAGCTCTTAAATGCTGCAAAAGCTTCAGATTTAACTTGCAAGAAATAAACCCAAGTTTTTCTACTGTAATCATCAATAAATGTTATGAAGTACCTTTTCCCTCCATTGGATGTTGGATTTATTGGCCCACAAATATCAGAATGAACAATATCAAGTGGCTTTTTGGCTCTTTGAGAACCACTTTTTGGAAATGGAACTCTGTGTTGTTTGCTAACAACACAATCTTCACAAATATTTGAAGGACTATCAAAAATTGGAAGACCTTTTACCATACTCTTCTTTTGAAGTGTCTTTAGACCACCAAAATTTAAATGACCATAACGAAAATGCCAAAGCCAAGCCACATCATTTACTACTACTGAGAAACAATGAGTGTCCATACTTTTGAGATTTAAAGGGAACAACCTGTTTGGAGTCATTTTTGCTTCTGCAATCGTCCCCAAGTTTTTACTTTGAATTCTGCATGCTCCATCCTTGATAATAATTTCAAAACCTTTTTCTTGTAATTGCCCCATGCTCAACAGGTTAGTCTTCAATTCAGGAACATAAAGGACATCAGAAATTTTAAAATTACCTCTAGCAGAGATATGTATATGTCCTTTACCCATCACGGCCACATGAGAATTATTTCCAAACTTCACAGCATCACGATAGGCCTCATCCAAGTCTGAGAAAAGTGACTTTTCTCCACACATGTGATTGCTGCAACCGGTATCAAGATACCATAAATACTTCTTTGTAGTGTCCTCCTTTGTATCAGTCATTAATAATATAGCAATTTCTTCCTCTTGTTCCATCTCAGCAAAATTTGAATTTTCTCCTTTGTTATTGTGCATATAAGTTCTGCATTCATTTTTGTAATGCCCGAACTTATGGCACCTATAACATTCTATATTAGATTTATCTCTGTAATTGGTTGATTGAGACCTCCCACGACCTCGTCCTCTTCCTTGAGTGTTAAAATTCTGCATTTCTTGATTTTGATAGGGAGAATTTCCCCTACCTCGACCTCGTCCTCGACCACGACCTCTATTTGATCTATTTGAGGTTCCATCAGTTGTGGCTTTCAAGGCTTGCTCGCCCTCATTTGCTTGTCTGATAAACTTCTTCTCATGAATCCGTAATGAACTTTCTAGTTCATCCAGAGTCATCTTATCAATGTCATTTGCCTCCTCTATTGCACAGACCACAAAATCATATTTTGATGTCATGGATCGCAGAATTTTCTCAACAACAGTGACATCTGTTGTTTTATCGCCATTGGTCCTCAACTGATTGACTACCGTCATTAATCTTCCCATGTATTCTGTAGCCGACTCTCCTTCTTTCATTCTGAGTGTTTCAAATTCAGAACGAAGACTCTGAAGTAGTTGCCTTTTCGCCTTTGTTGAACCTTGATACTTAATTTTCATTGAATCCCAAATCTGCTTGGAGGTTTCTTTGCGAAGAATTGTCTCCAAAATTGATCTGTCAATTGCCTGGAAAAGATAATTTTTGGCTCTAAGATCCTTCAACTTCAAAGCCTTCAACTCAGCTCTCTGTTCTGATGTCATCCCTGCTGTGGGTTCTGCTACATCAACCTCCACCACATCCCAAAACTCCTTGGACTTAAGAAAATTTTCCATTAACATGCTCCAATGGTCATAATGACCATCGAAGCGTGGTATGGCAGGTTGCACGAATCCATCAGAGGCCATTGATCACTTACTGCAGCTGTGAGTTAACTTGGCTTTGATACCAAATGTTGCAAAGGGATTCACAAGAAAGAAGAACAGAAAGAAGAACAAGGAAAGTCCTCAGGTATTTTCTCAAACACTTGGTGAGTAGTACTGATATTAGTAATTGTGGAAGATGATCTGAATATCTTATTCACTGATCAAAGGCCTTTAAATAGGCTAGAATAAAATAACAGAAGCACAGTAAATTAGCTAGAAAATAGGATCATTACTAAAGAATAGGAACTAATCTAGAACATGTGAATAGAAACTACTTTAATAAATAAAATCAGAGAATTATTCTAACAATGACTACATTGCATTGTTTTCTATTTGTCTGCTATAAATAAATTATAAACGAAACAAATTGAAAGAGAGAAATGAAAGAAAGGAGGACAGACACTTAGTCGCGGCGGCGGCGGAGATGGGGAGGGTATTCGAATTCGATTTTCAGCTCCAGGGTCGACTGCTCTACGGGATGCAGGCAGACGGCAGCTTTCAAAAGACTAGAATAATGCGAACATAGCTCTTTGAAGTCCAAGGCAACCCGGCGGCGCGCCAAGGCAATTGCGCCGAGGTTTCCAAATAAAATGTGTGTAAATATAATTAATTCCGTCTACGTTTCTTCATATATTGGGTTTATCGAGGCAAACCCCACTCCTCTTCCGAGTATGTGCCGGTTCAAACCCGAGTGACAGACGGTTTAGGCTGCCCTTACCGACAACTCCCTACTATGGAAACCTTGATGCACATATATATACTTTTCTTCATATATGTGCATCAAGGTTTCCATAGTAGGGAGTTGTCAGTCAAAACCTGTTGGAATTCTCTAGGTCTACTTTGTTCAAAAACATGACTACTTTGTCTTCATATTCTACGGAATATTTATTGGGTCACACTTAGGGGTGTAAACGAATCAAATATTTTTAATTCGATTCGTGATTCGAATTCGAATATGTTGATTCGAATTCGAATATTTCGAATTCGAATTCGAATTCGAATATTTTTTTCGATTCGAATACTATTCGAATACGAATACGAATACGAGTATATTTGATTCGAATACTATTCGAATATTCGAATATATATAATATATATATATATATATATGTATATATATATATATATACATATATATATATATATATATATTTATTTATATATAAAAATATAAATATAAATATAATAAGTTTTGTTTCCCCTAATTCCTAACCCTAACGGCGAATTCAAGCACAGCTGCTGCAGTGCTGCACAGAGCCAAGACTTCGTCGAAATCTCTTCCCACCGCTTCACCAAAAAAGACGCCGGCCAGACGGAGACGGGAAGAGGAGCGAACTCTAGTCCCGACGGTGACCACCGGCTGCCAGCGGCTTCCTTCGCGGGAAGACCTCCACGCGGAGAGCTGGAGACGGGAGAGGAGCAAAGTTCCGACAGCAGTTCAGAGTCGCGGGGTCTTCTGGTGGTTCTCGCAGTAGGGCTACTGCCTTCCGGTGCTTCTCGCGGCTCCCGTACTCCTCCTCAGACCTCCCTGCGACTGTGCGAGCTGCAGCGACTTCCCCAGCCCCTCTGCTTCTCTGTTTCTCCCTGCGACTCTGCGAGCTGCTTCCCCGACCTCCCTTCGTTTCTCCATTTTTTCCGGCGGCTGCAGCAGCAAGTATGGCTCCTCTTTCTCCGTTTCTTCCCGGGCAGTGAGGCACTACGGCAGTTTGGTACTCTTTTGGATTTCCTGTCTTTATTTTCTTAACCATTTTTTTTTGTACTCTTTTGGATTTTTTTTTTCTGATTTTGTATTATGTGTTTATTTTATTCAAAATGGTTTGAGAAATACATAATCCCTGTATCTAGTTAGTCTTTTACTGTAAAATATATTTTGTTATTTGTATATTAATGTATTAATATAACTATTAATGTTCTTCTGTGCAAAATGCGGGGAGTTTGTCAATTACTTCATCATGCTCAACTTCTAAAGGAAAAGTAGTCCTTTCCGGTTTGTCTTTGTATGATAAATATTTGGACACTGTTGAAGATGTAACTCCAAATAAATCGGAGTTGGACATTTACTTGGAGGAAGGGGTTTATAGGTGTCAAGATGGTGAAGTAACCTCGGAATTTGATGCCTTAGCTTGGTGGAAATCTCATGAATTGAAGTTTAGTATTTTGTCAAAATTAGCTCGTGATGTTTTAGCTATTCCAATTAGTACTGTGGCATCAGAAGCCACATTCAGTGCAGGCACTCGAGTTTTAGATCCTTATCGTGCTAAATTATCTTCTGATATGGTGCAAGTTTTGGTTTGTGGAGCAGATTGGGTTCGTCAACTTCATGGGATCAATAAGCCTATTATGACACATGTAAGTTCTACTTTAGTAATTTAGTATGTTTTATTCATTGAATTATAACAATTTTAACTTTAATTTTTTTTTTATTGTAGGAGGAAGAAGAATCAGTTGATGGTTGGAAGATAGTTGAAGGCTTGAAATGTAGTAGTGATTGTCATTGTAGTACTTAATTTATGGATTATGGATTTGATTGACTTTTTTTTTGTTTGATGTTGAAGCTTAATGCAAACTTTAAATTCCTATTCTAGTATTAATTTTATGAATTTGATGATTGACTTTTTATTGTTATTCTATTGTAAATCTTGATTAGTATATTAATATCAAAATTTGTGCTATTTAAATTTAAATTTTTAGTGCATTTTATCATAATTTATTGAAGAATTTTGAAAAAAATTAAATAAGGCTTTTCGAATTCGAATATTCGAATCGAATCGAATATATTCGAATACAGTGGTCGAATCGAATACGAATCGAATTTGGGATTCGAATGTTATACGAATACGAATACGAATACTCAGCCAAATAGTCGAATTCGAATCGAATAGTGAAATATTTGACTCGATTCGATTTGTTTACACCCCTAGTCACACTTGTGTGAGACGGGTCGGGCCGGGCCGGGTCGGGTCGGGTCGGGTCGGGTCGGGTCGGGTCGGGTCGGATTATCATGCAAATGTCATACTTATATGCTCAAATATAACACTAATCAAAAATACAATTTTTATTACTTATAAGAGAAAAAGTAATACATTTTTCATAATAAATATTGTTGACAAGTGACCCTTACTTATAAGAGCAAATATAATACTTTTGAGGAAAAATGTAATACTTTTAAATCGAAATGTAAAAGTATTGTACTTTCCCTTAAAAGTATTACATTTACCCTTATAAATAACAAAAATTTTATTCCTGATTAGTATTACATTTGAGCATATAAGTATGACATTTGTGCATATAAGTGTTACATTTGCATCTTGACCCGACCCGACCCGTCTCATGGTGAGACCGTCTCCCACAAGTTTTTGCCATATTTATTTATGCTACCTTTAATTTAAACACTACTACACGTACTGTGAGGGCTTTTGAATTATTATTAGGGAAAATTGGGAGTTTGGTCCCGGAGTAATATCCAAGTTCCGACTCTCAGTTATGAACGAAATGACGCTTTTGGTCTCCGGCCGTTAAATTTAATGTAAAAATTAAAAAATATTTAGAATTTGGGAGGTAAAGCAGAAAATTCACATTTTATTCTCTTTATTATATCAAAACCACTCTCATAACATTATTTTTTATTTTTTAGCATCTTATTTCAAGATTCTTCAATTCTAAAAGTATTTTAATAACTTTATTATGACTTGGTAGGAGCATGGTTCTCGTACAACAAACATAAAACTTAGCACAAACAAATAAACATTTTATCATTGTCTGGATAGTGTGTTTTGTTACTTAAGATATACCTTTGCAGTAAAACTATAAACGTTATATACAAAGAAGTCTTTAATAATTTTTAATTTAAATTTAAATTAAAATGGTAGTAGTTAATTTATTTTGTTTGCTCTTTTGTTTTTTCCAAAAAAAAAATAATAATACTAGTAACTAACTTATTTACATTTCTATTTTTTTCCCCGGGTATGACATATAATGTTAATAAATACATTAGACATTTAGTTAGTTTTAATGCTTATATATACAAAAAAAATAAATGTTATGGGTGTAATATTTTAAATAGTTTGATACTAATTATGTATTTTCTAATTTTATTTATTTTGAATTGTTATAAATACCAATATAACACTCCAAAAGTTCCGTCAAATATTTTTATAGAAATATTTTATTATGTTGCCAAAAGAATTTTTGAAAATTATTAATTTATTATATTTCTCTATAATGTCAAAATATATTTCGGGTATATATTTATATATATGTATATATTCTCAAAAAAAAATACATACATACATATATATATATATATATATATATATATATGTGAGTCCTCTTAATTATATGAGTCCATGTATATATATATATAAGTTCAGTTGTTTTTTTCCCACGATTTTTTCTATGGGAGATCGTTGTGCGTTGTGCACTGTTTTTTGTTCTTTGCAAAATTAGTGCCTATTTCGCCCTTGTCATTGTGTCGACGTTGATTTTCTGGACATTTAAAGGACAACATTGCGATTGTGCGGGTGTCAGCGTTTAAGGGTTGTTGGTTGTTGTTGTGCGCCACCTTGCTTTGTGTCAGCTATGCCTTACTGTGTGTACTCATGTGTTTGACTTTGGTGTTCCTCTTGTATATAATTTATGTATATATGTATATTTTCCGTTTTATATTGTTTTATTTTTATTGTACTTTTCCAAACAAATGATCTTCCCCCCATACTATGGTTGTTTTTTAACCTCGTCATCGTTGCGGCTTCGTTACTTGTTGGGTATATATATATACACAAAGATTACAATAACTTTTACGTACTCATTTTTCTTTTCTCTCAGTGTTCCGTTCGTGTAAGTTTTCTTGGCCTTTGTAGATGAATGTTGTTCGGGTTTTCTGTCTGCACAGTATGTGTTCCTTCCTCCTTTGTTGTTGATGATATGCCGTTACCTAAACCGCGCAAACACGTTGCCTTACTTGTAGAGGTTGCGCACGTACAATACACAAACGGTGCACCTTAGGTAAGGTACACAAATCACACATATGTTCGCGAACCGCGCAGTTTCATTCCACATGTCAAACGTTTCTTGTTGGCCAAGTGTGTATAGTTCGTTACTTATACACTTTAGTTACTTATACAACCACACAATATAACTTAGCAAATACCTCATTGCCAGGCCAAACTTCACATGCGTTGACTACGCGCTGCACTAACCTTCGTCGGTGTATTTTTATTTTTTGTGTTTGCCTTGCCTTTGCCGATGCAGCCTTCGTGGTGCTTTTTCTTCTGTGCCTGTGTAGACAAACGATACACTTTCACCAGGCATACAAGCTATTTGTTTTTTCGCAGAATGTTTGATCTCATTTCTCCATCACGGTAGTCTAGGAATGGCGTAGCTTCAGTCCAAATTTTGAAACATGTGTGAATTGCTAAGACCAGCCACCTTCGTTGGTATGTTCCGTCCTGTTGGCATTGGCCAGTGCAGTGTCTGGTTTTCTGATGTTTTCATATCGTCAAATGCTATTATTCTTTCTGTTCTGTGTTGTTGTTAGGTTTTCCTTTCGATGGAATTCTTACTTACGGGCTTCTGATTATTGCATCTGTATTTAAAAGTTTGTTAGTTGGAGTCGGTGAACATTACTGTTGCTGAACAACAAAACTATAATAAATTATCATAAATATTGCAAGAAATCTAAAAAGAAATTAAATAAAGGAATAAGAGCACTTTACTAATGATGAAGAACAAATTCAACTCCAATTCGCGATTCCAAGCTTAAAATTAAATAATCTAATGTAAAACTAATCTTTTTTTTTAAGGAATGTAAAACTAATTTAAACTATACTAGGAAAAAAAAGGGAAGAGGAAAAATAAACTAAAACTAATTAGGGTTGGGAACTGGCTAAATTGTAGAAAATTGCAGCATAAATAGGAGACAGATGAGCCTTGGGCACATGAGGCAGCTTCCAATTCTTTTCCAATTCTTATTTTTGTTTCCTTTCCTTCCTTAGGTAGTTTCCTTTTCTTCCAAAACTTATTCAAAATGTTCCAAAATTCTTCCTTTGATGCTCCTTGTGGATAATTCAACCCTTGGGACAATATAACACACAAACAATTATCAATTTCACTAGGATAATAAAGAAAATAAGCATCAAAACAACTAAAATAATGGGTGAATTATTGTACAAAATAGTAGATATCATTCACCCTTATATTTTGTTCACTTACCCCACTTCTGACCCACTGCTGGTGGATTTTTTTTTTTAAAACTCATTACTTTTCATATGCGGGTACTCATATCTTAATAAATTTATTAAAAGTAATAATATTTAAATTATTTTTACATAATAAATTCACTAATTATATTAACATATAAAATATTAAAAAATATTCAAATATAATAAGAAAATTGTTAATTTCTTTGTTAAATAAAGTTATTAGTTTAGAATTAAAATTAGTAAAAAGTTAATTTACATGAATTAGAAACTTTTACAATTACCAACGTAGTACTTATTTTTACTAGTAATTAATTATAAATAAAAAAAAAGTATATTATAATAATAATAACAACAACAACAACAACAACAACAACAACAATAACATGTTGGTCAGGTAGGGTTATATGCATGCTTTAATTTATATTTAAAATTTGCATCCAACCCAACTCCTACGGGTTTAATTTTTAAGACTCATTGTGACCCACCACATACTATCAGCCAAAAAACTCAATTTATACAAGGTGAATTCGAGTGAATATCTACGAAGTGGATTAAAATTATCATCCTATTATTGACCAGTTCAATAGATTGCACTTTGCAGCCTAATTTCAAGGGTTTCACCACTTTGGTGTATGAGGATTTGCTCATGTTCTAGCTCGGGCAACTGGCTCCTCATTTGTCCTTGGGTTGTGAGAGGCTACCCATCCGCTTGTATTTCGCACTTATTTATTTCTTAATGCATTTCCTTTGTTTGTTTAAAAAAAAAAAGACAAATATAAAAACTAAAAAGGGTTGAGAGAATAGTATAATTCGAAATCCATAATACACCACATTTTTAATGTACTAAATATTAAACCAAGAAATATATATTTTAATAACGTTAGTTGGATGGACTCATGGACTCTTTTTTTTCATAAACATTTTATTTGAGTTTAATTATGTATATAAATAATTCATAATGAACTATTAACCCAATAGGATAACTCAAATGGCAAGTGAGATCTCTTTGTGGGAAAGAATTCTGAGAGAAACCGAGTTCGATCTCCACAAGTGACGATTCCCCCTGAACCAGCTCCCGTGCTTCTAGAAGTAGTGAACGCAAGTGGAACTAGACCGTTAAACGGACGGGGGCTCAGTGAGTTATTGAGAATATGCAAAGATATAAAATGAAGGCATAATGTACTGCAATGTGATGGAAAATGAAACATGTACGTGGCAAATCATAGTGAGAAAGAAAGTGAATGAAAGGAAAATAAATACAACATGAAACATGTACGTGGCAAATCATAGTGAGAAAGTGGAAGCAAATTAAGGGGAATCAGTTTTCAAAAAAAAAAAAATTAAGGGGAATCAATGTGGCATAAAGACTTTCCTTCTTTCTTTCTTGAGTTGGTTAGAAACAAAACTAAATGATTTCTAAAAATCTATTTACTATTATAACAAATAAAAGTTTAAGGCAAAAACTTGTGTTACTCAATCCGTTAGACGGGTTGGATCTTTAATTAACGATGTCAAAGATCTGACCCATTAATCAATTATTTGATCAATTAATCAAATATCTTACCTGCGAGACAGTCTCATACAAGTGTTACTCAAAATTTAAAATATCACCAAAGTAGATTTTGAAACAAAACTCAAATATCAGTGTAAAATTTTAAAATAAGAATATTTGTTCATGCAAGGAAAAAATTATATAATATTTATCAATATCTATATAATAAAAAATATTATCAATTTCTCTTTTTATCCATTTATGAATTCCACAAGGGATAGCATCTTTGTATGCTTTTCGAATAAATCTATAATTATGAAATGATGGAACAATTACAACGTTTGGACCATCCAATTCATTCTGTCATCCACCTTCAGTCTTTGGAATTGAAGATGACAAATAATCTACTATCAAATTCCTTCACGCCTAATCTTCTATTTAGAGTACAAATAATTCAATCTTTCGAATTAAAAATGACAAAGAATTCACTATCGAATGATTCACCTTCAGTCTTTTGAATTGAAGATGACAAATAATCCACTAATGCCTTCACTCCTAATCTTCTATTTAGGGGCTGATTCCTTGTTTGTCGAGAAACTTGATTGAATGGACATCACTAAAATATGGACGTTTGAAAAAGTGGACAGAAATGTCGAAAGTTGATTAAAAAAAGTGGACCTTTCTTTCTTTCCTTCTTTCCTTCTTTCTTTCTTTCTTTCTTTCAACACCACAAATTCTCCACTTTCTTTCGACCTTTCTTTCTTTCTTTCCTTCTTTCCTTCTTTCTTTCTTTCTTTCGACCTTTCTTTCTTTCCTTCTTTCTTTCTCGTGAGATCGAATGTGGTACACACTCAAACACCACCATTTTTATTTCTTTCACTTTATTCTTCCCAGGCCATTTTGTTTTCTTCTTCTTGTTTGCTGCGCACATGTGAAGGCTCCACATGGAACGAAGAAAATTGGCATTACATGCAATTTGGCCCAGCTCCTCAATTAGGCAAAGTATTGTGGTTTCTCCTCCAGATAGCACTATATATAATGCTGTCCACCGCGGTACCGTCTGATCTGCAGTGCCACAATACAATCTGCAGTGCCGGAAATTGTTACTGCCTGCCATCAAGGTTTAATTGCGAGGTGTAAGTCCATGTTAATTTTAATTATATATTGCAATAGTACAGTAAAAAATCAATGTACAACATTTTAAAAATGAACTAATAGTATATTGAAAATGAATATAATATAGTGATTTAATATAATTGTATATTAATTTAATACATTAAAATAAAAATATCAATATATATATATATATATATATATATATATATATATATATATATATATATATATATATATATATGTATGTATAGTTGTTATTTAAAAGTTTTTAATAAGAACTTTTTAATGATATATTTTTATATTAATTTTATCTGTATATAAAAAAAATTGAACTTAAATATACTGAGTGTTAGTTTAGTGTACCTTAAAAGTAAACCATGATTCATGGTATAATAAATATTTTAAATAAGCGTTACTATAAATTAAATTAACATATATAAGATTTTTGTAATTAAGGAATTAATTGTAGATATTGGTATAATTGACTAACAATTATTTTGTTAATTAAACTAATAATTATACAAATATTAGTATATTTAAAATTAAAAATAAGTCGTTCAATTTGTTTTTATAATAATTACAATTAATTCATTCAGATATGGATGAGGAGGGAAAAAATAAAAGCGATATGGTGAAAAGAAATATACTTAAGGTATAAAAGTATGATTACAAAATTATCATTATAATTATGTAATAATAATTTCTTAATAATTATTATGATAATTAAGCTAAATATATGGCTTTGGATTTATTTTTATAACAATTACAATTAAATTATTTATCCTTTTTTCTCATAGTATTTTAATAATAATAATATAATTACATAAATCATATTTGATATAAATTTTTTCAAGATATTTACAGACAAACGAGTCATGTATTATTCAATTAATATTCAATTAATTGAGTGATACTTTTGCACTGATCTTATAATCAAATAAATGTATACTTTAAAAAATTAGAATAGTTTATAATTTCATCTTTAATTTTATTATCTAAATATATAATAAAAAAATTATCCGTGCATCGCTTGGTAATTTACTAGTCTATATTAAAACTAGTTTTATACGCGCATTGCGAGAATGAGATAATGCCCAATATTTATATTTAAATAAATATTTGAAAGTATATCAATGCAAGGTTATATAGGAGAAGTTTATACATGGTAATTGAATGTCAAATTTTTTTTTTATTTAAATATCAAACTCAAAGTATATGAATTCAAGATAATATAGAAAATTCATTATAATTATTACTAAAATAAATGTTTGCAACCTTGTAAAATCGATAGTTTAAATATTTGTTCTAAAAATGATAGTCTAAATAAATATTACTTTTCATTTGAATTTTTCTAAGTGTTCTTAATTCTCTTCTGAGTAACATTGTCATTATCTTCATCTTTACTATTTGTTCTCTTCCTTTTTGTTGGTAGTGTGTTATTTGTAATTCGGTTATTGTTGGCAGCATAGATGACAACGTTATGCAATGAGATTATGATATAGGAGCTATGGACTTTCCTTTAGGTGTTATGCTTGGGGTTCATTTGGTTCAACCATTATTGTTGAATGAGTTATTGTGGATAAAGAAATCCCTAGTTTAAGAAAAAAAATTAAATAAATTAATAAAAATTTGAAAATTTAAAATATTATATATTCCAAAAATATTAAAAGGTAGTTTCTCGCTTCAATTTGCTGGGTAATGGGTTATTTGAGTACTTTCATTGTCAACAAATCCCCCAAGTAGTTAATATGATTTGTTTCAAGCTATTCTTTTTTATTTTATTCATGGTATTAAAGAAATACATATTTATCATTTTTTGGTGTAACTACTAATTTATTTAATTCAATAAGAGTAAAATAGAGCAATTCCGCTTCAATTTGTTGGGTTAGTTGAGTACTATCTTTGTCAACCAATCCCCAAATAGTTAATATAATTAGGTTCAAATTATTTTAAAATCTTTTTTCATAGTATTAATAAAATATTTGGTAGATAAATATATAACATTATTTTGTACTATAACTTTGATATTTAATTACAAGATATTGTAAAAATAAGATAATGGACAATGTAATATCATTTGATAAATTTGAATGTAAAGAATTTTTGCATGAGAGAAAATAAAGACAATATAACTAATGAAATTATTTTTCTTATTTAATTTAATTTTTTGATAATGAATAATTTTTTCAAATAAAGGTATTGTAGACACATAATTCTAAATTAAAGAAATACATATGTATCATTTTTTGTTCTAGCTACTAATTTATTTATTAATTAATTTAATAAGGGTAAATAGAGTAATGAACTTAATTATGTCAAATTTGATTCAGATGAGGTTCGAACCTAAGACCTTTCTTATAGAAATTAATGGGTAAGTTAAAAGTTAACGGAGAAGAGAATATTTAACGGAAAACTTAACGGATAATCATAAAAGTAAGGTTAAATTAGGTAATCTCTATTAATAATATCAATCTGAATTATCTTAACCATCTATTTGATTAAATAATTCATCTGAACCATCCATTTGATTAAATAATTTGACCGCCATTATTTCTACCCATTTTAGGCCTAACTCTCTTTGGCTCTTATTAATATATATATATATATATATAAGTAGATAGAAGTGTTGTTTTCCCACCCATCCTAAGAAAATACTTCTGTCTTGAAATTTGAAATAACAATCATTTTACCTAATTAAATAATAACAAAAATACTATATATGTTAATTTAATTTATAGTAATAAACTTTCAATAAATTAGTTAAAAACATATTATAGATCTACAAATATTGAACCACAAAGTCTATTATGGACCTATTATTTAAATGATGATCTAGAGAGGTTTTGATTGTGCTACATTTATGAGTTGGAAAATATTTAGAAACAAAACTAAATGATTTCCAGACATCTATTTACTATTTATGATGACAAACAAAAGTTTAAGGCAAAAACTTGCAGTCGTTATACCGTGGACCATGCACCATAACTGATACTGCAGTTGTGTTGAACGGATACTGCAGTTGTGTTGAACTGATACTGTAGTTGTGTTGAAAGGGAACTGTAGTTGCGCGGAACAGAAGCCATTTCATCCGTCTGAAACTGCAAATTTGTTGAACTGATACTGCAGTGTGATGAACGGATGAAACGACCTCTGTTCCGCGCAACTGTAGTTCCCTTTCAACACAACTGCAATATCCATTCAACACAACTGCAGTATCCGTTCAACACAACTACAGTATCAGCCATGATCATGTGCCACAATGCATTGTGGACCATGGTCCACAATATAATTATTTGTGAAAAACTTGTGTGAGATCGTCTCATGGGTCTCAATCCGTTAGACACGTTGGATCTTTAATTAACGAGGTCAAAGATCCGACCCATTAATCAATTATTTGATCAATTAATCAAAGATCACACCTGTGAGACGGTCACACACAAGTGTTACTCAAAGTTTAAAATATCACCAAAGTAGATTTTGAAATAAAACTCAAATATCAGTGTAAAATTTTAAAATAAGAATGTTTTTTCATGCAAGGAAAAAATTATATAATATTTATCAATATCTATATAATAAAAAATATTATCAATTTCTCTTTTTATCCATTTATGTAGACATATATTATATTAATAGTATTTTGTACAATATGAAAATATATACATATTTTTTTTATAGAATTACGATTACTGACATAATTATACACGTTAATTTGTATAATGGTTACTTATTAAAAAATTATTTTAAAATATGTCTAAACTCATACTTATAGAATGTTTTGAGCGTCAGTGGATGATGAGTATGGATGGGATTCCACAAGGGATAATTATAGCAGCCAGCATCTTTGACTTCAAGCTTCACGAGTTTGACTTCAATAATCATAGTTTCATTCGACTATCAACCTTTGTATGCTTTTCGAATAAATCTATAATTATGAAATGATGGAGCAATTACAACTTTTGGGACCAATTCATTCTTTCATCCACCTTCAGTCTTTCGAATTGAAGATGACAAATAATTGATGCATGTTATTTTTATTGTTAATTTTTATAAATTCTTTTTATAACTCATTATTAATCTTAATTAATTATGCTTTTATTTTAATAATTGATATCGTTTGAGTTTTTAGTCTTTTATTTGTTTGACTTCCTTATTTTAATAATTTATTGTGTGTGTGTTGAGATTTTGTTAAATGTATCAGCCCACTGTTAGGGCCCATAAAATAAGCTAGTTCTCTAGTCCCTTCGTTAAGCCTACTGACGGTCGACGAACGAGAAACCAGTAGGAGCAGCTCCAATTCAGCGCATTGGCAAGTCAAAGAGTCCGATTCTTGGGGAGATCCGATCATCATGCAGAGAACTCAGAGGAGTCGGAAGAACGGTTGAAGCTGAGGAAGTATAAAATGGGTGTGAAGTCGAAAGAGAGAAGGCAAGTCCGAATCAGCGTACTCACACCCCTCTTAACACAAAACCCAGTCCTAGACGAATTCCGGCGGCGATCGTTCCTTATTTTCGGCGACGGATGTTCGTGGGTACGGTGGCTCAGTCAACGATTTTGCGGCAACTATAATTTTGTTCCACACAGAAATTTTGGTTCGGCGGATTCCTATTCCTCACGGTGGATGTGCACATTCGGCAGTACTACAATCGCAGCAGCAGACAAGTTCTTCTCCCTTCTGGTTTTGCTTCTTTTGTTTTCTTTAATTTCTGCGTCACTATAATTCTTTAATTCCCATATTGTAAGTCTTTGATCTGTGGAGCATAGATTAGAGTGCCTAATTTATTGGTTTTACTTACTGTTGAATTTAGTTGTTGATTTAAAAAAATGATTTGCTAAAATATTTTTGGATTATGATGGTACTGCCATTGCAAGTTTAATTTGATTATTTCATTCTCAATTTGTGTGAGTAAAACTGCATGGAGTAATCTAGATTTGAGTGCCTAGTTTCTAAGTTTGCAGTAGTGTTAGTGACTAAAGGCAGTTTATGTTTCCTTTCTTTGCTTTTAATTTGAGTTTAGCATATATATTCAGTTTCCCTTCTTTTGCTTCTAGTTTGAGTTAATTATCACTTTTGATACCGCACTTGTTGCATTTTGACTTTTGCGTGCTTTGAATCAATTATTTCTAAGAATTTAAATTGCATAGTTTTAATTCCCTGTGGGATCGACCCTTGCTTTTGCACACTATCACTACACTGACTCGTGCACTTGCGAGGACACTATATTAAAATTGTCCATCAATAATTCACTATCGAATGCCTTCACGCCTCTTCTATTTAGAGCACAAATAATTGGATTCCTATCTCCTGAATTATTAGAGCGCAAATAATTAACTAATATCTAATGAATTTTTACCACAAATTAATATATAAAAGAAATTAATAAAAACATGACATTTCAACTACTAACTCCTACCAAATTTCTTTGTCTAGTGTGTAAAAAATAATAGAGATTGCAATGGCGCCATTATTATTAAGAGAAAGCTAAGGTGGAGGACCATTCCAATGCTTGCTTATAATCATTTTTCTTCTACATGGTTGCTTATAATAATAATAATAATAATAATAATAATAATAATAATAATAATAATAATAATAATAATAATAATAATAATAATAATAATAATTTTATTATTATTATTATTATTATTATTATTATTAAGCATGGACATTTTAGACTTTATACTACTTATTCCCTTTCATTTTCCATGTATACCCAACATTGGAATTGAAATTTCCAGTAATTTTATTCCTGCAAATCAAAAATTGAAATTTAAATTACAACTTTATTCATACATTATTAATCTCTTTTTGAATTGCAATTATTTTCTCACTTAATTTCCTCACTCCAACCAATTGCCTCGCAAAAGTATGAATTTTGTACCTAAAACAAATTAATAACTGCGTTTTAGGTTATGAATTTATGTCTTATGTTGTGAAATTATGTGCCAATGAACACAAATTATGTACCTAAATCAGATTTGAAAAATAAGTAAATATATAACATGTGTATGTATCTTGTGTTTTGATTTTTTGTGTCTTGTATTATGAAATGTTGTACCTTAATTACGTGTGTGAATTCCATACCTCGTCGAAAACGATCTAGGGTCCATATATAATGTAGTGAGAACCCTCGTCCATATCATGATATAAATAGCCAATCCCACTCATAACATAGAGGTAATAATTGAAGAATGAATATGTTTAGTTTCAATTAAAAGTTTGAGCTCACAATTATCTACGTTTTATCTGGTAATCGTGCAACATAGGTACTACGGAAAATCAATACTAATCGGGAACATAGAAGGAGCTCTAAGAAACGACACCATTCGCCGCTATTTCAATTCCACTCAAGCATTGGTTGATTATGCACAAGTGTTATTATATATAAAGAATAGTTACTCAGCCCAAGATTCTCCTATCATTGTTGTTGGAGGATCGTACGATAAGAAAGATTATTATTATTTTGCATAAATTTTTAAAAACTATATTGTACTCAATAGGTATTGCGCTTAGAAATTATTTCAATTTTTTTTTTTTTTTTTGCAAATGCAAATAATGTTTTATGATAAGTTTTGTGTGGTTGTAATTAAAGTGTTAACAGTGATAGCATAATAAAAGAAGAATGCTTTGTTGACAATGCATTCCATACTAAGTAAAATACAAAAGCAATGCAAATTCTTTTAGAAAATTGAGTGTTTAATTCTTTTTTTTTTTTTTAATATTAAAAAAAATTAAAAGCTAAAATCCAATCAATATGAATAAGATTAATTTATTTGGAGAATTTAAAATTAAAATTTAAACAAAAATCTACTGCCACATGAAGTAATAACACACACACACATACGGGAGTCATAGCTCAGTTTGTATTGGAATGAAGAATGAGGGAGAGAGAGAAACAAAATATTGGAATGTATGTATACGCATGGAATGTAGGTATACGGTATACCACAGAGGAAAGAGAATGTATGCGAAGATTTAGGCACTGTTTGGTAAATAATTGGCTTATCAGTTAATTTTGGCCTATTTGACGATTATTAGTCGTTGTTTGACTTGGTTAAAAAAATCAATAAGTGTTTGGTTAATAAAATTTTTGTAACTCCAAAATACTAAATTTTAAAAGGCTACTCAAAGCAGCATTTTCAATTAACATTTTGAAAAAATAAATTATACCAAACAACTATCAACTAGCAGCTAATTTATCAAACACTTTTCTATAATCTGTTAATATTATCAATTAATTATACCTTCTAACCCAATTAGCTAACAAAATCAACTAACAACCATTTACCATGGCCTTAATATTTTTGTTTATTAAAGCATCGAACATTTTTGTCCAATTCTGAAAACATCAATATTTGAGTCCATTTCATTCCCTTTCTCGGCAATATACAGAGTGGAGTACACACAAACAAAAATTTTGATGCATATATGGCATTTGACTTTGCCACAAAAAGCCACATGTTGTCGATGACGTCTGATGTTGGAGCCAGATGCAACGAGAGTTTTCTTCATCTCTCTTCTTTTTTCATTTTCCTCTCCCCGAGCGCATGCAGTCTGTAAGTACAAAAACTAACCATTGCATGGTGCTTAATTATGCCGTAAGAGAGTAAATGGTTAAGGGCATCTTTGTAACTCCTCAAGGCTGCTTTAGGCGGACTTCCTCTTCTTCCTCTCTATAAATACAGTCTGTATCCTATCTCCATGAATCACCAATAATGAAACCTTCACCTTTGAATTCTGTTTCACGCGTCTCTCACTGATTCCCCGGCCACACAGTTCTTAATCAAGACTGCGATAATTTCGATCCGAGTGTGAGTTTCATCTTCTCATCAGGTATTTTCCTTTGAGGGGAGCCTCTAATTGCTTCTTCATCTTCCGCCTCCGACCATTTCAATTTTCCGACACCAGTCGGCGAGAACCACTAGTAGAGACTCCGACGAGCAAGCTTCGTGCGGCGGCGGTGTAGATCTATGTCTCCCAGCGGCGATGAGCGAGCTTCATGTGGCGGCGTAGATCTACGTCTTCCAGCGGCGGTGAGCGAGCGAGCTTCGAGCGATGGCGGTGTAGATCTACGTCTTCCAGCAGCGATGACGACAACTTGGAGCTTCGACCTCCTTCTTCCTGCTTAGATCTATAGTTCCGGCGGTGGAGTGACAGTAGCTCCGGTGGCAAATCTCTGGCAGCGGCAGTACGTGAGCAGGGAGCAATATCTTTGCTTGCTAGGTCACCAGAGCTCCAATCTATCAAGGTAATGGAATACTTGGTCATTTTCTTCATCTGCTTTGCTCAATACATGAATGCATATGCTCCATTAATGGGCTAATAATAACACTCTGTTACTATTTCCTTTACGTTTCCCCTGTTGAACATTTTTTGGAGAAAGCTAAATACTGGACTAAAGGTATAGAATTTGTGTTTAGATATCAAATTGTATTAAGTTGCTCCTAGAATACTAATCTTAAAATGGCTTTCATCAAGTTCTTATTAAGTCAAAGGGCTGCAAAGATTTCAGCAGCTATAAACCTAAAATACTCTTAAAATCGATACACTATGCTATTCAAGAGTAGTGTATACAAAATCAATCAATTGTTAAGATATCCTTTGTACTACCAAATCAAATACTGTTGGTGGTAAGATATATGCTGTTGCGTTAATCTATTTTCTTATGGCATAATGTAGATATATCATCGTTCTGGTGCTTTAAAAAAAAAAGAAAAAAAAACTCTACTTTTCCGATCCATATTTAGATACTAAAAGTTATTCTAATCTTTAAGTTACGAACTGATTGGAAGCCATAGCATAACTATATACTTCTAACCAGATTTTAGAACAAATGAGGACCTATGTTGGCTATGTGGCACTGTTTACATTAGAAGATGGTGGTTCACCATTTTGAAATTAAATCCTTCAAACTGCAGCCGAAGATGCTTGACTTGCAGCACTGGTTTCTCTTGATGGCATATTGAAACAAGTCAAGGTTTTTCAGTTTTCATTGCTGGAGTCCATTTCATTACTAATGTGAATTTGGATCAAGAAACAATTGAAACTGCCATGAAAACATCACTGCATAAAAAGCTCACCCAAGCTCTCACCAAGGTTTGATAATGCATACATGTAGGAGTCCTACGCATTCCTGTGTTGTGAAGTTGCTGTCTTCCAATTTTGTACCTTGCATATAACCTCGAAAACTAACTTTGTGTTTAATCATCTCTATTAGGACAAGCTAACATATTTCTGATTAAAGGAACTCAAGGATGTTCTCACACAACTTGGTGTATCAAAGCAAGGAAGGAAGTAGGTATAACACTCTCTTACATTATGAAGAAAGATCAAACAGTTAACTGGCCGAGACTGGTTGAGACTGGTTTGAAACCAGTTAGTCGGCCACTGACTGGTTTCAATTTTATTTATTTATTACTCCCTCCGTCCCATTTTACCTGTCTTACTTTCCTTTTTAGTTTGTCCCAAAATGTTGTCCTCTTTCTAAAATTGAACATCACCATCATTCTACTTTTCCCAATTTACCCTTAAACTTTTGCTTTCTTTATTGCTTTTATTTCCAAAAGTGAAAAAGTTGGGGGCAAAATTGGAAAGCACACCACATTTACTTTAATTTCTTAAAAAGCGTGCAAAAAGCAAATGAGACATCCAATTCGGGACGGAGGGAGTAATTTATATTGCAAGTTTCACTTGTTTCAATTTTTTCTTGAAAAGCAAACTTCCACATTAATTCCAGTTAGAACAAGACTTTCTTGGTGATCTTCTAACTAATAATTTGGTTTGAGAGTATGTATACTGACATGATACATTAATCCAACACAAAATTAACATAGTGTATGTGAATCCTCGTCCATGATATAAATGGCCAATCCCACTCATAATAAACTAACATAACCAAATTAACTTCACTAATATTAGGGCATTTTTTTGTGATGGAAAATGCATGCATTGATGCATGTTGTTTTTGATAAAATAAAACAAACAAAACTTAAGTTGTACGGATATCCACATATATTTTGTTGTTATGGGTAATCAAAAAATGTGTGTTCCAGCTAGGGGTGAGCAAAAAATGAAGACCGACCGAAAAATCGATAATCGTTAACCGATAACCGATCGAAAATTTCGATTTTCGGTCAGTTATCGGTTATAGTGTTTAAAAAAATTCTGTCATTTTGGTTTTTCGGTCGGTTATCAATTTTGGACCAAAAATAAAGAAACCGACCGAAAAACCGAGGGTAACCCAAACATTTTAATCTATATGCCTAACCCATAGTCGTTCAAAAATAATATAATTCATTTGTTAGTCTAATACTAAGCCAGTGCGAACCTACGAAGTGTGACCCATCTAGCTACTCATTAGTTTTCTTATTACTTGTTAATTGCTTACTGCTTAGTGTTGTATTGTAGAATGTAGTGTAGACGACGTGTAGTACTGTAGGATGTAGTGTAGTGGTGTAAATCAATTTTTTTTTTTGAAAGCAACGAAAAACAACACAAATGTATTCTTTATTACTTTTAATAGATAAACATAAATATAAGAGAACTTTTTTTCTGATTTTTTTTTTGTTCTTTGAACAATTAATAACACTCTTAAACAGGATACAATTGAACACCAATTTTATTTGGACAACATTTGCAGAGTAAAATCATTGGCTTCACTAATTCACAAATTCTTCCACTAATTTATTAATTGCTTACTGCTTTGTTAATTGCTTCACTAATTCACAAATTGCTTAATTTTCTGATGTATATTCTAATTTTTTAAAGAAATTACAACCCGTTAGGTAAATAAGTTCGGATAAAAATAACCGACCATAACCGATCGAAAATTTTGGTTTTCGGTTGGTTCGGTTATGAGAATGACTTCGGTTATTTCGGTTGGGGGAATTAACATTTTTTCGGTTATTTCGGTTATTAAGTGAAAACCGACCGAAACCGATTGATGCTCACCCCTAGTTCCAGCTAGGTTTGATTATTATTGTATTAAATTAAGCATACATATATATATATATATATATATAGGTGTTATTGATCTTTACGCGATACCCGTCAATTCCCCGCCATGAAGCTCTTTACCTCTGCAATTCAATGGCAATGGCTGCTCTCTCTTCTACTCCTCTTCCTCTCCTTAACAACCTGCGACGCCTTTTCCTGGCCGCACAAAATTCCTAGGCTCACCCCACTCTACGAGTCCATCCTACAACGCTCCTCTTCCAAAACCCAACTCCTTCCTCCTGATTTCAGAACCTTTTACAACACACAAACATTGGACCACTTCAATTACGCAACTCAAAGTTATGCCACCTTTCAACAGAGATACATAGTGAATTTCAAGTACTCGAGTGGCGCCCAATCCAACTCCCCTATCTTCGCATGGCTCGGCGCCGAAGCTCCCATCGACTCTAATCCCAGAGCCATTGAATTTCTCACTGACAATGCCCCTGGTTTTAAGGCCCTTCTCGTCTACATAGAGGTAATAATTGAAGAATGAATATATTCAGTTTCAATTAAAAGTTTCAGCTCACTATTATCTACATTTTATCGGGTAATCGTGCAGCATAGGTATTACGGAGAATCGATAGCGTTTGGGGACATCGAAGAAGCGCTGAGAAATGATACTATTCGCGAATATTTCATGAAGTGCTTGCTTCGTGGTTTCGGTTGAAGTATCCACACATTGCTCTTGATGCTTTAGCTTCTATCAGCTCCCATTCTATATTTTGACGATATTAAACCAGAAAATGGATATTATTCTATAGTGACCAAAGACTTTAGTAAGCACTCAAACTTTCCGTCGTATCCTATAATATGTTGATTTTTGCAAGCTTTAATTTTATGAATGTTGATTGCAGGAAGTTAGTGACACCTGCTATCGATTATTGACACAATTGCTTCCCTGTCAAACGACCTCTCCATTCTTAGTCGCAAGTTCATTCTTTGTCAGTAAGTTATGCGAACCTCGATTAAAAGAGTGTTAGAAAAAAATATAACTGAGGATATGATGTATATGTTTTGAATTATATATACAAAGTATGCATTTATCTATGTATATATATGTGTGTGTTGCAATAGTATAGTGAGTTTGTGCAAATTTCCCCATCTAGCTTTTAATACACTTCAATTTGTTTGTTTAAAGCTTTTATCGTGTGGGCGTTGATGTTTAGTGATTTAAACTTGGCGTCGGAGCTAAAGGATTACTTGGATGGGATGTATTGTGCGGCTACTCAATATGACACGCCGACCCAACAACCAGTGAGGGTGGTGTGCGGCGGCATAGATGGCGCGCCCAAAGGGGCTGATATTCTTGACCGGATACATGCTGGTGTTGTCGCCATAAAAGGGAATAAACCCTGCTATACTGTTTCCGCTATAGAAGGGAATCAATCTTTCTATCCTGTTTCCGTCGGAGGGTATGATGGGTAGAGTTGGCAAGTAAGTTGGTTAATCAAGCAACGGAACAAGGAAATTAAATTAATACAAGGTTGGATAATCAAGTATTATGCGGATCTTTAAGCCCTCAAGAACAGAGCCGTTTCAATAAAAGTTGGGGCCTTAATTTGGACCGTTGTAATATTCCTAAAGCTGGGGATGTGCGTTTGATTCACCTAAATAACAGAGCCTTCTACTCCCATACATCGTTCACCTAAAGGAGGGAATTTCTTCTATCGTTCAGAGAATAGATTTTAATTTTGTCAGATTTTGTTTAGTAATTTTCCCCATCCATGAAAGAGAATGGAAATCATCCACTACACAATAGAACAAATTTCGTCGTTTAGGTGAACCATATATGGGAGTAGAAGGCTCTGTTCTTTAGGTGAATCAAAGGCACATCCCCAGCTTTAGGAATATTACAACGGTCCAAATTAAGGCCCCAACTTTTATTGAAACGGCCCTGTTCTTGAGGGCTTGAAGATCCACATAATACTTGATTATCCAACTTTGTATTAATTTAATTTCATTGTTCCGTTGCTTGATTAACCAACTTACTTGCCAACTCCACCCATCATCCCCTCTGGCGGAAACAGGATAGAAAGATTGATTCCCTTCTATAGCGGAGACAATATAGCAGGGTTTATTCCCTTTTATGGCGACAACACCAGCATGTATCCGGTCAAGAATATCAGCCCCTTTGGGCGCGCCATCTATGCCGCCACACACCACCCTCACTGGTTGTTGGGCCGGCGAATCATATTGAGCAGCCGCACAATACATCCCATCTAAGTAATCCTTTAGCTCCGACGCCAAGTTTAAATCACTAAACATCAACGCCCACACGATAAAAGCTTTAAACAAACAAATTGAAGTGTATTAAAAGCTAGATGACGAAATTTGTCCAAACTCACTATACTATTGCAACACACACACACACACATATATATATATATATATATATATATATATATATATATATATGATAGATGCATACTTTGTATATATAATTCAAAACATATACATCATATCCTCAGTTAGATTTTTGTCTAAACACTCTTTTAATCGAGGTTCTTATAACTTACTGACAAAGATTGAACTTGCGACTAAGAATGGAGAGGTTGTTTGACAGGGAAGCAATTGTGTCAATAATTGACCACGATTGTTTTATTGTTTGATAGCAGGTATCACTAACTTCTTGCAATCATCAACATTTATAAAATTCAAGCTTGCAAAAATCAACATATTATAGGATAGGACGGAAAATTTGAGTGCTTACTAAAGTCTTTGGTCACTATGGAATAATATCCATTTTCTGGTGTAATATTGTCAAAATATAGAATGAGAGCTGATGAAGCTAAAGCACCAAGAGCAATGTGTGGATACTTCAACCGAAACCACGAAGCAAGCACTTCATGAAATAATACAAAACTCAAGCTTTAATTTAATTGTTGCCAAAATCACCAAATTAACTCTAGCTAGAACAAATATATATATATATATATATATATATATATATATATTATAATCTCATACTTATTTCCTCCGTATGATCCTCCAACAACAATGATCGGAGAATCGTGGGCTGAGAAACTGTTCTTTATATATAAAAGCACTTGTGCATAATCTGCCAGTGCTTGCGCGGGATTGAAATATCCGCGAATAGTATCATTTCTCAGCGCTTCTTCGATGTCCCCAAATGGTATCGATTCTCCGTAATGCCTATGCTGCATGATTACCCGATAAAATGTAGGTAATAGTGAGCTCAAACTTTTAATTGGAACTGAATATATTCATTCTTCAATTATTACCTCTATGTAGACGAGAAGGGCCTTAAAACTAGGGGCATTGTTAATGAGAAATCCAATGGCTCTGGGATTAGAGTCGATGGGAGCTTCGGAGCCGAGCCATGCGAAGATAGGGGAGTTGGATTGGGCGCCACTCGAGTACTTGAAATTCACTATGTATCTCTGTTGAAAGGTGGCATAACTTTGAGGTGCGTAACTGAAGTGGTCCAACGTTTGTGTGCAGTAAAAAGTTCTGAAATCAGGAAGAAGGAGTTGGGTTTTGGAAGAGGAGCGTTGTAGGATGGACTCGTAGAGTGGGGTGAGCCTAGGAATTTTGTGCGGCGGGGAAAGGGCGTTGCAGGTTGTTAAGGAGAGGAAGAGAGAGCAGCCATTGCCATTGAATTGCAGAGGTAAAGAGCTTCATGGCGGGGAATTGACGGGTACCGCGTAAAGATCGGTAACACCTATATATATATATATATATATATATATATATATATATATATATATATATATATATATGTATGTATGTTTAATTTAATACAATAGTAATCAAACCTAGCTGGAACTAGGGGTGAGCATCAATCGGTTTCGGTCGGTTTTCAGTTAATAATCGAAAAAATGTTAATTCTCCCGACCGAAATAACCGAAGTCATTCTCATAACCGAACCAACCGAAATCAAAATTTTCGATCGGTTATGATCGGTTATTTTTAACCGAACTTATTTACCTAATGGGTTGTAATTTTTTAAAAAATTAGAATAGACATCGCAAAATTAAGCAATTTGTGAATTAGTGAAGCAATTAACAAAGCAGTAAGCAATTAATAAATTAGTGGAAGAATTTGTGAATTAGTGAAGCAAATGATTTTACTCTGCAAATGTTTAATGTCATGTATAGACTTTATTGTCCAAATAAAATTGGTGATCAATTGTATCCTGTTTAAGAGTGTTATTAATTGTTCAAAAAAAAAAAAGAATCAGAAAAAAAGTTCTCTTATATTTATGTTTATCTATTAAGAGTAATAAAGAATACAATTTTGTTGTTTTTTGTTGCTTTCAAAAATAAATTGATTTACACCACGTCACCACTACACTATATCCTACAGTACTACACGTTGTCTACACTACATTCTACAATACAACACTAAGCAGTAAGCAATTAACAAGTAATAAGAAAACTAATGAGTAGCTACATGGGTCGCACTTCGTAAGTTCGCACTGACTTAGTATTAGACTAACAAATGAATTATATTATTTTTGAACGATTATGGGTTAGGCATATAGATTAAAATGTTTGGGTTACCCTCGGTTTTTCGGTCGGTTTCTTTATTTTTGGTCCAAAATCGATAACCAATCGAAATGACGAAATTTTTTTAAACACTATAACCGATAACTGACCGAAAATCGAAATTTTCGGTCGGTTATCGGTTAACGGTCATCGATTTTTCGGTCGATCTTCATTTTTTGCTCACCCTTAGCTTGAACACACAAGATGATCGATTATCCATAACAACAAAATAGATGTGGATATCCGTACAACTTAAGTTTTGTTGTTTTATTTTATCAAAAACGACATGCATGCATTTTCCATCACAAAAAATGCTCTAATATTAGTGAAGTTAATTTGGTTACGTTAGTTTGTTATGAGTGTGATTGGCCATTTATATCATAGACGAGGATTCACATGCACTATGTTAATTTTGTGTTGGATTAATGTATCATATCAGTATACATACTCTCAAACCAAATTATTAGTTAGAAGATCACCAAGAAAGTTTAGTTCTAGCTGGAATTAATGTGGAGGCTTGATTTTCAAAAAAAGTTGTAAAAATCCTCTTAAAAAAACAAGTGAAACTTGCAAAATAAATAAATAAAAGTGAAACCAGTCAGTGGCCGACTGACTGGTTTCAAACCAGTCTTCTCTAGTTCTGGCAAACTGGATTCGGAAAATTGAAATGATCGGAGGCCGAGGATGAAGAAGCAATGAGAGGCTCCCCTCAAATTAAAGGAAAATACCTGAGAAGATGAAACTCACACTCGGAATATATGCAGCATCGAAATTTCTTCATGTATGTATATGAGCTAGCTAGCTTTAATTTATATTATTACTAGTTTTATACGTGTATTGCGCGAATGGGTTAATGCCCAATGTTTATATTCAAATAAATATTTGAAAGTATATCAATGCAAGATTATATAAGAGAAGTTTATACGTGGGTAATTGAATGTCGAATTTTTTTATTTAAATATCTAACTCAAAGTATATGAATCCAAGATAATATAGAACATTCATTATAATTATTACTAAAATAAATGTTTGCAGCATTGTAAAATCGATAGTCTAAATATTTGGTCTAAAAATGATAATCTAAATAAATACTACTTTTAATTTGAATTTTTCTAAGTGTTCTTAATTTTCTTTTGAATAACATTGTCATTGTCTTCATCTTTACTATTTGGTCTCTTCCTTTTTGTTGGTAGTGTGTTATTTGCAATTCGGTTATTGTTGGTAGCATATGCAATGAGATTATGATATGCTATTGTAAACACAAAAAATCGAAATTGTATATATATTCACAATATCGGGTTACAGTGTATATGTAATTGAAGGTGCGGGTACAAAATCTCTGTATGGTCCTCTGATTCTTCACTGACGTGTTTCTACTGAAGTGCCTCCGGGTTTCAAGTGGCGTAGCCTCCGGGATTCAAATAGCGTAGCCTCCGGGATTCAACTGGCGTAACTTCCGGGATTCAAACGGCGTAGCTTTCCGGGATTCAAGTGGCGTGGCCTTCCGGGATTCAAGGGTGTGATATTCAACTAGAACCGTCAAAATACTTCAAGTCTCTAACTGCTTCAGAACGTCTTCAATGCCTTCAAAAGCTCTCAAGTCTTCAATCTCCAAGGTGTGTTTTGGGATGTGAAATGAGGGCTCTATTTATAGTGGAAGATGTAACCACTATCCCTCAACAAACTCCCTAAATAATTAATTAATTTAATTAATTAATTATCTAAGGGAATGAACTTTGCCAAAATCAAGTCTAGGTTCAAGATTCTATCATTTAATTCAAATTCAAATTAAATTATAATTATCAAATTCAAATATAATAAAATTATATTTAAATTATAATAATAATTATAATTAAATTCAAATATGAATTGGGTTTGGATCAATTAATTAATTTAATAATCCAAGATCAAATTTAATTGGACTAATCAAATTAATTTAATTATCATGGCCCAACTAATTAAATTGGTCCAATAATCCATCTCAAATTGTGCCCAATAATAATTTAATCGGTCCATTTCTCGGGTTCAAATTTTCTGTGTCTACAAATTGCCCCCTCGAGACTTGTCGTGACATGCCTCTTGATGTGCTTGGAGCGAGAAATCTCGAAATTTAATAATAGTCCCTTAAATTCTTCAAAGTGCATCTAAACTCCATGAACCCAATTAGGTGCTTGAACATTTTGTGAACCCAACATTTTGAACTACAATCCATACCAACTCCAAATAAGACCAAGGCCAATCCAAAGCCCAATAACAATTGAACCCCCCTTCAACATTAATAACTGAATCCAGATTCCAACTCCCTCGTTTTACATGTAATCCCATTATTCCAATATGGACCAGTAAAGCCTTAAAAAATTCAGGACTGATATGTTAGGATTTTAAAATTATATCTAAACTCAACAACGACCATGTTTATCTCCGCTATCGTAGTTATCAACGATAATATTCAGAATCCCAGTTAAACTCAAACTCTTGACCCCATGTAGGACTTAAACACCCTGAAAATCACCTATAAATAGAGCTAAAACTCATCAGCTTCATCAATCATCACCAAGCTCGACGCAGCAGATTAAGGAGAATTGATTTGCAGTTTGCCTTTTCAATCAGGTAAATTCTTTATTCTTGGTTTTTATTATTATTATTTTTTTTGTCTTTCCCAAATGCATCTTCATTTACAAAGTGGAAGAACATTCAAGAAATAACAAAAATCAAGAAACCATGGAGTTCACAAACCCAATAAAGAAGAACAATGGGAAACCTGCCAGCCAAGTAGGGCAACCATCAGAGCGTGGTATCGACGATACTGCCGGAGAATGGGTTCCTACTTGAGTGCACAGGCCCCGTTGCTGATGGAGTTCTACCCCGGACCGCCGAAGTCTTCTTTTCTTATTGTCAAATTGCTTCAAATAGGAACAACTGAAAATCTGCCTGGGTAGAACAATCACCGGAGCGTGGTATCACTGATACTGCCGGAGAGTGAGTTTCTACCTGGGGTACACAGACTTCCGTTGCTGCTGAATTTTCTTGTTGGAGAGGTTGCACCGCCGGAAATTCGTCGTTGTTGAAGCCCTCTACCGCCACCGTTGACTGTATCGCTCGAAACAGCTTGAAGGCCCTTTTCGGTGCTTCACTTCTCTACCGTCAACACCAAGAACTTTCCACTGGGATCCCCTTTCACTTTCGTCGCTGAAACCACTGGAGTTCTTCGCCGGCAAAAACCAACGGTCGTGAATCGCCAGTGTCGGAGTTCAAAGCAGTTGAGTCGCTATTTTCGTCGGCGTTAGCTCTCTACCGGCTTGCATTTTTTTCTTTGCCGTTGGATTGTATGCAGAGGCTTGCTTCTCTACTGTCGAGTCGCTACTGCCATTGAAAGGAAAAGAAACACTACTTAATGTCTTATGGAGGCATTGAGCTGGTATTGTGACTCCCCAGGATATTCACGTGATGTTGCAGATGTGTAATAGCATTTATTGGGAATGCAATTTGACAATTTGACATTGCCTCAAGAGGGACCCACATACCACCTCTCACTCTGCAGCACTACCATTCCTCTTGCTTTTAATATTGCAGCATAATATATACACTATATCTCTTTTTCCCTTTCATCACTGTTTGTTTCTTTTTTTTTTTCATCACTGTTTGCTTTCTTGTTTCTGTTTTGTTTTTTCTTTCCTTGTTTCTTTCGTTTCTTTTTGCTTCTCTTTTTTGCTTTTCTTTCTTTTCTGTTTCTTTTTTTCCTTCATCTTGTTTTCACGTTTTTTTTTCTCTTTGTTTTTTTGCCTTTGTTTTTTTTTGTTCTTTTATTTCTTTCTTTTTTTCATCTTGTTTTCACGTTTTTTTTTTCTTTTTGTTTTAATCCCTAGTTTTTTTGCTTTTTCTTTACTTCCTAATCCCCATGATTCTAAATAATAATAATGTTAATTATTATTATTATTATTATTATTATTATTATTATTATTATTATTATTATTATTATTATTATTATTATTATATCATGCTTTAGATACTAATAATAATAACAACTCTATTAATAATGATTATAACAATGATAATAATTTTAATCATTATCATCATTACTCTTTTCTCAGTGATTACTCTCAATCTTGACATAATCTCAACGCGACTCAAAAGATGGTGCAATTTCAAGACCAATGGTTCGATGGACAAAGGAACTTGGTGATAACAAGCACCAAGAGTGACCATAAAGTCACATTGGCCGTCAATCATCCCCTTGCATCCCCTTCACCGCCAAAGCTCACAGTGTCGTATCACGAACGCAACTGGATTCCTGAGTACGACATTCCGCCGTCCAAAGTGTGGACTTTGCAACCGGGATTGAAACACAAACCTTCCACGGACATCCTTCCCACGCTGGGGAATCGCATAATTGATGATGAGGTCAAGTGGGGTAACGACATCGATTTTAGAGGCGAATTCATTTACACTCCAGGATACTGGGAATGGGCTGAAGATGTACTTAACCTCTTCAGAAAACCTCTAAGGGAAGGCATGATATATGATGCCGTGTTCGCGTCATTGTTCACATACGACCGCAACGTTGACATTGTCCAAGCTTTTTGCGAAGCGTGGTGCCCACGAACCAACACATTAATTACCTCCTCCGGCGAGATGTCCATATCGCTGCGAGATTTGTACATGCTTGGAGGGTTGCCATTGCTTGGGGATATCTACGATGAGCGCATCCCAAACGCCTTGGACTTGAACAAGGGTTCATACACATGCTGTGCGCACTTACTCGAGGCGTTTTTTCATTTGACTCAACAAGAAAATCACACCACTTTTATTCAAGCATCCCGATGGATCGACTTTTGGTGCAGGAAAACCCGAAGATATCCATCTCCTCCACCTCGAAAAGAGAATAAGAAATCTCGACCAAAGGCTACTCACAACCCGAGCGGGATCCTTGAAACCGCTCCTAGATGGTCGCACGTGAGTAAAGCACCCTTCGTCGAACTAAACATCCCCCAAAATCTTGAACAGGAAGTCTACTTAGCAGCATTTTTAGCGTGTTGGCTCTGTACGTTCGTACTACCGGGCGACCCCACGGCAACCATTCGCCCTGAGACTTTTAATATGGCGTGCAGAATGGCGAGAGGGATTAAGGTATGCCTCGCACCTCCAGTCCTTGCCAGCATCTACTACGGGTTAAACTCGATTTCAGAGTCTTTCTCTCCTGGTCAAATCGGCACCCCCTTCCCCATCCATTATGTATATGGATGGCTAGCAGCCTACTTCAATACTCACTTCAAGACCCCTAGCCTCATGTTGTTGTCTCCAAAGATGGTCACTTCTTCCGGAGAAGGCGGTGCTAAGCATTACGACAAAATTGATGCTCGTAAGAGGATTTTCAAGGGCGAACACGCATCTTGGCTTTGCACGACTCGTCAAAATGGTAGAGACTTCTTTTTCTGTGATGACAAGACAGGGGGTAAAGATAATTTTGAATATTTCATATGCTTGCGCCCTGGTTTTCTTGTTTTACGCCAAGGACGCCAATGTAAGGCTGAGCCTTATGTACCCCATCGCTTCAGTCGTCAGTTTGGATTCTACCAAGCATCTGCCCCCGGTTTGTTACTGACGGATGACCGCGACGTCACACTTGCTACGGGATTTCAACTCCATCGTCAGTATGAGCACTTCCACTCTATGTCTAAGGCCACATTTCCCATGATCCCGACTTTTCCAAAGAAACATGTGTCAGACACTTACAAAGCCTGGTTGGTTGATGTGCATGCAAATCTCCTTGAGACTCGCGTCACAGACATAGTCGTTAATGGTGACCCAAACGTAACCGTTAGAGAGGGAATAACTCAAGAGCAGAGGGATCAACTGGATACTTTAAGAAAGGGCAAGGCACCAGTACAGGATGCCCCCCATGATCAAGTACCAGAACATGCGACCCAAAAGAAAAGGGAGGAGCAAGTGAGGCACCGAAGTTCGGACGAGGATGTTGACAGCGATCGTAATTTTAAACGAAACAGAAGACCGTCGAACGAGGTTAGGAATCTTTCCTAAATTTTCCTCTTTCACCATGATTCAAAATCTTAGTCTTATTGATATATGTCTTCCTTTTATAGGGTTCTGCTGGGTTACATGTCAACAATGACGCCAGGTCGTCGAACCAGCATTCTTCTATAGGCGAGGTGGAACATAGCGACAGTTCTGAATCCCTTAATCAAGCGGCAGCATCTCAGCAATCACCGTTGCCCTCAAACCCACCTCACAAAGGAGCACGACCGGAACCGTCTCATGTCTCTATTCTTCCTGTTGCAGACTCCTTCATGTCAAAGTATATGGCCATGATCGCAGGCGTTTGGCATGATATCTGCAAGAACCTAAAGGAAACTCCAGCGGAAAGTGTTTCTTCTTTCAAAGGAAGTGTTGAGAGACAAATCGAACTTATGAAACATAAAGCAGTAAACCTGTCATCATTAGAGAACAGGGTGGATGTGTTCTTTAAGAAGGCTGAGTATTATGATAAGATACGGTCCCAGCACTCAGAAGCGATGCCAGTTGAAACTCAAGTTGCGGAGTTATGTTCGGCGCAAAGTGCTCTTAAGGATGCTCAACAAAAGCTCTCTGAAACTCAAATCCTTTTATCGGAGAAGCAGAAGATCCTTGAGGATTCTGACGGACGAGTGATCCTCCTAGAAGAAGCTATAAAGGAAGCAGAGAAAACTATAACGGAGGCTGAGAGAACCATAAAGGATTCAAGGGAGGAGTTGACCAGGATCCATGATGAAAGGCCAAAGCTCCAAGAACTTGTGATTGTGGCTCAAGGACTGCGCGACACATCACAAGAGGTTGTGTGATGCGGGATGCCCCCAGAAACTTGAATACTTCCTTCAGCGGGATGCGGGCGAGAGGTAGTCTCTTCCATGTGCCTGCTTTGATGACGTGGCGACTCAACGTCAATAGCCTCTTCTTGGGTTTGAGGTCGTTTCTCGGAAGCTCGACTTGTTTCGCCGTTCTTTCCGCTTTCCACCTTTTCACTTAGATCATTAATCCTCCTTTCTTGGCTTTGAAGAAGCCCGCTTATTCCCTCCAGAGCTTTGGTGATGTTTGCTAGCTGTTCCTCCACCGAAGCTGAATTTGTTGTCATAGCGGGCATGACTGTGTAGACGTGGGTCCACTCCGAGGCTGGTTTCCACATCGGCGATGGATGAGATATGGGAGATGAGCTTCCGCTGCTAAGGGGCTCGCCTGATGGAGTAGGGCTCGCAGGGCCCTTGCTGCTGGTAGTTGTACTTGAGGGAGTAGGGGGAGGACTTTCGCCTCGAGCAGCTTCATTTGAGGGAATAGGACTCTTGCTACCAACGGTCTCTGTTGTTGAGGATGAACCCCTATCATATGTAGCTTTCTTTGAGCCGATGGGGACGCCTCCAAGCCTTCGAACGACGTTGCGAGCAATGTTTCGGGTCTCGGTCAACTCCACCCCTAGGTCCCTCACTCGACTCCGAGTCAATGCACCTTGCACCTCGCGCCTGTCGGAGCCGGCCACAGAAGATGCCTTAGAGCCGCGCCTGTCGGAGCCGGCCACAGAAGATGCCTTAGAGCCGGTAGCTTGAGCGTAAGTCTTTCTTGATGCCATTTGGATTCTTTGTATAACTTGGAAGTGAAGAGATGAGAGGCAGAGTAGTCCCACTGGGCGTGCCAAAATCTGTAAACACAAAAAATCGAAATTGTATATATATTCACAATATCGGGTTACAGTGTATATGTAATTGAAGGTGCGGGTACAAAATCTCTGTATGGTCCTCTGATTCTTCACTGACGTGTTTCTACTGAAGTGCCTCCGGGTTTCAAGTGGCGTAGCCTCCGGGATTCAAATAGCGTAGCCTCCGGGATTCAACTGGCGTAACTTCCGGGATTCAAACGGCGTAGCTTTCCGGGATTCAAGTGGCGTGGCCTTCCGGGATTCAAGGGTGTGATATTCAACTAGAACCGTCAAAATACTTCAAGTCTCTAACTGCTTCAGAACGTCTTCAATGCCTTCAAAAGCTCTCAAGTCTTCAATCTCCAAGGTGTGTTTTGGGATGTGAAATGAGGGCTCTATTTATAGTGGAAGATGTAACCACTATCCCTCAACAAACTCCCTAAATAATTAATTAATTTAATTAATTAATTATCTAAGGGAATGAACTTTGCCAAAATCAAGTCTAGGTTCAAGATTCTATCATTTAATTCAAATTCAAATTAAATTATAATTATCAAATTCAAATATAATAAAATTATATTTAAATAATAATAATAATTATAATTAAATTCAAATATGAATTGGGTTTGGATCAATTAATTAATTTAATAATCCAAGATCAAATTTAATTGGACTAATCAAATTAATTTAATTATCATGGCCCAACTAATTAAATTGGTCCAATAATCCATCTCAAATTGTGCCCAATAATAATTTAATCGGTCCATTTCTCGGGTTCAAATTTTCTGTGTCTACAGCTATGAACTTTCCTTTAGGTGTTCTGCTTGGGGTTCATTTGGTTCAACTATTATTGTTGAATGAGTTATTGTGGATAAAGAAATCTCTAGTTTAAGAAAAAAGATTAAATAAATTAATAAAAATTTGAAAATTTAAAATATATATTATGTATTCCAAAGATTTTAAAAGGTAGTTTTCGCTTCAATTTGTTGGGTAATGGGTTATTTGAGTACTTTCATTGTCAACAAATCACCCAAGTAGTTAATATGATGATTGGTTTCAAACTATTCTTTTTTTATTTTTTTCATGGTGTTAAAGAAATACATATGCAATGTATCATTTTTTTGGCGTAACTACTAATTTATTTAATTCAGTAAGAGTGAAATATAGTGTTTCCACTTCAATTTGTTGGGTTATTTGAGTACTCTCTTTGTCAACCAATCCCCAAGTAGTTAATATAATTAGCTTCAAATTATTTTTAAATTTTTTTTTTCATAATATTAATAAAATACTTGGTAAATAAATATATAACATTATTTTGTACTATAACTTTGATATTTAATTACAAGATATTGTAAAAATAAGATAATGGACAATGTAATGAATATCAATTGATAAATTTGAATGTAAAGAATCTTTGCATGAGAGAAAATAAAGCCAATATAACTAATGAAATTATTTCTCTTATGTAATTTAATTTTTTTGATTTTTTTGATAATGAATAATTTTTTCAAATAAAGGTATTGTAGACACATAATTCTAAATAAAAGAAATACATATGTATCATTTTTTGTTGTAGCTACTAATTTATTTAATTCTAAAACTCTACCCACCTCTACAGTTTATGTATTTGTTCAATATGTTTGAATTAAAAAATTAAAATTGCTAAAAGTATATTCACTTAATTCAATACTATCATGTCTAGTTTAAACTTTAATTTTAATTTATTTTTTTCTTTATGCTGTTATTTACAAATCCATCCAATTTCAATAACTATTGTATCTCATATCTATGTATCAAATGAGCAGCCACATAATGCATGTACAGTTGATTTGAGACAGGGTTTCTGGAATTCTGGATAACAAACTGTGAAAGTTGTGAATTGAGACAATTGAATTCAAGTACTATGAATATCTATATATGACAAATTGCCAATGGTTCAATACATTGGTGTGATATATTATTCAAAACATGTGCAGGTAATTTCTAAATTCAATTTACTATATTTTCTTGTTCTCAAAATTTTATATTAAGTTTCTTAAATAATTGATTGACGAGTAGTCAAGTTGTTAATTATCATTTTCATTTTTTTTTGGGTGTACGTAGATAACAAAATTAAGTAAATCAACTGCCTAAATGCATAATGTTGACAGCATAAGATAATATTTAATTATTATGTTGTGAAGTGGTATGAAGGAATAGTAATTTACCTAAATTTTAATTATTTTTTTCATGCGTAATTTATCAGTTACTTCAACGATATTTTAAATTTTTTGTTAAAGCAGAATTTGCAAGAACAATGGTTATTTTTAAGTATATTCATTTAATTCACTACTAAAATGTCTTGTTCAAACTTTAATTTAAGTTTTTTTTTTTTTTGTGTAACTTTATGTTGTTATTTACAAATTCATCCCATTTCAATAACATTTGTATCTCATATCTAGGTATTAAATGAGCAGCAACATAATGCATTTGCAATTGAATTGAGACAAGATTATTGGACATCAATCTGTGAAAGTTGTTGAATTGAGATAGTTGAAATCAAGTACTATGTATATCCATATATGAATATGAATTTATAAGGGATATATCTCTAATTAGAAGAAGACTAGATTTAAACAAATTTTATTCATTTTTAGAGACAAAAAAGTTGTAATACAAATTTGAGTGCCCTTAAAATTATAGTGGATGAGAGGAAAAAAATTACAGTGGAATCAATTCATCACAATGAAATTGAATTTGTTGTGTTAATTTAAAATACATACACAACAAAAATTTTACTTGAATATCTATGAAACTTCGACAAAAAAAATGTATTATATCTATTTCAAAATGATTTATTAAATGAGTTTAAATATTGGGCACAAGTGTTCAAGTAAAGCGTGTACAAAAAATTAGTATTTATATACTCTCTTTGTCTCATTTTACCTGTCTTACTTTCCTTTTTAGTTTGTCTCAAAATGTTGTCCTCTTTATAAAATTGAATATCACAATCATTCTACTTTTCTCAATTTACCTTTATGACTTTTGCTTTCTTTATTACATTTATTTTCAAAAGTAAAAAATGTAAGAGATATAATTGGAAAGTATATTACATTTACTTTTTTTTTTTGTTTTTTTTTAACATGCAAAAAGCAAATGAAACAATCAATTCTGGACGGAGGAAGTATGTTTTAACGTGTAGTGTGTATATGGAATAATGCATGTGCCAACCCCTTTTCTTTGTGTTATTCCCCCAGGCCCCAACATGACAAAACGTACACAGGAAAAAAAAAATGTATGCCCAAGACTCGAGGAATGACCTTTTACTAAAGAAATCAAAAAGTTATCTTGAAAATCGTAGCCAGCCACTAACTTTAGCAAAAAAGCAAAATCGTAGTGATGAAATTGTCAAAACGAAATGGAATTCTCTACACGTATATGGCAAGTTTGTAATTTATTTAAAAGTTGAGGGCAATTGAACAAAAAATAAATCTAAATCTTAAGTCAAAAAATATAATCTCTACGATTTCAAATCAACGATTGGCAGGGATGCCATTTTTTAGGGGTAATTAGCAAGTCCAAATATAAGTGTGCAGTGCTAAACCGTGTGTGTACAGTATATATATGTGTATATGTGAAGTTTAAAAACTTCATGAAAGGAAGAGATGCACACATTTATTTGTACATTCTATAAAAAAAATTATTATATATATAATGTGTGTATTACACACTTTAAACAATATATGGAATATTTTCTCCATATATTACAAGGTGGACCATTGTTCTACATTGACGAATTGGTCCAGCCCCCATCAAAACTATAACTTATGGATAGTATGGCTAATTGTGGCATGAGTTATTAGTTTATTACACACATTTGCTAATTTTTAAGACTCTTTTAGTTTACGAAAAATATTTAAGAAAAAATGGAATTGAAATTTCATATGAAAGAAATTAATAGGAAGATTCTATATTTTCATTGTTTGGTTGGGCGAAAATAAATTACTGAGAATATTGATTTTATTGACTCTTTGTGTTTCAGTAGGTTGAGAACGTAATATTGAACAAATACTGCATTATAACAGAGTCAATAGTACTAAAAAAAAAATAATATGTATATAATTTCTTTGGAAAAGTAATATGTATATATTTGAGTTGAAGGAAACTTCGAAAGTAACCTGAGACCAGGGGTCAAAACGCCCAGCTCAGGCCAAATTATATCAAAATTTCATAAATGAGTCAAAAGGTAGTAGCTGGTCTTAATTAGGATCCACTGTTTATCTTTTTTTTTTTTAAGGACCACAGAGGTAAACCAGCCTAGGTTACCCATAGTTGGCCGACTCAAACCCAAAGGCTTGAGGTTCAACCCACGACCTCTTGGCTGCAGGTGTAACTATCTTGCCACTTGGGCTGCCCTTTACCACTGTTTATCTTCCTTCAATCCATATTAGGATGTCCGTAGAGCTACAACAGCCAATAATTAGAATGGAGGAAGCAGTGCTGCTGGCTTCTTGCTTCATTTTCTTTGCAAAAATGGCTCTCTCCTATTCCTCTTTGTCTGATAATGCATATATTCTTGCCTCGCATAACGATGTTCGTCGAGATGTTGGTGTCAGAGCTTTGGTATGGGACAGTTCTTTAGAGAACTATGCAAACAACTTACTATTTACTCAATGTTATCCTGGGGGGCAATTATATGGCATGAACTATGCAAACGTGCAAAGCAATCGATATGGCATGAACTTGGGTAGATTGTCTGGTCCTGGGGGGCCTGAGGGGGGAAGTTCAAGAATTACGGAAATGGCTATTTTGGAGCTCTGGATTGAAGAGAAAGATGCGTATGACATAGATTCAAATTCTTGTGTAGCTGAACAAGAGTGCAGGAACTATACTCAAATGGTTTGGCATAGTTCAGATCGTCTGGGATGTGCTGCGATTTACTGCCAACCTAGTGAACAAACAATTGGGCAAGTTACTCTGCTTTGCCTATATGACCCTCCGGGAAATGCAGCTGGGCAGTACCCATATGCATTTCAGCGCCATTTCGCATTCAATTCCTCTTCCTGGAAGAACAATCTGTCTATTGAGCAAAGGAATTGGGTTTTCACTGATGGCTCTACATACAGGCCAATATTGCTAACAACAAATGGCCCCGACAGTCCACCTATTGGTTTTGGATTTTTCACTGATGGAAGTAAAGGCGACGCCTTTTATCTTGTCGTTTTCTCACTAAAGATATCCTCTGCTGGTCTCAATGCCAACAAAAATCTATCCTCAATCAATCTACTTGCTCCACCGCTTATTTTTTGGTCTGCAAATAGAGACAACCCTGTGAGAGAGAATGCCACCCTTGACTTCACGTCGAAAGGGGACCTGCTTCTGAAAGATTCAGATGGGAGTCTTGTTTGGTCTACAAATACTTCGGGCTTTTCAGTTGTGAAGATGAGTTTAACAGCACAAGGAAATTTGGTACTTGAGAATAGCACTGGTCACACCGTGTGGCAGTCCTTTGATCATCCAACTGATACATTGCTGCCTAATCAGGTCCTTTCAGTAGGCAAAACACTGGTGGCTCGCAATTCCTCATCCAGTTTGGCATCAGGTCAGTTTTTTCTAACCGCAACTCCTAGCGGCCTTGATGCATTTATAGGCCTTAGTTCACCCCAACAGTACAGAGCATACCAAGTTTCTACGTTTTTAAAGTTGCGGAATCTGTCTAATGATATTGCCATCATTGAGAGACTCCTAAATGGATTGCGATTCAATGTCAGTGCTGACACTAAACTTGGACTGCCCTATGTAGTTCTTGAACCGAATGGACATCTAACCATGTATCAACCCTCTCTTTCTCATAAGTTCAACATTAGTTTTGGGATACAAGGTGACTTTCTAGAAGATCGTAGATTGGGCGAGTGCTCATATCCGACATCATGCGGTGATCTTGGGATTTGCTCAAATGGGCAATGCACTTGTCCTGGTGGAAATGAAGGCTACTTTGTGCACTCGAATGATTTGCTGCCCAAAAAGGGATGCAAACAAGTAAAACCATTGTCATGTGAGGATGTAAAACAGCATACTTTCTTGGAGCTCTCAAATGTTACATACTTCAATTTTGTGCCACAGCAATATAATGTCAACAAAGAAAGTTGCAAAGAGGCATGTTTGAGCTCTTGTTCATGTAAAGCTGCAATATTTCACTATTGGAATAACATGTCATTTGGCAATTGCTCTTTGGAATCTCAAATATATTCATTTAGAACATTAGGAAATGAAGGCAGTGGCAGTTCTTATGCACTCATCAGGGTTCAGAGATTAAAGAGAGTTGAGGATGAGAAGAAAACATCTTTTGTCCGCATTATAGTGATTGTGCTTTCCCTATCCTTTTTACTAGTTATTATTTTTTCGGGAGCATGTTATTGCTACAAGCTGCACAAGAAGTCAAATAAGGATGCAGAGGATATGGAAAACCAAGTTATTGGAGCATTTAGGAGGTTCAGGTTTTCAGAATTGAAATCTGCAACACGTGATTTTCAAACAAGGCTTGGCCGAGGAGCGTTTGGATCTGTCTTTGAGGGGGTTCTAGAAAATGGAACAAAAATAGCAGTGAAAATGTTAGATTCAAAGAGCCAAGGTCTAAAAGAATTTTTGGCTGAGGTCAATACAATAGGTAACATCCATCATTTTAATTTGGTCAAGTTGATTGGGTACTGTAGGGAAAAATCAATGAGGTTACTGGTATATGAGCATATGTGCAATGGTTCGCTAGACAAGTGGATTTTTTCTCAGCAACAGATAACAACAAACAGTTTAACATGGGAAATGAGGAAGAAAATCATTGTAGGTTTAGCTAAAGGCCTCGAATATCTTCATGAGCATTGCAATCCAAAAATCATTCACTTTGACATAAAGCCCCAAAACATTCTCTTGGATGAGGATTTCAATGCCAAAATTGCTGATTTTGGATTGGCTAAATTGATCGCTAGGGATCAAAGCCAAGTGTTAACTGTTCTCAAGGGAACTCCAGGGTATGTTGCTCCTGAATTGTTCAATGGGACCAATATCTCCGAAAAAATTGATGTTTACAGCTTTGGAATTGTGATGATAGAAACTATATTCAGGAGGAGAAATAGCGATCACCGTCAATCCCAACCGCTAATTGATATTGTGAAAGAAAGGGCTGAACAAAATCAGCTATTTGATTTCATTGACCAACACTTTCAAGATGATCAAAGCTACAGAGAGGATGCAGAAAAGATGGTGAAGATTGGACTTTGTTGTTTACAGGCTCACAACAGGAGACCTCCTATGTCTTTAATTGTGAAGGTACTAGAAGGAGGACTGGGGCTAGAGTTTATCACTACCAATGGATTGTTAAATATAACAGAAGTTGAAGCCCCACTCACAGTAAGCTCAAGAGCAGTAATCAACTCATATACCCCAACAGCATCAGTTCTATCAGGACCAAGATAATAGGAGATAAGTTTCTTTTCCCTTTCCAAGTCCTCAACTTCCAACACTATTCTAAATGTTTGACTTCTCATATACTTCAATAGATTTGTTTGTTGTTTTCTTGTATGCATTTGGGTGTTTGTTCATTAACCATCTTTGATTGCATATTATCTCCTACAGATTTATGTTCATTGTCTTTTAAATAGTTTCTTGCACATGCTTTCTTTCTGTAATATTATCTTCACTAGTTTCTTGCATCCTGCTTGTTTATGCAAAAAATGAAAACAAAATGAAAGAATTTAAAAGCAATGAAAAACCTGGCTGCTCAAGCTCAAGAAGTGGCGTGACGGAAATATCTGAAAATTAAGCCATTCTCTTATCTCTGCAACCAAAAAAAAAAAACTCTGAAATGTAAGATGTAAAAACACAGCTTTATGTAAAGTAAAAGAGCAATCCAAAACCAAAGTACATTTGTTGCACTTTGGCACTCAGAATATACAGACTTCCCCAACTCCATGTACTACGACAATCAAAACCCAGGCGATGACAAAGAATTTCTCTCAGGCATTCCATCAAACATCTAGTGATTTAGTCATTTTTGCCTTTCGTGTTATCAATTTTGATGATCTAACTCCGTTGTGTCTCTACTGCCCTCAAATTTCCAACCGTTAATCACTTAATCTCCTCTGTCACTCGCATTTTCTAAATAGATGAATGACAGGAAAACTTTGGAAACAATACAGAGGTTGATTAAACAATTTTTAAATGGAAAAAAAATAAAAATTTACAACTTAATTCATACCTTAAATATAACAGAACCGGAAATCCCTTTCAGAGTAAACTCAAGCATGGTAAGCAACTCATGTACCCCAACTGCATCAGTTCTATCAGAACCAAGATAACTGGGTGAGAGTTTCCTCTCCTATTCAAGTTGTCAACCACCACCTGTATTCAACATGATTTGTTCTTTTCTTGTATACATTTTGGTGTTTGTTCATTAACCATCTTTGATAGCCTACAGATTTGTATTTATTGTGTTCCAAATAATTTCTTGTCCATGCATTGTTTCTGTAATTCTATATTTTGGATGGGTGGAAACTGGAAATGGAAAGAGAAAGAAAAGAAAATAACCCCCAATCCTAAAATGTATATTCAATTCCCCAACCAAAATTGGAAGAAATTTGGTACTCCCTTCCTCATGAATCATTTTAAATTGAACTTACACCAGCTCCATTTCTAACCTCGGCCCTTTTCTTTCTTCTCATCCAAAAACCTGAAGTTTCTTCAACATTATATTTTCTACCAATCCGTACCATACATTGCAAAAATGATGGGTTGAGATGCACTATGGAAAAAAGGAAAACAAAATGAAAGAATTAAAAGGAAAGGAAAACCTGGCTGCTCAAGCTCACAAGTAGCCTTGATGGAAATTAAAGGTATGAAATATAAGCCATTGCCAAACAGTCCTAGCTCGCTCAAATTCAAGGGAGGTAAAGTAATAGAGAAATCCAAAAGCAAAGTACCTTTAATTTGTAGCACTTTGGCACTCATTTTATATATATTGGTGGTGGATGATCGGAGTAGTTCGTCAGTGGGGGCGTTGCTCCGCACCGGAGAGAGTGTGTCCAGCATGTATGGCAGTATGGTGCGCCCCGCGCACCCTACATGCGCCCCCATTTCTAGGGTAGTGCAGGGATGGTGCGAGGGTGCCACCAACAGCCTGGGTGGCCACGTCGGGTGCGGCGCTGGCCCGGCGCCGTGCCACCTCTTCTTGAGGTGGTGATGACCTGTGGCGCATTGTTGTGTGTGGAGTGGTGTGGTATGGCACGACATAGGGGGATTGGTAATTGAACCTGTCGGCTAGCATATAGCTAGCAAGATTGGCCCATCGAACTCCCCATGAAGTGGCATGGCTAGCAAGGTCCGAGCATCTACTGAAGTACCAATGACACCCCCACTTGCAAGGGTGGTAGTTTGGGTTGGTGTAGGTTCATGGTCAGGGGTGGTGATTAGGCCCTATTGGATGGCACATGGCCAACAAGTAGGGGTGTGCAGAACCCGACCAAACCGCCGAACCCGACCGACCCGACCACCGCAAATGCGCCATCCGAGGAGAACCGAACCCGAACATGTCAAACCGAACCGATGGTCGAGCTGTGCGGTTCAAATGAAATCGGTTTGGGTGGCAGTAATGCCACCCGAACCCGTCCGAAAAACCGAAGTAACACTAGGGTTAGCATTCAGCACATATATACGACGTTGTATGAGCATACTATATATATTGCGAAGATTCCAGATCTGCTCATTTGCGCAGTCGCACCTCTTCACTCTTGAGTCTTGACCTAGAGAATTCTCTCGTTCTCTCGACCTCTCTCAATCTCTCTTCTCTGAGTTCTCTCAACCTCTCTCTTTGTTCTCTCTTCTCTGAGTTCTTAGATTACTGTCTCCTCTCTCGTAGTCTCGTACTCTCCGGTGGAAGCCCTAGTTCTTCATAGAGTTAGAGAATCAGCGACTTTTAAGTCTCCGGTGGAAGCCCTAGTCCGGTAGTCCCTGAATCGGTGAGACGCAGAGACGGACTGACGGTGACCTGTGGACTCGGGAGGGTTGCAGTTTGCTTGCTAGGAATCGAAGGCCCTCT
>CP025649.1:7962106-7979197 GCA_003576665.1 Ipomoea trifida | reverse complement strand
CCCATGCTGGATCCGCCACTGCTTGCATGCACAAAAAGAACCAAATCCCTCTACAAGCACCTTAATGCACAAAACTCTTTCAAAAGAAAGTCTTTCATAGCCCAACCATTATTTCCTTTCTCACAAGAAACTATATCATAATGGACTATCCAATAACCTATAAATCTCATATGCAGAAAAATCATCACAGTGCATGAAATACAGGTTATCAGCATTAAGTATAAATAATCAAATTCACTGCACAATTTAGTTTTCTTTCACAATCAAATCCTCAATTACCAAAAAGTTATAATAAGGCTGTGTTTGGGAGGTTATTTAGGAGCTTATAGTTTATTTTAAGCTACTAATAAGCTATAAGCTTTGTTTGGTAATGTTCTCAAAATAAGCTAGTAGCTTAAAATAAGAGCTTATTTTGAAACGCTACTTCAAGTAGCTTTTCAAAAATAAGCTAGTAGCTTCTAACTTTTTTCCATCTTTATCCTTATTATTTTATATAAATGACATCATTTATCCATTCCCTTAAAACTCTTTTGGCCTTTTTTCTTCAATATGTTTCGTTGTAATTTTAATTTGATATTTGTGTTTGAACAATAATTTTTGTATGAACTAATTTTATGAATTATAAACATTTTGTTTTACTTTATATATTTTCAAATATATGTTCTTACTTTATATTTTATGAAATTATATTGATTTCATTATTTTATATTTTAATATGTAAACAAACCTATTTAAATTTAAAATTATTTAACTTTTATGAAGATGTCTTTTTTTTGTCTTTTTAGATTTATCAACTTATCAAAAACCTAATTTTACCAAACACTTTTAAGCATAACAACTAGCTTTAACAGCTCTTCAGATTTCAGCTTCGAGCTTATAGCTTTACAGCTTTCAGCTACCGTTTCAGCTAGGTTTGTCAAACATAGTCTAATTAAAAAAATCAAACTCACTTTGTTAAGAGAAAATGCAACCTCCACTGAAGGATCTCCCATACAACAGTTTTTTTTTTTTTTTGGAAGAAAAGGAAGGGGAAAAACAGAAGAGATCAAACTCGATATTGACGCGCACTGCAATATCTCCAGGGGGCAAGAGAGCCATCCACTAAAGGATCTCCCATCTATAAAAGTTAAAAACGATAATAACATTAACAAAACAACAGAGCCAAACTTAAAAGTTAAAAACTGAACATCACATCATAATCCAATTTAAAGATGAAATAAGAGGCAAATTTAGTTCTGATCCAAATTTTATTGGCTAATTAACAGACTAAGGTTGCATTTGATCAATCAATGAAACAGAACACAATCATTTACCCTACCAATATCAAATCATTACATACTCTTCTTCATCCTTAAATTCCAATCAATTTCGAACCACACACATGTTAATAATATGTAAAAACTAAATAAAAAATAAGAACAACCAGATTTATTAAGCTCTTGTCAATGGTAATTTTAATTTCAGATATAGCAACAAATAGATCAAACAAATTACACAAATAAATGAATGTCGAAGAACGGACATATATACATATACCTGAGCGCCTTCGTAGGCAGACAGGGTGCTCTCAACAGCCTCCTTACGCTCTAATAGGACTCTCTAGTCATTATATTGTATTAGGTTTCTATCTTCTATTGCTTATGTATTTAGTCTGTTGTATACGGTATTATTATTATCAATTGAATACACATTCAGACTACATCTCTCATCTGGTATCATCGTGCTAGTCGATCCTAATGGCCTCCAACAATCGTTCCGATGCTTCTTCCGAGCGAACGATTTCTACTGGTCCGGTTGCTTCTGCGGCTCCTCCGGTTCCTCTCACGCCGGCTCATCATTACGTTTCGATTAAACTTACCTTCCGCAACTACCTGTATTGGCGTACGCAGATGGTTCCATTCCTCCGCGGACAGGGGTTGCTGGGTTTCGTCGACGGCACAAATGTCTGCCCTCCCCCGCTGGTTGCGGTCTCCACCGGCGGTGCCTCCTCTGCTCCAACTCCGGCTGTTGCGGATTCTCCGGTGGTTTCTCCCGTTGCGAATCCTGCGGCTCTTGCGTGGATTCAACAGGATCAGGCGATCCTTTCCATGGTTGTTGCCTCCTTGTCTGATGAGGTAATGTACCTCGCCTTGGGTATGTCGACGTCGCGGGCGCTATGGACGGCCATTGAGAGTGCTTTCGGCTCCTCCACCCGCGCTCGGACTCTCGGTTTGCTCAGCCAGTTGCAGAGTTTGCGTCAGGGGGATAGCACGCCTGCAGAGTATCTCGGTCGTGCGAAGGTTATCATTGAGGAGCTTGCTTTGGCCGGCCAACCAGTCACCTTGGATGCTCAGAATCTGTACGTATTCCGGGGATTGCGGCCAGAGTTTCGCTCGATGGCTTCGTCGCTAGTCACCACGGGAGCTCCGGTGACCATAGCTCAACTGTCCGATCACCTCCTTGCTCAGCAGTTTATTGCCACTGATGATTTCTCACCGGCGTTGGATCCTCAGCCGGTTGCCATGGTTTCTCGGCGTGGTGGTGGTTCCCGATCATCTGACGGCGGTTCTTGGAGGGGGTCTGGTCGCAGTTCTGATCGTGGTGGTGGCGGCAGGTTTGCACGAGGCGGTCGTGGTGGCCGTGGTCCGCGCTGCCAGATTTGCCGGAATCATGGTCACACGGCAGTTCACTACCGCCGGCGTTATTCGGATTCTGCTGCTTCTCCTCAAGCTCACACGGCAGTGCATGGTGGTGAGCTGGCAGCTGGTGAGTCTGGTTCTTCTGTCTCCTGGTTTCCCGACACGGGGGCGTCACACCATGCAGCACCTACAGATTCTGGACTAACAGACACGGAGCCTTACACTGGAACGGATTCTCTTCGGGTCGGCAATGGTGAAGGTTTGTCAATTTCTCGTATTGGTCATGCTCGTGTACCCAGTTCCCGGTCTCTTATATTATCTGATGTTCTTGTTGTGCCTAAACTGTCTCATTCTTTATTATCCGTTCAAAAATTTGCTCGTGATAATAATGTTTTCTTTGAATTCTATCCTACGTGTTTTGTTGTTAAGGACATCGTCACCAAGGCCATCTTGCTTAGGGGACCGAGTTCTGGGGGACTCTATTCGTTGCCGTTGCCCGTGTCTGCTCCTGTTGCTTTTCTGTCGGCTCGAGCTCCTTCTAGTGTTTGGCATGGTCGTTTAGGGCATCCTCACTTCCGCATATTAAATAAAGTGTTGCAGCATTGCACTGTTAGCAAATTAGATATTAGCTCTTCTAGTTTATGTTCGTCGTGTCAACTTGGGAAATCTTCCCGTTTTCCGTTGCCTCGTGTTAGTTCTGCATCTACTGCTGTATTAGACTTGATTTATACAGATATTTGGGGTCCTGCCCCTATTTTATCTTCTAATGGTTTTCGCTACTTCGTTTTGTTTGTTGATGATTTCTCGCGTTACTGTTGGCTATTTCCGTTGCGTCTTAAATCTGATCTCTATGTCGTTTTTGATAAGTTTCGCTTGCTTGTTGAAAATCTATTCTCTCGGAAAATTAAGTCCGTACAATCTGACTTGGGGGGTGAGTATCAAAAGTTGGGGTCCACTCTCTCTGCTCTGGGTATTCTCCATCGTCAGTCGTGTGCATACACGCATGAGCAAAATGGCCGGGTTGAACGTCGTCACAGACACATTGTCCAGACGGCTTTGGCCCTGCTTGCTCATGGTTCTGTTCCGCTTAAGTATTGGGATTATGCTGTTGAAACGGCTGTTTTCTTGATTAATCGTTTACCGTCTTCTGCTCTTGACATGGACATTCCTTATCGTAAGTTGTTTCTCTCTCAACCCTCTTATTCCTATCTTCGGGTTTTTGGTTGTCTATGTTTTCCATATCTTCGCCCTTATAATAAACATAAGTTTGCTTACCGGTCTTCTCCCTGTGTCTTCTTGGGTTATCCAGTTTCGTTTCGTGGGTACCGGTGCATGGAACTTAATACGGGTAAATTGTTTATATGCCGTCATGTCCGTTTTGATGAGTGTGCTTTTCCTTTTGCCAAGGCTTCTGTGCAGGGTGGTCCATCTTTTCAGCGTTCTGAGCCTTGGGGGATTTCGCCAATGGTTTCCGGCTCTAGTCCTCCGGCTCCTTCGCTGATGGTCTCTCAGCCTCTGACTGATGTTGTCCTGCCTCCGGTGCGGCGTAAGCGTGCTCGGACTGGGCCTCCACCACCTCGGTCTCATCGTATGACACTGCGCCATATGCCTCATGATTCACCGCTTCAGGCCTTGAATGTTAGTACTGGTGATCCTACTTGCTATTCTCAGGCCGTTCTTCATTCCGAATGGCGTTCTGCGATGGATGATGAGTTTAATGCTCTTCTCCATAATCATACTTGGCGGTTGGTTCCGGTTGAGCCTGGTATGAATGTTGTTGGCTGCAAGTGGGTGTTTCGCACCAAGCGCAAGGCGGATGGGACTGTGGAGCGTTTCAAAGCTCGGCTTGTTGCTAAGGGCTTTAATCAGGTGGCTGGGGAGGATTTCTTTGACACCTTCAGTCCGGTTGTGAAGCCAACCACGGTTCGTCTACTTCTCTCTCTTGCTGTGTCTCGTGGATGGACTCTTCGGCAGTTGGATGTTCACAACGCCTTCCTGAATGGGCAATTGACGGAGACGGTATATATGAAGCAGCCCCCGGGGTATCATGATCCTGTTTTTCCTGATCATGTATGCTTACTCCAGAGATCCCTTTATGGTCTAAAGCAGGCCCCGCGGGCTTGGTTTAAACGGCTTCATGACTTCCTGTTGTCAGTGGGTTTTCGTGCCTCCAAGACTGATGTCTCTTTGTTCTACCGCACTGTCGATGGTCACCAAGTGTTTGTTCTTGTTTATGTTGATGACATTTTGGTCATGGGGAGTGCTTCTGCGTTGGTGACATCCTTGTTAGCCCATCTTGCTTCTGTGTTTAAGATTCGCGACTTGGGTACTCCGAGTTTTTTCCTCGGGATTCAGATTGTGCCGGTTGGTGATAGTTTTGTCCTCTCTCAACACAGGTACATGACTGACATTCTCAAGCGTGCAGGTATGGAGGATTGTAAGCCGTTATCTACGCCTCTATCTACGTCTCGGAGTTTAGCGGGTGCTCTCCAGTATCTGACTGTCACACGGCCTGATTTATCCTATGCTGTTAATCGTCTCTGTCAGCATATGCATTCTCCTTTGGTCTCGCATTGGGTTATGTTAAAGCGTGTGCTGCGGTATGTTAAGTCTACTCTCCATTTCGGGCTCCTGTTGCGTCCTTCTCGGTCTTTTGCTTTGCATGCCTACTCTGATTCCGACTGGGCTGGTGATGCGACTGATCGCAAATCTACGAGTGGTTTTGCTGTTTATCTTGGTTGTAATCTGATCTCGTGGGTCTGTCGGAAGCAACGCACCGTGGCTCGTTCTTCCACTGAAGCTGAGTATAAGGGCCTGGCAGATGTTGCAGCTGAAGTCACTTGGGTTCTATCTCTACTTTCGGAGCTTGACTTGGCTGTTGACTCTCCTCCTGTGCTGTGGTGCGACAATCTCGGGGCTACATACATGTGTGCCAATCCTGTGTTTCACGCCCGAACAAAACATGTGGAGGTGGATTATCATTTTGTGCGTGACAAAGTAACTTCTGGTGCTATGCAGGTTCATTTTATTTCTACCCAGGATCAGGTAGCTGACATTTTCACCAAGCCACTGTCTGTTAAGCGGTTTGAGCATTTACGTGACAAGTTTAATGTTGTGTCTTTTCCTCCTTAAGCTTGCGGGGGAGTAATAGGACTCTCTAGTTATTATATTGTATTAGGTTTCTATCTTCTATTGCTTATGTATTTAGTCTGTTGTATACGGTATTATTATTATCAATTGAATACACATTCAGACTACATCTCTCATCCGCTCGACACCAATCTTGAATTCGGCAAGGTAGCGGTGGTAATCGCCCTTCATTGAGGTATAAGATTTTTGAATCGGACACCAAAACGAGAAGATAAAGGCAGCATATATATTTGATTTGCAATAGCATATATCTAAAACATCACCAATCTATAAAGGCAGCATAGCTTTACATATTTCATTTGTCACCCAAACTATTAACATTCAACCAGTGGAGAATAACAAATAGAAACATCCAAGGTAATGATTGGAAACACCTCTAATTGAAGGGTCTGAAGCATCTGCAGAGCGCTAATTCCAGTTGCACTAATGCCACTTGCTGGCACATTAGTGAAGTGGCAAATGGTTCAGAAAAAGGTCGAGATTTTACAAGATTGTTAACATTATGGCAATTTTTAGTATACACATTGCAAATGTAAGGAAGCTGATGGCAATTTTGCAAACTGAGCTGAGGGTAATGGCCCTGAACATCTCGAATGCCACCAATCAAGATTTGCTGCAGAAAGATCTGAGGTTGCTGATGATACTCTTAATTGCACCATCGCAATTGGCTCTATGTAAACTGCCTAGTGCCTACATTATTTATCCATTATCCATAAAAAGATCGAATTGCAAACAAATTAGCATGACAAAAGATCTTTATGCATAATCTCAAATCACAACCCTAATTTCCACTGAACTCAATAAATGATCAAAACTACTAAATTTTGCATATATAGTATCAAGGCTTCCAAATAATCAATCTATACAAACCCCCGCTGCAACTTCAATCCATTTCTAAAACTTCAGCCCGCACAATTTAAACTAAATAATTTTAAAAAAGTAGGAAAATAATGTGAGGGTGAAATGAAATTGATAATGGAAATGAATCAAAGTTTTTGGTGAACAATGATACAACGCAAATTTCATATCTGTCAAACACCAGGCATAAACATTAAGTACATCAGAGTTCTCTGCTCCATTTTTTCCCCATGAAAGGCTCGAAAAATTCCCACATCGGAAACAGATGAGGAATATTTCTTCTTAATAACTCCGTAGGTAGAAGCTTTGTTCGCTGGGCTTGGTAGCGCGAGCCTGTAACTCAAGTGGGAGCATTAAGATTGTGGAATAATTGGGCTTACCTTGTAGGCTGGGCTTGGGGTGCTATCTACTGGCCTGCCCGTTCCAAGTGGTGAGTCTGGCCGTGGAGTCTTTGCGGAGGTGGAGGCTTCTCGGCCAGTACACCGGAGGGCACCGCGTCAGGCTGGTTTCACAGAGCAGCGAACACCTCCTTCTCTCTGCAGTGGAAGGATAACAGGCCGGAGCATCTTCAGTCCACCAGCGCCTGATGGGTTGTCCAAATTGAACCACAATCTTTTTCTTTTGGGAGACTACTCGCGCAGCACCACCTCCGCCTTGCGCACCTTCGTTGGGATCAGAATCCTCAAAAGCTTGCAAGGAAAGCGGCAGTTGAATCTTGGCATAAGGGCTGCAAATGGGGTTTCGAGAAAGAGGCAGAAAGTCAGGGAATGTTTTTGTTGTTCGAAAGCTTGCAAGGAAAGCGGCAGTTGAAACTTGGCATAAGGGCTGCAAATGGGGTTTCGAGAAAAGGGCAGGAAGTCAGGAAATGTTTTTTGTTGTTGGTGAGCTGAAAGGACAGATGGACAAAGCAATGTGGTGGATGTCAAAGCATGACATTGGAAAAACAAAGACCAAAATTTTAAAATTTATAAAATTTGAGAGTAGGGTTAAATTGTAATTTGGATAGGTTATGGCTTTGTATTTAGAAAATAGCAATAGCAAAAGTTAATTGTAGTAAGCTCGGTTAGGTCTGTATTTTCACCACTAGTATCTAATTCTGGGATCAAATTTCAGCATAAGCCTTACGAAAGAGGCAATTTTGACTGGTTAAAAATTGGGAGTAAGGTGCCTATTTTAATGGTTCTCGAATCGATTTGCCCGATTATAGAGTGTTAGGAGCAAAGTGCCCATTTTAATGGTCCTCGGACTGATTTGCCCGGTTATAGGGCATTAGGAGTAAGGTGCCCATTTTAAAGATCCTCGGACCGATTTGCCCAGCTATAGGACGTTCGGAGTAATGTGCACATTTTAATGGTCCTCGGACCGGTTTGCCCGGTTATAGGGTATTGGGAGTAAGGTGCCCATTTTTAAAGGTCTTCGGACCGATTTGCCCAGCTATAGGGCATTGGGAGTAAGGTGCCCATTTCAAATGGTCCTCGGATCGATTTGTCTAGTTATAACGCGTTGGGAGCAAGGTACCCATTTTAATGGTACACGGACCGATTTGCCCGGTTATAAGATGTTGGGAGCAAGGTGCCCATTTTAAAGGTCCTCGGATCGATTTGTCTAGGTATAAAGCGTTGGGAGCAAGGTGCCCATTTTAATGGTGCTCAAACCGATTTGCCCGGTTATAGGGTGTTGGGAGCAAGGTGTCCATTTTAAAGGTTTCTAAACCGATTTGCCCGTCTATAGGGGGTTAGGAGTAAGGTGCCCATTTCAAATGGTCCTCGGATCGATTTGCCCGGTTATAGGGCATTGGGACTTGGGAGTAAGGTGCCCATGTAAAGGTCCTTGTACTAATTTGCCCGATTATAGGGCGTTGGGAGTAAGGTACCCATTTCAAATGGTCATCGAACCGATTTGCCCAGTTATAAGGCGTTTGGAGTAAGGTGCCATGCAACGGTCCCATTTGTGATCTAGCATCTCATAATAAAGTAGCAATATTATTTCAAATATCTTTCATCTCACTAGTTGATTGACTTAAATTTTCATTGCCAGTACAAGTAGAACTAAAATCCTGATGATCATTGGGGGATATTTAATCTGGATGTCGCTCGAGCATATTAAATATCATGTCATCTTGTGAGTTGTTTCAGATGTAATTATGCAAATAAATATATAAATATTAAGCCGGAGCATACTCGGTCCACTAGCGCTTGATGGGCCGTCCTAATTGAACCACCAACTTTTTCCTCTTGGGCCTAGTTAGCATGGGCCACATACCCGTACAACGATGAAAAATTTAGTGTGCTAAATGTGATTGGCAATGTGAAGTGGGGCAATTTATATCCGGTCCATAACATTGTTATATATTTACTTATTCTCAAATCTGATATATATAGAAATGTATTCAGGTGAGGACTAATATATTAGGGGTGGGCAAAACGGTTCGGGTAACCCGAACTGAACCGAAAAACCGATCGTTCTTGTTTTAGAAGAGCCGAACCGAACCGAATGGTTTTTTAATTAAATATAAATATATATTATATATAATTAATAATAAATAAATAAATAAATAAATATATATATATATATATATATATATATATATATATATATATATATATATATATATATATTATTTCTAAACTAGAATGAATTTGGAATTCATTCCAGATTGGAATGAATTCCAAATTCTTGTAAACTGGAATGAATTTCCACTGGAAATTCATTCCAGTTCAGTTTTTATTTTTTATTTTTTTAATTTATTTAAATTGTTAATTTGTTAGGTTGGTATTTAATATTTGGATATTAGACTTTGGATTTGGGTTTGTGATGTTTCATGCATAGTTATTACAGCGCCCCGTTACGTCGCGGCGCCCCCTGACTGCATTGTCGCCTAGGAAATGTTGAAATTCGGGGGGCCTAAACCGAACCGAAATAAATCCGAACCGAAACCAAACCGCTTCAAACCGAACCGAAACCGAACCGAACTCTAATGTTAAACCGAATAGTTTAACTTTTTTTTTTTTTAAACCGAAAAACCGAAATCGAAAAAACCGAACCGAAGACCGAAACGCCCACCCCTATAATATATTATAGAGGACTATGGGGACTATTTGTGTACGTTAGATTGTAATATTGAATGACTTAAGATTGATCTTATTTTGGGTTTGTTTTTTATGATGCGTGGTAATTTTAGAGTGATGGGGGTATTTTTGGTTTTTCTGTGTGGTATTTTATTTTTATTAATATTCTAGGTAGTGTGTTTTTAGGTATGTTATTCGCACGGTAATTGTAGTGGGAGGCGATTTATCTTCTGGTTAGAGAAGAGTTTGCAGCAGTCCGAACAGCTCATCGTTTCGCTTGGTATTGGTGAGGCCTCGTGGCAGAAATCATACTCCTCGTCGGATTGGTTTTCGCGTTGCGTTTGCGTTCTTCATCAGTTTGTTGGGAAATAGGTACAAAATGTCAACCGAAACTGACTATCTTTAGGAAATAAGGACAAATACGGGCGTAAGAAAATCTGTGCCGTGTTATAAAACACTGTCTTAAAAGCGTTTAATTTCCAGTGACGGTCCGGGACGCTCTCGACGGGCAACACAGAATATATATATATATATATATATATATATATATATATATATATATATATATATATATATATATATATATATATATATATATATATATATATATATGCTCAGACAAGAATGATAGAGAAGGAAAGGAAGAAGCTCTCAAATTGTGTGTTTCTTTCGCTATGTTATGCCCTTCTTATATAGTGAAGAAAGCATAAGAAGGAGTTAAATTTTAGCCATGTAATAGCTAGGAATGAGGAGAGCTATACACCTGCCTTTACTCCCTTAATTTACTAAACAAACTCCTCAAAAGAAGGCATGGAAATAATTGAAGACTTTGAATGTTTCTCCAACAATCCCCCACACATTCAAAGTAGAAGTCTAGACAATGTCTGAGCAATACAAACAAGTTGATCTTAATGTTAGTGATTGAGATCTTGAACTAACACGTAGTGATATCGAGTAATTTTATTATCGAGAGTGAAACAAGTTTTGAACTCGTCGATTGGATAAATTTTGAACTCGGATGCACATATCAACTTTAACAAATTCCCATCATGTCTACCTTAACGTAGACTTTTCAAACCCGTCAGGTCTATCTCAACATAGACTTTAACTCTGTCAAGTCTATCTCAACATAGACTACCCATTCTAGGCTACAGAGTGAATTATAACTATTTTACAAGTCATACGTAAGCTTTCCCATGATTTCGTTTTAACCACCTTAGTGGTATCCATCGTGAATTCTTTACCACATAAGTTTTAACCAGATGCCTTGATGCTTCAAGGATGGATTTCTGGTCCAAACCTTTTGTGAGAGGACCTATCATATTTCTCTCAGGTTTCACACGTTTTGTTGTGATCACCCTGTTAATAATTAACTGTCATACAGATTCATGTCTAACCCTTATCTGTCTACTCTTTCAATTTTAGACAGTATTTTTGCAATGCAAATAACATTTTGTGAATCACAACGCATAGGCACTGAAGTTGCGGGGCACCCCCACAACTGCACATCTACTAACATATTTCTTAACCGCTCAGCTTCTTGACTTGGTAGACCAAGTGCTATGAATTTTGCTTCCATAGTTGATTTAAGCTATGCAAGACTAATTTGGTGGATTTTCACGAAGTGACTACAGCACACATTGTGAACACATATCCAATTATCATTGAACCTCAAATGCTCATGAGTGCTCTAGAAAGATAGCCCACTATCTTTCATAAAAGGCGGTTAATCATTTTCACTCAAGTAGGTGATTTCGTTAGGTCTATCTCAATATAGACCATCCAAATGAAATTATTAAAGGCATTTTATGCTCAGCCTCTCAGTATAGACATTTAACTCTGTCAAGTCTATCTCAATATAGACCACCTTTAAAGACTACAGAGTAGTTAAAGACATAAATCTTGTAGTTCACTAAGAACATCATGCTTCTCATATATTTTTATTCAATTGGACATTCGGATGCCAATGAGTGCTCTAGAAAGATAGCTCAATATAGACTACCCAAATTGGGGTGTAAAATCATTAAGAGCATTTTATGCTCATTCTTTCAATTATTAAGCGGTGAATTCATTAAGTCCGTCTCAATAGGACCACCCATCTCATAGGGTTATAAATTCATTAAGAGCTGTAGCTCAACCTCACCAGTACACAAATCATTGGAATGACAAATTAGTGTACTACGTTGTGATTCTTTCCATGGCTTCGTTTGACCACAAAAGTGGGATCCACCACGAATTCATCACCTCTTGGGTTTTAATTCATCCCAATAATTCAGCGACTAACCTCATAATTAGTCTTTTCTTTTAAAATAAGTTGATATTCTCGATCAAACTTACGTATACTTTGACATGTACTTTATTTGCTCACAAGTAATTCCCTTGAGAATTTCATGCTTAACATGAAACATTGTTCTAGGTACACCAGACAAGCTTCTAAATGAAAAGTACAGATTTAACTTCCCCCACAATACAACACTTACAAATAATTTTCTCAAAAGATTTGTTTTCTCACCCAGAGCATAGTGTGCTATGCAGACTTTATAGCAATTAAGTACTTGGTTAATACACACTTAATAGTGGAATATATTTCAACCAAATAGGTTGCCTCAAACCACTAGGATTTTTCTTTATATGAGAACCTTCGTAGATCTTAAAAAAGATTCAATTAAGAATTGAAATAATATGTGTAAACTCTCATTGTCAGTACATTATAGAGATAATGTGTATTGCATATTGCTTCAGATTGTACATCACAATATCTTGAGAAAATTAGATCTCATACTCAAAGATCCAAACTGACATGCATTGGAGAAAGATTTATTTACATAAATTTCAACTTCACAATTTTCTCTTTACTACATAACTCATATATAGCCTTATGTAATGCAAATTTATACAAGTTTCATACTTATTCCCAAAAAGAATTCCCACTTATAAAATGACAATTTACACAACACTATTATTGCACTACTTAAGCAATATCTATTGCAAGGCTTTGATTGTTTAATAACATATTAAAGTCAACCTCATTTCAGGTGAGGATCAAGTAGCGCTTCACTAGTCTGCATGATCAACCCCCTACTTCTTAGATATTCCCAAGTCGAGTGGTGAAACAAAAGTTTACTTAAAAACCACCTTCCTAGACAGAGTATTCAAGATTGATGACTTTTACATGCTATCAACACACTAATAAGTACTAACATGTATCAAAAGATTTAGACAACTCAACTAACATTTAGTACTACTAATATCTCATTTTATGCGAGCTATCAGAAACTAGAGCAAATACGAGATATTAAAAAACAACTACTGTTTAAGGGAATGCTATACTCATCTTGTTCTTGTCCAGTTGATCTATGGCTCAATCTGGTTCAGCTTTGTCCTCCACTAGTTTTGCCCTTGCGATAATAGCATTGAAACGCTCGGTGTCCTTGCTTACCGCACACGAAGCAGACTCCTTTGTGTTTCTTGATTTTTTCACTCCTTTTGTTCTTGTTATTTCTGACACTTTGACTTTCAGCATTATTTGCACCATATTTTTGTGATAGTGTTTCCCAAATGATCTTTGCCGAGTCTTGCTTGACATAGATGTCAAAGAGCTTGTCATTCATCTGTGATAGAATATATTCTTTGGCTGTAATGTTGTCATCTTCAAATTGCATCGGGGTTACACCCCATGCTTGTCCGGGGGTGCAATCCGGTTCGGGACTTGCTTCTCTCGATTCTTGACCAACAAATGGGAACACTGGTTTAGTGGGTTCAGGTGGATTGGAGAACAACACATAAACCAACTTCAGTTGTTGGAAAAGAATAAGCATCCTTTGAGACCACCTTTCGTAGTTTTTTCCATCTAGGGCAGCGATCTTGGATAGGTTGGGTATGCCAGAGGGAGCCATCGATTCTAAAGGTTGAATGTTGCTAATAATATTTAAACGCTTTTAACTGTTGGGAAATAGGTACAAAACGTCAACCGAAACTGACAATCTTTAGGAAATAAGGACAAATGCGGGCGTAAGAAAATCTGTGCCGTGTTATAAAACACTGCCTTAAAAGCGTTTAATTTCCGGTGATGGTCCGGGACGCTCTCGACTGGCAACACAGAATATATATATATATGCTCAGACAAGAATGATAGAGAAGGAAATGAAGAAGCTCTCAAATTGTGTGTTTCTTTCGCTATGTTATGTCCTTCTTATATAGTGAAGAAAGCATAAGAAGGAGTTAATTTTAGCCATGTAATAGCTAGGAATGAGGAGAGCTATACACCTGCCTTTACTCCCTTAATTTGCTAAACAATCTCCTCAAAAGAAGACATGAAAATAATTGAAGACTTTGAATGTTTCTCCAACACAGTTGGCGTCCTGCTTCGTTGCATTTGGTGTTCCGGCAATCCGGCAGCTGGTTCTTTTTGGGCGGCGGGGGAGCAGTGCATGTGTTTGGTGGTGTTCTATTTGCATTGGTAGGGTGTAACAATGGCAGATGTCGGTGGTTTCCGTCGCAGATCTAGGCGTTTATTTCAATAGGGTGTGTCGGCGAGTAGATGTAGGCTTTTCCGTCCTTTTTTTTTTTGTTTTGTATTGTGTTTTGTCTTGTTATTCTTCTTATATTTGGCATTGTTCATGAGATTTTTCTGGTGGTTTTATTGGTTGGTACGAGCATCGTTGGTAGGAGTGGGGGGAGGTTTTCCGGCAGTGGGAGTAGGCGAGGTAGGAGTTGTCTGTTGTTGTTTTTCTTTTTTTTTTTTTTTTTTTTTCATTTTGTGTTGTATATAATTTTTTTCCTTTTAGTTGGCTGGAGTGATTATTGGTGATGGCGTATGCATAGGGGTATACTAGAGTGATTAATTTTGCGTGTAGAGGTATTTTTTTAATGAATTGTAATTATGCAATTTTGGTCTGTATACTGGTTAAAATTAAAAATAAATAGTATCATTAACTAGAAGAACGTAGTCACATTATCACCATGTGTTTTTGTAATTTGCTAGAATTTTAGTCAGTTGTGTCATAAATCAATTGTGTTTTTATCTATGTTTACCTAATAATAACAGTAAGTATATAGTTTCAATTGATTTCATTTTTCACTTCTGATTGTGTTTTTATTTTTTTGGGTGTAGAAAAATGTTTCTCTAGTTTGTTTCAGTATTGTCTTTTGTGTATATATATATATATATATATATATATATATATATATATATTTATATTTATATTTATATATTTATATATATGTATATAGAGTCATGATCAGGTGCGGCCGTGCTCTCCCGTGCAGCCATGCGGTTCACACCACTCAATGTTACGAAATACACCACTCAATGTTACGAAACACACCACTCAAATATGCATTGTGGTGTGTTTATACTTAAATCAATTATGTACGTAGTTATATATGATGACCTAATTAGAGTACAATTGTTTTCATTTTTTAATCATGTTTGTGTTTTTTTATTGTTTTGTTTTACTTAGTTTAATTCCTTGTTTGCATGTGTTCTGTTAAATTTAATAGCATATCTGATTAATTCTGTGTTTATTCTTCTAAGGAATTGTATCCAAACTTTGTTATTTTAGTCATTATTATATTTGGTTACTATTTCATGGTTTTATTGTTGTTAATACTGTGTGCCACATGTGAGATCGATGTATGCCTCGGGTGGTTATAATGTGTGGCTCGGGTGTTTATAGTGTGTGTCTTGGTTGGTTTTTTCCAAACTTTGTTATTTTAGTAACTAATGTTCCACGTTTGAGTTGGATGTGTGCCTTGGTTGATTATAATGTGTGCCTCGATTGGGTATAGTGTGTGCCTTGGTTTGTTATATCCAATCTTTGTTATAGTGTATAGTGTAGTTCATCGTCCTTTAGAACTACAAAAACATGCCTGCATAATAATCCCACCCTGCATAATAGTGTTATATCCAGGCATGTTTTTGTAGTTCTAAAGGACGATGAACTACACTGCTGAATTTGCCACATGAACACTCGACTTGCCCCATTTCTCTTGCATAGCTCACTTTGAAAGTCTTTGCTTGCCCCTCCTTGATTGTGTACATGGTGCTATCTTCTTCTTGTTCCTTGCATGTTATTTTGCATGAAAAACACCCTTTGTATATCTCTGCCTAGACATCGTAAAAGATTGCAATTGTATATATGAAGGCTGCATGTTTCTCAATCATTAGAGGGGTCTTTGTACGTGGGAGGGAGGCTTCAGTCTCTGCGACTAATCATGTTTGTTTGTGTCGTTGCATTTCTATCACACTTTCAAATTGGGTGAAAAACTCTAACAATGATCCATTATCGTTGATGTAGGATCCAAATACTTCGTTTTCTGCCTCGGATCGTGATGTTGTTCGCATTAGGCCACCCATAAACAATCCTTTGAAATACGCCTCTATCCAATTTTCCTTCCGTCAAATAGTTGTGTGAACCACCTATGCTCTTCTAATCCGTACTCTGTCATTACTGCGTGCCAACTACTCTCAAATTCTTCTCGTCCCAAAGATTTGTTCCACACAACTGCATTTAATTTCTTCCGAAACGTTCATTTTTTGCTAATTTCACTCCCACCTTTTCACCCACTTTTGACATGATGTTCCACATACAGAAATGGTGTCTAGTATCAAGAAACACTTGGGGTATTGATTCCTTCATTGCAGGGTCTTGATCTGTTATTATACACGTTGGTGTTTGTCCCATGCAACGCTTGAATGCGTTTAGTAGCCAGGCGTACGATGGTATATCTTCTCTCGAGATAAGCCCTGCTCCAAAAGCCACTCAGTTCTTGTGGTTATCAATACCTGTAAAAGGTACGAACACCATCTTGTACCTACACTCAAGCCATAGTTACTAATCAGCTAGTCGGGCACACAACGGAAACGAGGTAATCACACATTAGTCATGCAAACCGCCATTAATATATTCTCATTTTTGCTAATATTTGCAATACCAAAAAATAAAAAAATAATAATAATTTTGATTGGTTTGAGGTTGGGCACACTTCTAACGCATGGTAAGCACACACCGTCTCATTCTATGGTACACATTAGTCACACAATTTGTTTTTTTTTTTTTTGATAATAATAAACCTTCATTAATAAATAATAGGAACAAGTACAACAAGGTTCAATGGAATGTAAAGCCATTCTATACAGTCAGACAAAAAACTAAAGTTTTTAGCTAAGCTAATGAAACTTAAGTTCGCAGACTGTGTTACAAGCGAGTTTTGGTCCTTATAGAACCTTAAAACTTTTATCAAATGATTGATGGCCTTGCCGAATGCGTACAAGTCGACCTCTGAATGAAACAACTTGCAAATCACCTGAGTCTTTTTCTTCTTACTGAAGTCCATTGACATTTTCCCCAACTGAAGGTATATATCCAGCCTTGTCCTTTTGACCGGTTCATCAG
>CP025649.1:7744385-7961490 GCA_003576665.1 Ipomoea trifida | reverse complement strand
AGAGGAAGGGGCGGTCGCCGCCGTCGTTAAGCAATCGGTGGCGGCGGCGACCGCCGAAAATAGGGGAAGAAGACGGAAGTTGCAGAGGCTATTCCTTAGGGTTTACAAACTCTCTATTATTACTACACAATTTGGTTTTAATATTATAAATTCTTCCAAACCTGTTGGTGCAATATGTTGCATCGAAAGAAACCATTTATCCAAACTGTTGGTAGTTTTGCTTGGCTATTGGGTCAGCCCAAAACACTCTGCAAAGCTGGTTTTCTTCATCAACGTCGTAATCAAATGTATATGTAGGAAACAATGACTGCTTTTGTGTGTATTTGTCTATTATGCATCGACCTCATGTAGGTGCACTTGTACATCTCTCATGCAATTCATAAAGTCAACACATGTAGCCCCAATGTTATCAAAAATCACCTCCTAGTTCTTTGTATAGACTGAATGCTTTTAATGTTCCTATGTTCGCTTTTGCACAAGCTGCTATGAATGCTTGATGACCAATTTCCAAATTACAGTTTATCTTTAGGAAGAGTTTTGCCTGTTGTGAGCATAAACGGTAGTTGTGTATTTCTTTAAACACGTTCACTGCATAATACCCGTCTTTTGACGTCTCAAGCCACACTGAGCCATACATCCAACCCTGTTAGACACACGCCGATGTGTCTTTATATTTGTTGTGGTTTCCTCACTGTACTTGTGCTTTTCGACCCTTCGTTCTTGTTCACTATGTACCATTCTCGTGAACAAAGCAAATACTTAACTCCTACATCTCTGTCTCAGGTCTTCCTCATTGTGCTGCATCGGACATCGAAGACTACCATGGCGGCATATTCTTTGTAAAAATGAACACCCTCGTCTAATGATTCAAAACGTTGCCCGATGTATAGTTTTATTGTTTCGTCATAGTCCGGTATACATTCGTCGTCCTCTACTTCACATGCTTCAACCTCGCACTCTTCAACCTCTCACGCTTCAACATTGAATTCATGTTCATCTAGCACATATTTTATCCATGTATGACACACTTTGTTTCTCAATATGTCACCTGTTTGTTTTATCAACCACGGATGGTCAACCGACAGGCCAACACTACCTGAAAATTGACTAAGTGTTTGGTATGAAATTAGAGCAGCGTTTTGGCCCTCTTTGTACTATGAATTGCTTAGCCTTTCTCAAGGCTTTATACTCCTATTTATACAAGTTAGGAGGGATTTCTCCCTTTTGTAACCCTAAACTACCATAAACAAATTAGGATTACTTTCCTTATTACATTTGGACACTTTCTTAATCTATTTTGATCTTCTTTCCATATCTTTCGCACGACTTCCGCGCCCAACCGCCTTTGCCCTTAGGAAACCTTCTAAAAACGCCTTTAAGAAACTTTGCAACCGCCTTTCGCACACTGCCTTCTCTACCTCGACCATGGCTTCTAGGTTGGTAGGACCGCCTTATCACTCGAGAAACCACCAAGCATATTCTTTTCATTCTCAAACTCATCCTTGAACCTGTTCCATAAGGCAGTCTACTGAGTCACCTTGTTAGACAAATCCGTAGCCGACCAACCAGTCATCGGCTGACCCTGGACGTGCCACCTCCCATCGTTTAGAGTCATTCAAGCTCACCCTCCTTTCTTCTGCATTTCCTACCTTTCCCTTCGGTCGACTCTTTCCCCATTCCGAACTTTAGGTGTCGAGCCTTTGCCCTTCCCCCATCATCTAGTCCCTCATTTTCCTTCCTTATAGAATTTTTGCTCCCTAGCTCTTCACTTTCCTGAGCTACACAAAGCAGAACTCGGAAAAGTATTGATAACTCAGTCTTCCTTCGTTGGCATGTCCTTTTATCACTCCAATTCCACTGCCCAAGCCCTTTTAAAGAAAGTTTTTTACTCCTCCCCCAGTCTCTCACTTTCCCGAGTTACGCGAAGCACAACTCGGAAAAGTACTTGCAACTACACTCCCGAGCTTTCTTCTTTCATGGTCATCACTCGTCCCTGCCTGAGCTTTCACACTTTGATTCTATCTTCTTCGCGTCCCATCACTGGTCAAATCTGTTGCATTAACTACCTTTGATCCTTATCTTTTATGGGGCAGAGGACTCCTGACACTGTTACATCGCATTAACTATATTCACTCAAGTGCAGTTCAGGACACCATTCTCGAAGCAAATTTATCCCTATAAATAGCGTCGCCATTTCCAAATTTGTGCACCTTCTTTCACCTCACTTCCTTCCATAGCCATGGGACCAAAACGAAACGCAGCCGCTGCCCCTCGATGTCGTTCATTTCCTCGCTTAGCTGAGCGAGCCCGGCATGTCGCGAAGGCACGTAGGCTGAACGAAAAGAGCACCTAAGGTAGGCCTTTTCTCTTCTCTTACACCGGAAGAAAGAAACCTAGCGAATCTTGATAACATTGCTTGAGACATACTATATAAGGCTCTGGATGAGTCATTGTTTCCCAGGGTTAGAAGATGTAAGACTGCGAAGGAAATATGGACAATCCTCATGCAAATTGGAGAGGGAGACGAGTAGGAAAAGGAAAATAAGCTGACCATCGCAATGAATAACTTCGAGGACTTCAAGATGGGGCCAAGTGAATCAATCTCCGAAATGGATACGCGATTCATGAAACGCATGACCGAGATTGGTGACCTAGATAAATAGCTTACCTAGAAGTTGGGAAATGAAGGTGGTATTTGCTATTCCTGTTAGAGAATGCATCGTGATGAGAGATCATCGAAACCTGAAGACAACAAACACTACTCAGATCTTCAGTGATCTGAAAGCTTACGAGTTCGAACGGGAAGCCTTGCATGAAGAAGAACCAGAGATAAGGAATGTGGCTTTAGTCGCAAACCAACAACCCTCGACATCCACAAGGTCCAATCTTAACCCCTTTGATTTATTTACTGATGATCAGTTTGCCTTATTTATGAAGAAGTTCAAGAGGTTCATGAGAAAGAATCAATCTGATGACAACTCTGGAAAGTTGAGATCATCATGACAAAGGCATGCGGACAAGCCAAGCGGGTCGAGGACTCGTGAACCAGAAGAAGTACAAATGTTGTGCTACAACTGCCAGAAACCTGGTCATTTTAAGGTTGAATGCCCCTATTCTATTGTCAAGAAGCATCAAGATCATTCCAGTGGCTACGGGAAAGGTTCTGGAAGCCATAACAACCCAAGGAATGCACCTATTGAAAGCAACGATCAAAATATGAACTACTCGAGTAACAACCACAAAAGTGATCGAAGAAGAAAGGCTCTAGCAGTCGAAGAGAAACCAGAGGAAAAGGTCGATGAACCATGCACGTCGAGTTCTAGTTCTGATAGCGAGAGCTCAAAAGACGAGAATGGACTTATTTGTCTCTTTAGCCAAGTATGTCACGATGTTCAAATGCCATACATTGATATTTGTAATAATGAGTTTTAAATGTATCTACGTAAGATAATGATATAATTAACATTTACATATTATTATCAAAATAAAAACATACAAATCCTTTAGGTGTTCTACTCATGGTTCATTTGGTTCAATCATTATTGTTGTATGAGTTCTTGTGGATAGAGAAATCCATAGTTTAAGGGATAATATTAGATTAGGTAGTAAAAATTTAAACATTTTAAATCATTTTAATAAAGAAATACAATTTACCTTTAAAGTGAACAACTATGATGTAGTCCAAAGACATTACGAAGTAGTTTCACACTTTAATTTATTTGGTTATTTGAATACCTTCTTTGTCAACAAATTCTCCATCACGATGTTTCCGTCGCGATTCGTGAATTTTTCTTGTAGTGTTACCTCACTATCTTCCACATCTTCTACAATTTTGAAGAATTTCTCGTAGTTTACACGTTTTTCCACATCATCAGGGTGACACATGCTGTCATGGAATGCAACAAAATTACTTGTCTATTGTTCTACTTGTTCACCATTGTCAGAATCTTCAAAATCACTCCAAGTGAGTGTGTAGGATTTCTTCTCTTTGTTGTTTCCACAGTCTGCTTGCATGTGTCCATAGCCTCCACATAACATTAGACACCCTTGAGCTTAAAATATTGATTTGGACCTTTTTGCTTCTGAGCACTTTCAAATCCTTCTCATTTGTCATTTGTTTTCATCTTACCTTGTCCCTTTGCTTTCTTCAACATTTTGCGGAATTTTTTTGACAGCATAGCCATGATCTCGGTCGTTTCTATGTCTGAGTTAGATCCTCCAGGAATAGTAGCTCCAAACGCAACTCCTTTGTTCCTTTTCAAGTACTTGTCTTCCTCTTCTATTTAATTTCCAGCTCAAAGGTCTACAAATTTCTCATTAAAGCATCTAGGGTTAGTCTTGTTGGGAAACAATTCTCGAAATACCCAAGAAAATGGACGAAATAGAAAAACCACTAAAACAAATATTACAAGAAATAATAATCCACGAAGGATTACAACAAAAGAAATACAAGGAAAAATTCCAGGAATTTAAACCTACAACAAAGGTTAGATAAACCTGGAATAAGGGACGATGTATAACGGACTTTGGGGTAGTGGTAAGCACGAGTCGTGTTGTCACTGTCCTTAAAACCTTATTTGCCGCTTCCCGAGGTGCTGGAACGTTGCGGCCTAGGCTTCCCAGGATAAAACGTGCTTCGATCCGCCGTTTGAGCACTCAAACTTGGACCCGGCGAACGAGAACGTGGGATGAACACAGGTGGCCAGAAAGAAGGAGAGCAGAGTTTCGAGGTAGAAAGTATTTCGTGTATATCACGTATTACTTGTTCATTCGTGTTGTTAAAATCTGCTGCTCACCTGGAAATATATAGGAGATGAAGGATTAATGGCATTTATCATGGCATTCATTCCTGGCAAGGTAACCTCCACCCACTAACCAAGAATTAACTTTGCCATTAACAAGAAATTAACTCTAAAATGAATATTGGAATTAATCTGAAATTAATTCCGTAACATATTGAGTTAATGACTTTAACGGTCACATTGGAATTGAACCGCGTTGGCCAAAGTCTCTTGCGAGAGGTTACTGCAGTTACGCGTGGAAGATCGCCTTCGAGAGGTGACTCAGAGCTACGATTGATCGACTTGTGCAAGCTTCGAGTCGCGCGAGCTTAACCCGCACGAGACATCAAGTGATGTCTCGAAGTGTCGAGACATCACTTGATGTCTCGAACTGCCGTGCCGCGAGACTATGTCTCGCGTGCTGCCCAGATGCGCCGCGAGACATCGAGGTCTCGACGCAGCTTCGCTTCGTGGACTGGGATCGTTCGGAATTTTGACATAACTTAGCCCGCAAGGCCAGCCAGTTTTCCGGACGACATTCGTGCCCGCAGGTGCCGGCGCACACAAGTTCAAGCCTTTCGAACTCATTTTTGGAATTTGATTTGCACCCCCCCCCTGCGCGCGAGAGAGAGCATCTATGCTATACAAGTTAATTAGTCATAAAATGACTCTTGTATATATAGTGGTGCAAAGGTTCATTCCAAATCAATGTGGGACAAAGCTACTTAAGCTTTTCCACATTTTTCCATCTCAATGGGTCTACTTTGAGAACCAATTTCTCATTCACCCATTATCCATTTTGAGCGTATAATATATCGATCTCTTCGTCTAAGAACGAAGAATCCGAATCCACTTTGACCCGACCCAAATCGGATGTGGACCCTACATATATTTATACCACAAAATGGCCACTTAAAATGCCATTTATTGCCATTTTTTCCAACAAGTCTTTAGATCTGCTAATTGCTTAATGGCAACAGCCTGTATCTTGAATCTCGGGGGTAAGGACATCAGTACTTTGCGAACCAATTTTCCATGCACTATTCGTCAGGTTCTTTATCCTTGCACTGAACTTAAAGACTGACTCAGTTTCTTCCGTTCTTAGGCTTTCATACTTAGTCATGAGCAACTGCAATTTTGAGACTTTGACAGACCCTATATCTTCGTAATGAGTCATAAGTGCGTCCTATGCTAGTTTTGCAACATCTGTGGTTGAAACCAACTCAAATTGATCTAGATCGAGAGCACTATGAATAACATTCATGGCCATATTGTTCATTAATGAAAAAGTTTACAAATACAGTTTGGACTAATTCTAACAATTATACGAACTGTAAACAACCTGAATTTCAACACAACTTCTACGAATATCAAGTGGAGCAGCTTCTCTAGATAGTATTCCACCCTGTCCCTGTTTTGAAGTTTCTTCACAACACCTTCCAAATAATATTTCTAATTTTATCTCCGAAAAACTTGGACAACATAAAATTAGGAAATTTAACCATCCATTTCTTCAGCATTACATGCATAACCTCCCTAGAAATGTGATGGGAAATTTTCTCATCCACTCACTATGTTGAAATATTTCAGGAACCTATTCAACATGATCGGACACTCCATAAATGTAGTTCCAAAATCTTGTTTACACAGTTACACTAATACAATATTTTAATTAATAATGATTGAACCAACATATGCCAATAATAAATTAATCAAGTACTAAATTATATTAGTTTTATTAATTTAGTACTTTTTCTTTAAAAAAAAAGTACTAAATTAATAAAACTAATATAATTATAGCTAAAGTGTCTTTTAGTACCATGAACTATATCCAATTATTTATACTGCACCCTGAACTTTCATATCGTATATATCGAGCCACAAACCAAAAAAAAAAAAAAACCAAGAACTTTTAGCAGGTTTTCTTGTCTTCCTGCTGACATGGCGCAGGTTTCTTACTGATATGACATTTCTTTTAATCTTATGTTGTTCATGTAAGCACTTACATATTAAAAATTTTAAAAAATATATTATATTAAAATAACCAGAATTTTCTTCTCTTTATTTTCATAATGTATACTTTCTCAATTTTACAATTCCAATGTTTCAATTTTTTTTTTGTTTAGAATTTATATTTTTTTGGCTAATTTTTTGTTTAGTATTTTTTTCAATTTTTCAAATTATAGAAATGCTAATTTTTTTGTTTAGTATCTTATTGTCAACAACTAAACAGCTGCCAAGCGAAATAGGGTTGGGCGAAATAGGAAAATTTGGTCTCCGATTTTTGTTTATGTTTGTTTTTTTTTTTTTTAAATTTTTAATATGTAAATGCTTACATGGACACATAAGGTTAAAAGAAATGACAGATCAGTGGAAAACCTGTGCCATGTCAGCCGGAAGACAGGGAGATCTGCTAAAAGTTCTAGCTGAATTTTTTTTTTTTTGATTTGTGGCTCGATATATACGATATGAAAGTTTAGGGTGCGGCATGAATAATTGGATATAGTTCATATTACTGTAATTAATTTACGTACTAACAGCTATAATTGAGAGATATGACAAATATTTGTGAAAAAAAGCTTAGGGAAAATACTACTTGGACTCCCAAATTCTACTCCCTACTTTACTCCCTCACACAAAAGTTTGATATTGACACTTTTCTTTGGACCCATAAGATAAAATTAACCTACCATATGTTACCACAATAAAAGTGAATGAGTATAAAATGGAAGTGCACAGTCCTGTTTGGCAATGGCTTATATTTCAAACCTTTCATTTCCATCCAGGCTACTTCTTGAGCTTGAGCAGCCAGGTTTTCCCTTTCCTTTTAATTCTTTCATTTTGTTTTCCTTTTTTCCATAGTGTATCTCAAGCCATCATTTTTGCAATGGATTGGTAGAAAATGAGGGGAAAGGAAACAGCGCAGCAATGAGAAGAAAATATAATGTTAAAGAAACTTGGTTTTTGGATGAGAAGAAAGAAAAGGGCCGAGGTTAGAAATGGAGGTGGTGTAAGTATAGATAGAGAGATCGAGTAGCAGAGTTCAATTTAAAGTGATTCACGAGGAAGGGAGTACCAAATTTCTTCTCATTGCTGCACCCATTTCCATTTCCACCCATCCAAAATATAGAATTACAGAAACAATCCATGGACAAGAAATTATTTGGAACACAATAAATACAAATCTGTAGGAGCTCAGATGTACGTGGAGTTAGATCATCAAAATTGATATACGAGAGAAAAATGACAAAATCACTAGATGTTTGATGGAATGCCTGAGAGAAATTCTTTGTCATCGCCTGGGTTTTGATGGTCGTAGTACGTGGAGCTGTATATTCTGAGTGCCAAAGTGCAACGAAGGTACTTTGCTTTTGGATTTCTCTTTTACTTTACATAAAGATGTGTTTCTACATCTTACATTTCAGAGTGTTTTTTATTTTATTTTATTTTATTAATTTTTGCAGAGATGAGACAATGGCTTATTTTTCAGTCATTTCTTTCACGCTACTTCTTGAGCTTGAGCAGCCAGGTTTTTCCTTTCTTTTAAATTCTTTCATTTTGTTTTCATTTTTTGCATAAACAAGCAGGATGCAAGAAACTAGTGAAGATAATATTACAGAAAGAAAGCATGTGCAAGAAACTATTTAAAAGACAATGAATATAAATCTGTAGGAGATAATATGCAATCAAAGATGGTTAATGAACAAACTCCCAAATGCATACAAGAAAACAACAAACAAATCTATTGAAGTATATGAGAAGTCAAACATTTAGAATAGAGTTGGAAGTTGAGGAATTGGAAAGGGAAAAGAAACTTATCTCTTATTATCTTGGTCCTGATAGAACTGATGCTGTTGGAGTATATGAGCTGATTACTGCTCTTGAGCTTACTGTGAGTGGGGCTTCAACTTCTGTTATATTTAACAATCCATTGGTAGTGATAAACTCTAGCCCCAGCCCTCCTTCCAGTACCTTCACAATTAAAGACATAGGAGGTCTCCTGTTGTGAGCCTGTAAACAACAAAGTGCAATCTTCATCATCTTTTCTGCATCCTCTTTGTAGCTATGCTCATCTTCAAAGTGTTGGTCAATGAAATCAAATAGCCGATCTTGTTCAGCCTTTTCTTTCACAATATCAATTAGCGGTTGGGATTGACGGTGATCGCAATTTCTCCTCCTGAATATAGTTTCTATCATCACAATTCCAAAGCTGTAAACATCAATTTTTTCAGAGATATTGGTCCCCTTGAACAATTCAGGAGCAACATACCCTGGAGTTCCCTTGAGAACAGTTAACACTTGGCTTTGATCCCTAGCGATCAATTTAGCCAATCCAAAATCAGCAATTTTGGCATTGAAATCCTCATCCAAGAGAATGTTTTGGGGCTTTATGTCAAAGTGAATGATTTTTGGATTGCAATGCTCATGAAGGTATTCGAGGCCTTTAGCTAAACCTACAATGATTTTCTTCCTCATTTCCCATGTTAAACTGTTTGTTGTTATCTGTTGCTGAGAAAAAATCCACTTGTCTAGCGAACCATTGCACATGTGCTCATATACCAGTAACCTCATTGATTTTTCCCTACAGTACCCAATCAACTTGACCAAATTAAAATGATGGATGTTACCTATTGTATTGACCTCAGCCAAAAATTCTTTTAGACCTTGGCTCATTGAATCTAACCTTTTCACTGCTATTTTTGTTCCATTTTCTAGAACCCCCTCAAAGACAGATCCAAACCCTCCTCGGCCAAGCCTTGTTTGAAAATCACGTGTTGCAGATTTCAATTCTGAAAACCTGAACCTCCTAAATGCTCCAATAACTAGGTTGTCTATATCCTCCTCTTCATTTACTTGATCATCTGCATCCTTGTTTGACTTCTTGTGCAGCTTGTAGCGATAACATGCTCCCGAAAAAATAATAACTACTAAAAAGGATAGGGAAAGCACAATCACTAAAATGCGGACAAAAGATGATTTCTTCACATCCTCAACTCTCTTTAATCTCTGAACCCTGATGAGTGCATAAGAACTGCCACTGCCTTCATTTCCTAATGTTCTAAATGAAAATATTTGAGATTCCAAAGAGCAATTGCCAAATGACATGTTATTCCAATAGTGAAATATGGCAGCTTTACATGAACAAGATCTCAAACATGCCTATTTGCAACTTTCTTTGTTGACATTATATTGCTGTGGCACAAAATTGAAGTATGTAACATTTGAGAGCTCCAAGAAAGTATGCTGTTTTACATCCTCACATGACAATGGTTTTACTTGTTTGCATCCCTTTGTGGGCAGCGAATCATTTGAGTACACAAAGTAGCCTGCATTTCCACCAGGACAACTGCATTGCCCATTTGAGCAAATCCCAAGATCACCGCATGATGTCGGATATGAGCACTCGCCTAATCTACGATCTTCTAGAAAGTCACCTTGTATCTCAAAACTAATGTTGAACTTATAAGAAAAAGAGGGTTGATACATGGTTAGATGTCCATTTGGTTCAAGAACTACATAGGGCAATCCAAGTTCAGGGTCAGCACTGACATTGAATCGCAATCCATTTAGGAGTTTCTCAATGAAGGCAATATCATTAGACAGATTCCGCAACTTTAAAAACTTAGAAAGTTGGTATGCTCTGTACTGTTGGGGTGAACTAAGGCCTATAAATGCATCAATGCCGCCAGGAGTTGCAGTTAGATAGAACTGACCTGATGCCAAACTGAACGAGGAATTGCGAGCCACCAGTGTTTTGCCTACTGAAAGGACCTGATTAGGCAGCAATGTATCAGTTGGATGATCAAAGGACTGCCACACGGTGTGACCAGTGCTATTCTCAAGTACCAAATTTCCTTGTGCTGTTAAACTCATCTTCACAACTGAAAAGCCCGAAGTATTTGTAGACCAAACAAGACTCCCATCTGAATCTTTCAGAAGCAGGTCCCCTTTCGATGTGAAGTCAAGGGTGGCATTCTCTGTCACAGGATTGTCTCTATTTGCAGACCAAAAAATAACCGGTGGATCAAGTAGATTGATTGAGGATAGATTTTTGTTGGCATTGAGACCAGCAGAGGATATCTTTAGTGAGAAAACGACAAGATAAAAGGTGTCGCCTTTACTTCCATCTGTGAAAAATCCAAAACCAAAAGGGGGATTGTCGGGGCCATTTGCTGTTAGCAATATTGGCCTGTATGTAGAGCCATCAGTGAAAACCCAATTCCTTTGCTCAATAGACAGATTGTTCTTCCAGGAAGAGGAATTGAATGCGAAATGGCACTGAAATGCATATGGGTACTCCCCAGCTGCATTGCCCGGAGGGTCATATAGACAAAGCAGAGTAACTTGCCGAGTTGTTTCACTAGATTTGCAGGAAACCGCAGCACATCCCAGACGATCTGAACTATGCCAAACCATTTGAGTATAGTGCATGCACTCTTGTTTAGCTACACAAGAATTTGACTCTATGCCATACACATCCTTCTCGTCAATCCAGGACCCCAAAGTTGAGTTTTCCAAATCAAAGTTTTCACTAAAATAGTCAGCATAGTCGTCATTAATGAATCCACTCCTGGCCGAAGACGATCTACCCAAGTTCATGCCATATCGATTGCTTTGCACATCTGGATAACATTGATTTCTGCTGTGGAGTAGTAAGTTTTTTGCATAATTCTCTAAAGAACTGTCCCATACCAAAGGGCCAACGCCAACTTCTCGACGAACATCGTTATGCAAGGCAAGAATGTATGAATTATCTGACAAAGAGAAAGCCATTTTTGCAAAGAAAATGAAGCAAGAAGTCAGCAGCACTGCTTCCTCCATTCTAATTATTGGCTGTTACGTTGTAGCTCAATATGGATTGAAGGAAGATAAACAGTGGATCCTAATTAAGACCACCTACTACCTTTTGACTCCTTTATGAAATTTTGTTATAATTTAGCAAGCGTAGTGCCCCGTTTGATAAGCTGGGCGTTTTGACCTCTGGTCTCAGGTTACTTTCCAAGTTTCCTTCAACTCAATTATATACATATTATATTTAAATGTACACATAAAATATAATTACAAATGGATGAACACCAAAGACTAAAATTCCTATATATGTAAATGAGAAGAAATAACTGCTATACAGAGTGAAAAACAAAGATGATATTTTAACTAAAATTGTATGTGTATATATAATATTATTTTTTAGATTTTTTTTGAGTAGTTTAAACACCAAGAGCTTTAGAAATGGAAATTGAAAAAAAGGCAAAGGATAAACCAATCAATAGAGAACATGAGAATAGGAATATAAGTGTAACCAGGGGCAAAGGTTGGACCTTGCCCCTAAACTTTTTGAAATTTTGTAGTCATTACCTTTATTTATTTATTCATTTATTTTTTAAAAATTGTAATTAAGTATGTATATATTGTATGTAAAATTAATGTTGGTTTCCCAAATAATTTTAAAATTGATACAATTAATATTACATTATTTGAACTAATTTAATATTAAATTATTTAAAATTGAGTAATTAATTCAAAAGTTTAAGCTTTTTTTTTTTTTAAAAAACAAAATGGACTTTCATTAATTAACTCAAAACCAAATTTGAAACACAAATAGGAGGAATAGAATCCCGCACACCATGGACAGTAGAAGAACCAGTCGCTTGTGCAAGCACATGAGCCATGTGATTCGCTGACCTTCTGATATGGGCACATGGCGGACTGTCACATCCCTGATGTCCCTAGCAAGCAACTTACAGTGCTTTAAAACCAAACCAACATAGGAGAAGTCTAAAGAAAAAGTATTAAAAGCATTACAAAAATTCAAGCAATCTGACTCAATAATAACACGCTAAATGCCCCGACTCTTTAACCAAGTAAGAGCCTCTTTCACCGCCATTGCCTCAGCCACATACGGGTCCCTCTCACAAGACAAACCGCCAGCGTATGCAGCTACGAACATTCCCTCCGAGTTTCTGAGGACAACACCAAATTAAGGTCTCACCATCGTCCTGGATGGCCGCATCAATATTGCATTTAAGATTACCTGGCGGAGGCACATGGTTTGATAGGTTTGCTGCCAGGAAGCAACAAGGTTTGCCGCTAGGAAGCAACAAGGTTGATGACCTGTCTCTACAAAGAAGCTAAAGGTCAAACTTTCCCTTCCCAAACACGATCTTTGCGAGCCTTCCACAAGGTCCAAAACCTTGCCACCATTAACAGATTATTATAGGGATCCCCAGCGCATAGAGCAGTTTGAACAAAGCCACAAAATGAGAGACCATGAAGTATATCAACAAAGCCCCATAAATCACAAGCCAACAGGCATTCACACAAAATATGAGAAATTGTTTCTATCTCTGAAGCACAATATGAACAACCACCGCCTATAGCAACGCCCTTCGAGCTCAACACGTCAAGTACTGGCAATATATTCCTCATACAACGCCACAAGAAGTTCTTGATATTAGGAGGGACTTTCAAGCTCCATAATCTCTTCCAATCCGTAAACTCTGAATTAGCACTTTGCGACATGAAATGTTTAGTATGAAGGTGATAACTATGTTTTACCGTATAAACTCTTTTGTTGTCCTCTTTCCAGCACCAAGTGTCAGCGTGAGCAGAGGAAACCGGAGTACGAACAATTCTGGAAACATTAGCTTCGTTGAAAAGATCGCGGAGTAGGTCCGTACCCCATTCACTGTTAGTATCCAAAAGATTACACACACGGGTGTCTTTCAGCTCATCGATGCAGGCAGTGTGGAGGCTGGGATTGTCTTTATCCGCTAACCAAGGCCACCCCCATACCAATGTCTCTTCACTATTTCCCACTCTACGAACCACACCATCCCGGGGGACCTTTTAGCCGGCTAGAATGCTACGCCATATATAACTCGGATTGTGCCCGATGGTCGCATCCAAGAAACTCGTATGAGAGAAATATTTTGCTTTCAAGACTCTAGTCATAAGGGATTGAGGGTTCACAAGTAATCGCCACCGTTGTTTAGCTAATAGCGCAATGTTGAATTCGCTCAATCTCTTGAAATCGAGCCCACCACAACACTTCGGAACTGCCATTCGAGCCCAGCTCAACCAATGAATACCCCGAGAATTAGAACCATTAGATTTCCACCAGAATGCATTCATAATCCTCTTGATTGAGTCACACACAGGGGTATGAGGAATAATGACATAGTGAACAATGGCATGGCCTGGGCGATGCTTTTTAATAAAACTTCCTTCCCGGCTCTAGAGAAGAGCTTTGATTGCCATGCAGTGATTCGGTCCCGGACTCTTTACTCTATGTAACGGAAGACCGCAACTTTGTTACGCTCGAGGAATGAAGGGAGCCCCAAATACTGGCCAAAGTCCTGAGCCTACCTTACACCAAAAACCTGTGCAATGGATGTACATACTAGGGGCGGTGTATTAGTGTTGAAAGTGATGCTAGACTTATCAAAATTAACTAACTGGCCCGAGGCATTGGAATAAAGCTGCAGACAATGTTTCACATCCTGGGCCTCATTATTCGTAGCACGGAAAAAAGTAGACTGTCGTCAGCGAACAAGTGCGAGACTCAGGGGGCTCCTCTCGCCACTTTAATTCCGTGGATACTCCCCCGAGCTTCGTAATGCTGAAAAAGTAAAGATAATCCCTCAGCGCATACAATAGAAAGGTAGGGCGACAAATGACCCCCTTGTCTAATGCCCCTGGAAGGAAAAACTGAACTTGCTGAAACTCCATTAACTAGAATATTATAATTGACCGAGGAGACACACATCCGAATTAGATCAATCCATCCCCAGGCAAAACTGAGCGTAGAAAGCATCCCTTCCAAGTAACCCCATTCCATTATATCATAGGCCTTGGCCATATCAAACTTGAGGGAAGCCCACCCAGTGTTACCATTACGTTTAGTCTTTAGATAGTGCCCGACCTCACCTGCAACAATAATATTGTCTGAAATTAGCTTGCCTGGAACGAAAGCACTTTGAGATGGAGAAATAATCGAGTCCAACACTCCGTTCATACGATTTGCAATCACTTCGGCGAAGACCTTATAAATAACATTACACAGAGCTATCGGCCTTAAATCGGCAACTCTCTCCGGAGACTTTTTCTTCGGTATTAAAACCGCATTCGTCACATTTAAATTCAAAGGCAAGGAACAAGTACTAAAGCATGCCGAGACAAAAGCAATAAGATCAAAGCCAACAACTGACCATAATGATTGATAGAATGAATGGGTCATACCATCAGGACCCGGTGCTTTGTTAGGGGCCATTGAAAAGAGGGTTTGTTTAACTTCATCAGATTCAACATGCCAAAGAAGAATATCATTTGTGGCCTGAGAGATGCGGGGAGTGACTCCTTGCAAGATTCCACGGTCACCAGCATCAGAATGAAATATCTTTGTATAGTACCTAAGGATGTCAGTATTCATGTCTCGACCCTCAACCCAATTGCCAGCATAAGATTTCAAACGGTGCAAGAAATTAGTTCTTTTCCTGTGGCTTGCGTACCGGTGAAAATATTTTGTATTTGCATCTCCTTCCTTGAGCCAAAGTTGCTTTGAATGTTGTTTCCAGTACAACTCCTCTTGAGCAAGTGATCTATTTAATTCAACTTCCAGTGCACGATAATGAGCCATACTAGTCGGGCTACTGTTTCCCCTCATGAATTCCAATTGTTCTTTCAGCCAATGGATACAACGTCCAAATTTATGAAAATAGTCAGCTCCCTAGCGCCAAAGATCTTGTCCACAAATAGAAATATGTTGCTGAAAATTGAGAGCAGAAGACTGACTCCAAGACGCCTCTACCACCTATTTACAATTGGCATCTATCAACCATACGGAGTCAAACTTAAATTTTCTGTTCGAAGGCCGAGTGGGGCGATCGTGTAGACTCAAAATAATGGCTCTATGATCCGATGACACTACATGCAAGTTTAGAACCAATACATCTTCAAAAAGCTCCCTCCAGTCAGAGGACACAACCACCCTATCCAAGCGTTCCTCAACCCAATGGTCTGTACCTCTACCTCTCTCCCATGTAAAAGGGTGTCTGCTCATGCCCAAATCCGATAACTCACAATCCTCAAGAGCTTCATTGAAACCACGAATCAAGCTGTCCGGATGTGGAAAGTGTCCCTTCTTTTCAGCATGATTTGCGATATCATTAAAATCCCCGATCACAACTCAAAGAAGGTTGGATCGCTCCTTAAGCTCTCTTCGTAAACTCCACGATTGTTGTCTCCTTGACCTCTTTGGGAATCCATAGAAACATGTCAATCGCCGGTGAGGTTTATCAGCCATATGCACTGTCACATCAATGTGATTATCGGAGTAACTTAATAAAGTAGCTATGTCTAAAGTCTGCCAAAAGAGGGCCAAACTGCCTCCCAAACCAACTCTGTCAACCATAAACAACCCTTCGTAGCCAAGTCGATTCTTTAACAAATCCAACTGAGATGATTTAGATTTAGTTTCCATAAGAAATATAAAATTGGGTCGCTTAGAGGACACAAAGCCCATAAGTTCCCGAACTGTCCGAAGGTCACCCAAACCCCGGCAATTCCAGCTTAAAGTACTCATTGGGAAGGGCGGGTCTGGACAACCGGACCCGCCAAATGCGCGTTTTTTGAAACATCAACCATGTTCACCTCAGTAGCAGTCACCTGTTCATTCGACACACTGTCCTCACGTCAACGCTTGAGATCAACATGAACAGAGTTTCGTTCCTCTAGGACTAAACGGTCAGTAGTGGGAATCATCGGTCATTTGAAACACATGCTGGAGAAGCTGGGAGGTCCGGGAGTAACCATTTGGCTCCAACTTTTTTCGTCTGTCTTAAGTAACCAGCTCTCAAATCTGAACCATAAGGGTAATCCTTCAGTTCGATGCCCTCAAGGTAGGCCTTACTACAAAACTTATCAGAATGTCCCAACAAACCACAGCAAAAGCAAAAGGTGTTCAATCTTTCATACTTGAATAAAACCCAGTGATAGGAACCATCACATAGCCGGAGTTTCATGCATCGTTTTAGAGGTTCAACAATCTTTAGGTTGACTCTGATGCGCATAAAACTTTTCCAATTTCCTCCAAAATTATTCGTGTCAGCCTTCACGAATACTCTGATGTAATTCCCAATCTGTTCCACGAAATCAACAGAAGCATACACAACAAGTAACTCATGAATCTGCACCCAAAAGACTACAGTATCCAAGGACACATCCTCCGGACGACCGTTCTGCGGCACTGGTTGACAAACTAGGAGTTGGTTCTTAAAGGACCACGGACCATCGTCCATGACATGCTGCATGTCACGTTGGTGAGAGAACTGGAAAACAAATAGATTATCCTCCAAGGGGAGAATCAGCACGCCCATAAGAAGCCGTCATACTGATGCAAGTACTTGCTACATTTGATCAAACTTTACGGGACGATCTGTTAGCAACTTACCAACAATCTCAAAGCAGACTATACCTCCACGTGGTTAGTCAATATCAGGAGCATCCAAGCCGTCTTCATCTTCCTCTGCCAACGACAAAGTGGTGTGGTTATCAGCTAGCTCCTAGGGATCCATCGAACGACAACAGCCAAGCAACGACCAAACAGACAAGACAGAAATACAAGCCGACAGAAAAGAAAAGGAAAAACCCTAGAAACCCTTGATGCTGTGTATTGTGGTGAGGTGAATGCGGAGGTGGTAAAACGAAGAGTTAAACTCCCCGAGTGTCGTGTCTCTCAAGGATGGCGAATGGGAATCAAATTAGTGTGTTGGCTTCTAAGAGGTGGAAGAGAAAGAGTTACGGGAGTGCTAAGGGTTGGATTCATTTGTAAGAAAGGGAAGGTTGATAGTGGTTGTGTAAAGTAAAGAAAAGTAAAGTGGAGATTGGGGCTTTAGGCTTTTCCATGTGGTCTATCTTTGGATGGTTTTGCGAGTGCAAGTCGTGGAATAGACTAGGGAGTTCGTGGCACATTACCAAGTGGCGTCACACTTTGGACTCCCACATCCTCATTCGGTTGGGGCATTTCATCGAACACTTTGTCTACCACTCCTCTCGGATCTTGTCCTTTCCGACTAAGAGCAGAGATGTGGGTAAGTTAGACTCGTGAGTGGCCGCTATCGCGCACACACTCACTTCCTTTGGGTTTGCTACCTAATGTGGCCACAAAAGGCACAAATCTTGAAGAACATCATCCACACGAGTTCAACATCCAACAAACAAGCAATTCACAATTCAAAGCATTAATATTAAATATCCACATAGATCTACCATGGGGCCACCAACCCCTATCTAATCTACTCTAGCATACTAAGAAACAAGAACGAGAAAGGAAAATTCAAAGAAACAAGTATTGAATTAGAAATTGGAGAGAATGGTTACCACCCTTAGAAAGGGGATCTTTACAACCTTGATCTTGAAATCCCAATCTTCATTCCTGCCCTTGATCTATTCTAAACTATGAGAGAAAGGAATTTTCCCCCAAGAGGGGAGAAAACCCTCTAGATCTATTCTAACCTATTCTATCAATTTTCTGATCTATTCTAGTTGTCTTTAGGTTTTGGGCAAAAGGGATTTATATAGGTGACAAAAAGAAGGGGACAAATTTCCCAAAATGGCCCTTGGCCCGACCACGCTTGCTCACACGCGTGTGAGCGGCGTGGTGGCTCTCTGGAATAATTCCACGCCCAGCCACACGCGTGTGAGGCTGCGTGGGACGCTACTGCATTTTGGCTTGTTTGTCTTTTGCTCTATTTTAGCCTCAAATCCCTCTCCAACCTGTGAAATACTTCAAAACTATTTCTAGAAATGTTGTTAGATGATTTTAATCGCATTTGAGCTAAAATGCATGCAATTGTTGTAATCGGATGTCAAAACGATGCACTTTTAATCTAATAAAGACCCCTTATAAGTGCTATTCTTGGTGCTTATCAACCCTAGGGAGAAAAATTCTCTAGAAAACCTAGAGAGAGAACCGCTTAATTATTTCTTTAATATAAAAATGATGTGTAAAAATCAAAAGTTTAAGCTAAAAGTACAAACATTTTTTTTTGAGTTCAAAGTACAAACATTTAAATGATATAAATTAGTATTTTACCCGTGCGATGCACGGTATAGAAAATTTAAGTGTGTGTGTGTGTGTGTGTGTGTGTGTGTGTGTGTGTGTGTGTGTGTGTGTGTGTATGTGTTAATACCTCCAATGTTCCTCCGAGTATTAGCGATTTACCGGCTATGGTGCCTCGACTTTTAAATGACCTCCAATGGTCCTCCAAGTTTTAAAAAATAACCACCCATGGTCCTAATTCTTAAAATAACACGAGTTTAAAATGACCACGAGACGTCCTAAAAGGACTACAAGTGGTTATTTTTAAAAACTTGGAGGTCATTTAAAAGTCGAGGGACCACAGCTGGTAAATCGCTAAAACTCGGAAGACCATTGGAGGTATTAACTCTATATATATGTATATATATTTAATTACTGTTTTGGTCCCTCGACTATAGCGAAAGTACCAAATTGGTCCTCGGCTTTCATTTTTGGCCGATTAAATCCTAAGTATTAAATTTTTGATCGATGTGGTCTTCTGTTTGTTGGGGTGTTAAGTGACCGTCCACTTTGAGGGCATAAAAGTCATCTTAGTCTCCACATTGAGGGCATTAGAGTCCTTTTACGCTTTCCCACTTTTCTTCCCTTCACCAGCGTAAACAATCGAAGTAATCAAAGTAATGTAAATGTAATTCTCCCAAATTCGCTAAACCTAATTAACTTCACGACCTAGTTTCGACGACAATCTGTAGAAGCTGGATTGTACAAAGATCTGTGATAGCTTCAAGCAGCACAAGTCTATTTCTTCCAAAGTTTAGTTGTGTACAGAGCATCTTAAGGTTGAAGTTAAATGATATATATATATATATATATATATATATATATATATATATATATATATATATATATATATATATATATATATATATATATATATCTTATTGTTTATTAATAATAAAATCTTAATTATATTAATTATTTCAAATGTAGTGTGCCATACAAAGAGGAGGTACCGAATGCGGATATTATGTGATGAAATTCATTTTGGAAATCATTTCATTGGGAACATGCAAGGGAATGAATAAGGCAAGTACTTTAATAAAATATCTTTCGATCTCTTTCATATTTTTTAAAATACTAAGTTATTAATTCTTTTTATTCTCTTTTAAACTTTATAGCTTTTGGAGAGACAAGGAAGATTGTCATACAATCAAAAAGGAATTGATGAAGTTAGAGACATATGGTGCCAATATTTAGTTGATGAATGGATTGATAGATTACTTCTTTAGCTTGATGAATTGTGAGATTTATGTTAAATACTTGTTGTTTATTAGTGTTATTGAATTGTGAGATTTATATTGAATATTCAATGTTTTATTAGTTATTGTAGTATATTTTATTAGTTTGATAAGTTGTGATGTTTATTAGCTTTGATTAATTGAGAACTTTATTAGTTTGATCAATAGTGAATTATAAATGTTAATTTGTTACACAGGTTCTGAAACTTATGTGTGAATTGAAAATATACTGTACAGGTTTTAGGTATATTCGTAAAATAATTTTAATATTTAAAAAAAAATTATAAACGACGTCGGTTATTTCATATTAACTGACGTCGTTTATTATTTTTTAATTTTTTTTAAATAAACGACGTCGGTTTTTTAATAAAACCGACGTCGTTTCATTTTTTTTTTAAATAAATGACGTCGGTTTTTTTTAAAAAACCGACGTCGTTTCATATTTGTTTATTATTTTTTAAATAAACGACGTCGGTTTTGATAAAAAACCGACGTCGTTTCCTATTTTTTAAATTTGTTTTAAATAAACGACGTCGGTTTTTCTAAAAAACCGACGTCGTTTCTTATTTTAAAAAATAAAAAAATACATACGGCGTCGATTTTTACAACCGACGCCGTATCATTTATATACAACGTCGGCCAGATCAACGTCGATTTTTAACCGACGTTAAAAGTGCTAAAAAAACCGACGTTAAAGGTGTTTTCTGTAGTAGTGACTACAGTTGCGCGGAACAGAAGCTGTGTCATCCATCTGGAACTGTAATTGTGTTGAACGGATACTGCAGTTGTGTTCAACGGATACTGCAGTAGTGTTGAACGGATGAATGACCTCTGTTCCGTGCAACTGCAGTTTCCTTTCAATACAACTGCAGTATCTTTTCAACACAACTGCAGTATCTGTTCAACACAACTGCAGTATCAGCTATGTTCATGGTCCACAATGCTTTGTGGACTATGGTCCACCATATAATTTGCGCTCCCCAAGTAAGAATCTGTGGACAAATTCAAACTACCAATATGTAAGATTTGATAATATGATAGACTATTTAATAATTCTTTAAAAAATTTATTTAAATTCTTTAAATTTTTTAAGACTAATAATTATAAACAATTTAATACTTTAATACTTAATACTAAAATATTTAATATTAACCTAAAAACATCTAGAGTTGGAATAATTTAAGGTTATTTCGCTCAAACTGATGTTGTTTTAAATGAAATAACTCATTTAAAAAAAAAAAAAAAAAAAAAAAAAAAAAAAAAAAAAAAAGAACTTTTAATTTGTGAGTCTTGAATGCAGATAAAATCCTAACTGGTTCCGACTTTAATTTCAATCGAATTAATTATCTTAATTTAGTTCTGTATTAGAAACAAAATAAAGATTAAAATAGTGCAGGAAAACTAAATGGAACCATGATATGGCCACGCAGTTCGGAGAACTTCTCTTACATCAGTGGGGTCACAATAAGGTGAAACCCAACCCCACTAGATGATCACAGATGATACATGGTTCAATAGATTTTCATACTACAATTATGACCTATCTTTCACACCAACTAATCATCATCGTCTTCTGAGTCAGCAAGAATGCAGTAATCAACGTTCCACAACTTCTTTACCTTTTAGAACCAATAAACAAAGCTTCCACTTCTCTAAAGAATATAAGATTACTTCAAACATCTATACTGGATGGCCATCTAATATAAAATAAGTCTAAATTAAATTTACTTACTTTGCATATTAAAACAACAGGGATAATATATAGCGTGAAGATCAGATCTCTTTAACCTGTATATTTTCAGCTTCATCTTCACTGGAGATTCACCCACTATTTATACTTGCAGTATAACTCTAAAACTTGAAATATTATTGCAGGAAGATATCCTTGAATCATTGAGAGACAATTAATCAAATCTATCCTGAAAGTTATGATCATTAACAAACTCTTGTTTTGAATAAAATTCAACCACTTCTTTGATTTCAGGCATAATTAATATGAGACCTTCAGGCATAAATGCATAATTAAAATGATGTATCTATTAACTTAGACCAATAAAGTAAATACTAACTTAAACATAAAATTAATTTGATAAATATATTGCCAATTAATATTCTACACAATATACATTATTTTTTCACATAGATTTCTTGACTGTGAGTTCTTCCATTAGATTAGGGTTGAGAGCAAAGCTAAGAGCAATTTTTCCTTTACAGATTGATCAAAGTCAGTATTATCCTCAAGAATTTTTCGAGATAAATTTAATCTTTCTTCTGTGGAAGTAAAGATTGAGAAAGGATTTTGGGAAGCCATGGAAGAGAAAATATTTGATTTCTTTGACAATGTAAAAAAAAAAAATCCCAATGCTGAAGAAGAAGACGTTTGGGATTAATTAAAGACCAGAAAAAAATTGGATTTTGAAGATAAGTAGGAATAGTAATTGACAGAAGATTAGGAATGGAATCATAAAATAAGATTTTGAATTCTGACTTTTAATTGTTTTAGGAATTTTTAAACGGATAAGAGAAAAATTTCGTTCTTGAAACAATAACAAACCATATTAGAGAATAACAACTAATAATTTTAACATTTAACACCTATTATGGCATGTTTGGTTGAATGGAAAACTAATTCCATGGAAAATGTTTTCCATAAAGATGAAGAAAATAGGTAATTTTATTGTTTGGTTGGATGGAAAATGAATTCCATGGAATTCCACTTCCCAAAAGCTAAGGAAAACAAATTCTTTGATAGGAGTAGGTATTTTGTTTTCCATAGAGGGTAGGAAGAAAATATTAAGGCTTGGACTATTTTACCCTCAACAAAAGTTATTAATTACATATGTATATATATTATCACTATTATTACTAAGGGCATTTTAGTCTTTATATTCATAATTCCTTACCATTCCAAATTCAACCAAACAATGGAATTCATATTCCCAATAATTTCTTTTTCCACCAACCAAACAGTGGAATCTGTTTTCCTAGTAATTTGTTTTCCATGGAATTTGAATTCCATTTCCTTACAATCTTTTCCAGCGAACCAAACAGGCTGTTACTCCCAATTGCAGAAGAATTTTTATTTAATTTTGCAATTTGTAATTTTAAACTGATTTATGTCCCTTTTTTGTTTTTCCTTTTAAGAACCTACACAAGTGGAACAGAAACCAAAACCCAAAATTAGGTACAGGCAACTTGTAAACAACTTAGCAAATAACATAGAAGTACTTATAGACACAAATTCAAGTATTGACAAAATTCAAATTTTGCTTTTGAAAATTTATTTAACACGCTGTAAATAAACTCTAAAATTGCATAACGAAAGCATAAAATAGATAAGAGAGTTTTGAGAAAACATATTTGATGAGGTTGCCCACTAATGACGTTCTGTGTCGAATGTCGATAGTAGAAGAAGAAGAAGACACACTACAATCGAAAGAGATATGTCAAACATTAATTTTATGTTTACAAAAAAAGATGGGGATCGGATAATTTTGTCGTAAATTTCTTTTCGTCCTAAAATCCATGGAATTGAAATATCAAGGATAGCATGGATTCTAATTCCATGAAAATGAGAAAATTTTAATTCTGTGTAATTGAAATTCTCTCCAATCAAACAAAACAATTTGTTTGTCTTCGAAATTATGTGAGAATTAAATGAAAATGGAATTGTAATATCCTCCGAACAAACACCCCGTAAATTTGAAAGGTTTGAAAAAGGGTATCAATAAAATATTGGCCTTTCTGATAGTTGTATGATTGTATTAAGTTTGCAAAAACAATTGCCTTCGATCTTATTTTTCACGGCAATCATCAAATTGGCTCAAACAAATTTTGTAACTATTACTATTTGTTGAATTTGAGTGTTGGGTAGCTAGGCTAAGCATTCTTGGAGTAAAACAAAGGTTTTTAAATTTATTTCTTCAGTATGAAGAAGATTTTGGAGGTGTTGGAATTGATTGGGTTTTTACTTTTGAGTCTTTCATCAAGGACAAGAACGTAACCCCTTTCAATTCCCCTTTGAAGAATTAGTTTGTAATCTTTGCTCTCTGAAACCAACGGTCAAAACTAGCAGCTCATCAGTACCAAACGGGGCATGCATGCCATATTTATATTAAGTAAAAATTGCGTTTTTGTCCTCCAATTGTACCCTCAATTATATATAGTACCATCTTTTAACCCTTAAATTATGAATGGGTGGCAATTTTAGTCATTGAATATAATGATCAATTCAACCACTTTATTAAGTGACAAACTGATATTAAAAGTAATTCCAGAGAGATTAAAATTGACACTCCATGCATAACTTAGGGGTTAAAATAGTTACACATATAACAGAAATTAAGTTTGTATTACTGTATAACTGAAAGACCAAAAATGTAATTTGTCTGGGTCCACTCTTTTATCTTTTATCCATTATCACTAGTCAAAAGTTGCCATATTGAGATACCCATGACAGCACAAGAGCTACAACAACCAACAATTAGAATGGGGGAAGCAGCGCTACTGGCTTGTTTCATTTTCTTTGCAACATTGCCTTCCTCTTGGGCTCAAATTTCGGAAATTCTTAACCTGCGTAACTTTGTTCGCGGAGAAGTTGGTGTCGCCCCTTTGGTATGGGACAGTTCTGTTGGGTTTCCATTCAATCAAAATAATTGTTCAGGTTTTTTTCTCAACCAGAATAATTGTTGAAGCTTTTATCTCAACCAAATAATTATTTGTGGAGTCCTAAGCTCTTCAATTTGTGGCCTACAACAATTCCACCTCTACTATTTTTTGCTCAAACTTGTGGCTAGAATTGAGAAGGCAATTATTTCAGAAGCTATAAATACATGTCTTCCCAGAGCATTCAAATCATCCAATTGAATTTCTTCTCTTATTCTCTTCACTCTCATTTCTCTCTGGGTCTGAGCGCTTTGAGTACGAAATAATTGGTCAATTATTTCGTAGCAGTCTCGTGTTAGCCAGTCCGGTTCCCGGTCAATCACTTTTAAGGCAGTGTTTCGTACGCGTCACAGTATTTCCTTTCTAATCTCTTTAAAAGCCAGTCTATAGCAAGTAGTATATACAACGACATTTTCTACACCCAATTCCCAACAAGTTCTTTAGGGGCCGTTTGGTTCGGGTCATCTGAGATTACCTAGGTAATATGAGTTTGGTAATGTTATATTACCTTGTTTGTTTCAAGTTATGAGATTACCTGGTAATGTTATATTACCTCAAAGCTAATGTGGTGGTAATGTTTCAAGATAATGTGATTACCCCTGTTTTTTTAAGTAATCTAAGATTACCTTGGATTATTCCAACTTTGCCCTTTTAACTAATCCTTATATAATAATAATAATAATAATAATAATAGTAATAATAATAATACTAACACAATAACATATATAAAATAAATATATGTTTATATAACCAAATATACATGTGTGTATATTTATATATTTATTTTTTTAATATTAAGCATCAATACATTCATACATATAAATAAATAAGAATACACACAATAAAGGCTCACAAATAAATAAATAAATAAATAAATAAATATATATATATATATATATATATATATATATATATATATATATATATATATATAACCTAAAATATAACCCTTAACCAAACAAAGTAATATTATATTCCACAATCTAAACCAAACACATCAGGTAATCTTACATTCCCAAAATCTCACATTACCTTGGTAATCCTATTACCTGGGGTAATCCAAGGTTCCGTAAACCAAACGCCCCCTTAGAGAATTATGCCCAAAACTTACTACTTGACACCAGAAATGCATGTTATACAGACCCACAGAGCCATTGGTATGGCCTAAACTTCAATTTTGAGTCCCTGGATTGACGAGAAGCATATATATGTATGACCTCGAGTCAGTTACGTTCTTTCTAACCGCAATTCCTAGTGGTATTGATGCATTTATAGGTCTTAGTTCACACCAACAGTACAAAACATACCAACTTCCTATGTTTTTAAAGTTGCAGAATCTATCTAGTGATATGATATTGCCATCATTGAGAAATTAAACTAAAAAATGCGTTGCAATTCAATGTAAGTGCGGACATTAAGTGATTCAGAGCCCACAAAGGGATGCAAATAGCAAAGAGTTTAACATGGGATATTAGGAAGAGAATCATTGTTGGTTTATCTCAGGGCCGTTCCAACAAAAATTGGGGTCCTGTGCAATATTTTAAATTAGGCCCCTTTTTCAAGTAATATATATATATATAAACTAGTTTTTCTGATGCGCGATGCGCAAAAAATATGTGCCCAATATTAATATTTTATATTAAAAATTTAAATTTATTTAGATTTTAAATATTTAAATTATTGTAAATAATAATAATAATAATAATAATGTAAAATATTTTTATAAATTTTATATTTATATTATAGAAAATAACTAACACATAACTCCAATATATAATGTGTATATATTATATTATTGAAGAAAATAAGAAAATATATAGTGGATGCATGTGCATCAGTGCATGGTAACAATAATAGAAAAGATAACGGAAGTTATAACAGTAAGGGTATGTTTGTCTAATATATTGTAAAGTACAACTTTTATAGCATAATGTACAACAAAACTTAACGGAAAAAATGGACATAAATGAAGGATATAACCTTCATTCACACTTATTATGTTTTTAGATTAGAGCTTATTACCGAAATGGTCCCTCGACTATTGCGAAATTACCAATTTGGTCCTCGATAATTTTTCGTGCCCAATTTAGTCCCTCGACTTTGAAATTTTTAACCAATTTGGTCCTCCATTTATTTTTACTGTTAAACATCCGTTAAATCGGGACTAAATTGGTAATTTTGCTATAGTCAAGGGATCAAATTGGTAATTTTTCAATAGTCAAGGGACCATTTCAGTGAAAAATTAGTTACCAATTTGGTCCATTGACTATTGAAAAATTACCAATTTGGTCCCTTGACTATTGAAAAATTACCAATTAGATAATAGTTGTTTAAATTGGGCTATTTTTTTTTGAAGATATTGTTTAAAAAGTTACGTAAAAAATTACCAAATACGTAGTTAGGCTAGTTGTGAGATGTGTAAATATAAGCTGCGTAATTTTGGTAATGAAAGTATTGAAAGAATAAAAGCTACAGTACTAATAGCCAATTTAGCCATGCCGCCCATGCGTAATGCTTAATGCCAGTATATACATAATTTTTTTTTTTAATATGGGCCCCCAAAAATTGGGGGCCCTGTGCAAAGGCCCTGGGCAGACATGCCCAGGGCCGGCCACTTTATCTAAAGGGCTCGAATATCTTCATGAACATTTCAATCCAAAAATCATTCACTTTGATATAAATCCCCAGAATATTCTCTTAGAGGAGGATTGAATTAATGCCAAAATTGTTGGTTTTGGGTAGGCTAAGTTGATATGGCAAGGGATCAAAGCCAAGTGTTAACTGTTCTTAAAGGAACTCCAGGCCGGATATGTTTGCTCCTGAATTGTTCAAGGGGACCAATATCTCCGAAAAAATTGATGTTTATAGTTTTGAGATTGTGATGATAAAAACTATATTCAGGACGAGAAATTGTGATCGCCGGCCATCAATCTAAACCTCTAATTGATATAGTGAAAGAAAGGGTTGAACAAGATCAGCTAAATGATTTCACACTTTGAAGATGAGGAAAGCTACATAGAGGATGCAACAAAGATATGATAAAGATTGTACTTTGTTGTTTACAGGCTTGTAACAGGAGACCTTCTGAAGGAGGGCAGGTTGGGCTAGAGTTTATCACTACCAATGGGTTGTTAAATATATATAACAGAACTTGAAACCCCTTTCAGAGTAATCAACTCATATGCCCCAATTGCATTAGTTCTATCAGGGCCAGGGCCAAGATAATGGAGATCGAAAGAGTTTCTTCTCCATTTCAAGTCATCAACTTCCACCGGTACTCTACATGAGTTTGACTTGTAATATACTTCAATTGATTTGTTCTTTCCTTGTATACATTTGGGGGGCATTTATATTTACTGCCTTTCAAATTGTTTCTTGAAAATTGTCTATTCCAGTTGTTCCCACGCCCTGACCCGACAGTTTATGGAGGGGTAAATCATGGTGACTCAACTGATTAATAGAGACTAGACTTTTGTTTGATGTACACAAGGAGACTCCTCATTTTGAGAAATTGTTACACACTGTCGTTGGTAAGACTCGATCTATGATCATCTTGTAACAAATTCCCACTACTACACAGACGGCTTTTAACGTCGGCTAAATGGACCCTTTAACGTCGGCTAAAATCCGACGTTGATTTGGCCGACGTTGTAAGGGTACACATACAACGTCGGCTAAATGTTAACCGACGTTGTAAGGTAAACATACAACGTCGGCTCTTTACAAATAACAGATGTGTAGATCATATTATCAAATAATGTATATTTAGTACAAAAATAATGTACTTTTAATATATTAAAAATGTGTATTATATTTAGAAAAATTATATTATTTGAGTACTGAAAATACATTATTTTGTACAATGTACATTCAATACACGAATAATGTACTTTTAATATATTAAAAACTTACTTTTAGTTATGCTCCACACAGAACTATGTTAATTATCAATTAAATTTGTTTAGCTTATAACAAGATTGTTGAAATAGATATCATACATAAAAATTCAAATTATACACTCTTTTTATATAGTTTCAAATATAAAATAAAAACTTAATATTTATTAACAATTTTATATTTATTAAACTGAATTCATATATTAATTGATTAAATATTATTTTTGATGAAAAATGTAATATTTTTAAATCAAAATGTAATATTAAGGCCGGGTTAAAGATTTACTTATGAGGGTATTTATAATATTTACGAGAAACCCGACTTATCCCGATAATGATGATCCATATGAAACGGTCACATATGAAAGTTTTCTTTTTTAAAAAGTTATAGTAATATAAGAAAACTTCGTGAAAATAATTGAGGATGAATGGAATTTAAATTCCATGAAAAAAATTACTACGAATTAGAAGATTGATTCTATTGTTTAGTTTGTGTAAAAAAAAAAAATTATTGTTTTATTATTTGATTGGGTTTAAAATTTTAAGAAATAATAAATATAAAGATCAATATGATCATGCACACTAATAATAAATCAGGGACGAATCCAGAAATCTTCTTCAGTGGGGCGAAAGAAAAAAAAAATGAAACACTTAGAGGCCGAACAATAAATATTGTTGACTAGGGATAAAAAAAAAATAAATAAAAATACATTAAAACGCAATAAAAAATTATCCAAAACAAAAACATAGTTCAAATAGAAATTACATTATAAATCACTTATCTAACTATTAATATTCAAAAGAAAACCCTAGTGCTACATACGAAGATTCCAATTAGAATTTAAAAAGAACAAAAAATAAAATTTAGAAAATCAATGCCCTAAAATTTTGAACCCATGACAATTCATACACAAACATAGACCTAACCATCTAAGATAACTCACTCTTTGGTTAAGTTTTGTACATTTAATATTTATACACGTTTACTCTGTATATATAAGAGAACTATACATACAATATATATATATATATATATATATATATATATATATATATATATATACACTATACTAATAAGAAACAAAGAAAGTTAGGCCTATATTGGGTAGAAAAAATGACGGTCAAATTATTAAATCAAATGGATGGTTCAGATTGTTTAGATTTATATTTTTCCTTGAGATTTCCTAATTTATCCTTAATTATATGATTATCCGTTAAGTTTTCCGTTAAATATTATCTTTTCCGTTAATATTCCGTTAACTTTTAACTTACCCATTAATTTTTATAAGTAAGGTCTTAGGTTCGAACCTCATCCCAATCAAAGTTGGCATAGTTAGCCCACCCTATTATTTTTATTAAATTAAATAAATTAGTAGTTACAACAAAAAAATAATGTATATGCATTTCTTTAATTTCTAATTCGATGTCTGCAATGTATTTATTCAAAAAAAATATATTCATTACCAAAAAAATTTAAAAAGAGATATAATTCCATCAGTTATATTATCTATATTTTCTACAATAGAAAGATTCCTTACCTTCAAATTTATTAATTAATTATATTCACTACATTAATCATTGTTTTTTTTACACTATCTTGTAATTAAAAATCAAAGTTATACTATAAAATAATTTTATATATTTATTTATCAAGTACTATGTTAATAACATTGGAAATTTAAAAAAAAAAAAAAACAGTTTGAAACCAATCATATTAACCATTTATGGAGGATTTGTTTACAAAGAAGACAATCAAAATACCCAATAGATTGGTTTAAAACTCATTATTAAAAATGTTAATGTAGGGTAATAGAACATTGTGACACACTTGATACATTGAAAAGATTTTAAGACTACAACATTGTTGGAATCAATCTTTCAAATTCAGAAAAAGAAGAAATTTGAAAAATAGCTACCGTTGCAGCATTCATTAATCTTGTATGTAAAATACTTATTATGTATTCTTTAAATATATTAGAACTAATATAAATTTACAATTCATTTCATTTTCTACAATCAACTTGTTTGGATTAAAGACAAAATCAACATCGATCTTGACAACAAAAATAATTGATATATAGGATGTAGCAACTGTTTAAAAATATTTATGCACAAAGTAGCAAACTATTTAACTGCATGCATTGTGATGAAAAGAAAGCAGTGGGTACTCCGAGATTAGTATCAAATCAATAAAGAACTTTACAAAACACACACACACACAATCAAATACTATACTCATTCATACTAATTCCAAAAATATGAACTTCAAAATAAATATGTGCAAAATTGATGTAGAAACTATTGATGAAACTAGAAATATTGTACCATCAGTATTCGAACTACCTGCAAAGCTATTGTTGTTACTATCAAGTAAAATAGTTATGAAACTAGGACAAAATGCACTACTCATTAACCTTCTACAAATATAATAAATATTAATATTTTGTTCAATACTTTCACATGACAATGTACGACACACATCTCACAGCACATGAAACATGTAGGGAAAAAAAACTACAATTGTCAAATATCATTAATATGCGCTTGCAATATTAAGAGTTTATAGTACAACTAAGATCTCAGTCATATATACAAACACAACGAAACAAATACACAACTTCATACATCATAATTTTATTGCATGACGTTGCCCTCTATACTACTACAATAACTTAATTGCACATGACACATTACCAAATATCAATAAATAAATTTTTTAAAAAAAAAAAAAAAAACAAGTACTGAAGATAAAGGCAATAACGATGCTACCCAAAAGAGAATTAAAAAGGCTTAGAGAAATTCAAACGAAAAATTAGTATTTATTTATACTATCATTTTTAAACTAAGTATTTAGATTAGCGTTTTTACGAAATTGTAAATATTTATTTTATTGACAATTATAATCAATCTTTCATATATTATCTTGCATTCATAAATTTTGACTTACTGATTTAAATAAATAAATTCAACATTTAATTACATATGCATGAACATCTCCTATATATTCTTGCATTGATATTCTTTGAAATACTTATTTAATAATAAATATTGAATATTATCTCATTCGCGTAATGCGCGTGAAAAACTAGTATATATATATATATATAAGGGATGGGGATGGAGGAGACTGCCCCATTGTGGATTCGCCCTTCTGTGATAATAAAAGTAAAAGTAATAGTACTTTAAAAATTAAAATATTGTAAATTGAATATTTTTAAACTGAAATATTAGAACGATACTAGAATTTAAACCAACATTGTTTGATAACTTTTTATCTCCAAAATATGTCCAATACAATATGTCATATGATGATAGTTTGGTCATGGCAGGTTGAACTTTGTTTTCAAATTAAATGCATGCAAATAAAAACAATATAATTAAAGGAAATATTTTCCTCATATTTGAAAATTGTAAGCTGCTTTGAATTTATTTTTTCACAAATCAAACAAATCACAATTTAGGGAGTGTTTGGTTCGCACACGGGATTCAGAATCGGAATGGACATCAAATACTTGGTATTTAGTAATGGTAATGAGTTTTTGTGAAATTATTTTGCATGTTTGGTACTAATATAAGGTGGAATTGGAATGATTACCAATATTGATATTTGATTATGTATGACCCTATGATGAGAATAAAAGTTTTTAAAATACAAAAATAAAAATTAAGACAATTGGTCATTTGGTCCTAATATAATGACTTCGAAATCACCAATATGAAAAAATCAAAACAAAATTCTAAAAACACTAATCAAAACTTAAAAATTAAATTACCAATAAGATAAAATGATACCCATTTTTATTTGGCAAAAACTTGTGTAAGACCGTCTCACCATGAGACGGGTCGGGTTGGGTCGGATCAAGATGCAAATGTAACACTTATATGCACAAATGTCATACTTATATACTCAAATGTAATACTAATCAGGAATAAAATTTTTGTTACTTATTAGGGTGAATGTAATACTTTTAAGGGAAAATACAATACTTTTACATTTCGATTTAAAAGTAGTACATTTTTCATCAAAAGTATTATATTTGCCCTTATGAGTGAGAGACATTTGTCAACATTACTTATTATGAAAAATGTATTACTTTTTCTCTTATAAGTAACAAAAATTGTATTTTTGATTAGTGTTATATTTGAGCATATAAGTGTGAGATTTGCACATATAAGTATGACATTTGCATGGTGCTTTGACCCAACCCGACCCGTCTCACGAATAAGAATCCGTGAGACGGTCTCACACAAGTGTGACCCTTTTTATTTAGGGGATGAATTTTTTAATTAAAAGAGTAATCAAAATTCATAACTGTGTTTTGAAAAGTAGTCAACCAAATACTAATTATGATTTTAATTATCATACCTAGTATGTAAACACATAAACCAAACACACATTTAATTTCTTTCCACTCAAATAAAATAAAAAATGGGCGAACCAAACGCCACTCAAAGTTCGGGTGTTACCAGTTACCACTTACCAGGAAGGCAATTCAACTAAATATGTGGCTTCACCAGTGTCCACATGTTCCAATTACGTGCAGCCGCAGATCTCCTGTAATCAATTTCTAGGTGGCCGGACTTCCTTAATTTCCTATTTCGCTATTTGACTATTTGACTTTCTTGTTAATTGGTGTTAAAGCAATTACTATTTCTTAATCAACTAAAAATAATTTTTATTATTTTTCTACTGTAACTTTGTAACCGTTAGGTAGTATACCCGGTCAACAGGTCACTGTCTCAATATTCAGACTCCACTTTTCAGAGACAAGATTCTCCAATTGTTTTTCATTATTTTTTGTTTTCAAATGATGTATACAAAATATTACTCCATACAAGAATTTTCATAATACGGAGTACTATATAACATTTTCTTTTATATTGCGCTAATATTTGCATCAAATCCAGGCATATTTTACTTAAGCCAGTAGCTCTCTAGATGTCGTTGTACACATGCAACCACCAATCCGATGGTTCACTGGGTAAACTCCGTCTTATGACTCTAATTTTACAAAGAGATAAACCAGTTCATGTTGCTTCTAACTGACCGACTCAAACTAAGAAAATCGATGGACCACTCTTGTTAAGAATCGAACATAACACTACAATTACAAGTCAATCGTCTAACTAATTTGATTGGCGTTGCCTCAAGTTTACCTATCTTTCTATCTATGACCGATTGATTGATATGATGCAAATGAGTTCTGATTAACAACTAAATCAATAGAGAGCTCGATTAAATTACTCTAAAAATTTTCCAAATCCTCTTAGGCTCATAGTAAGGTACTACTAATAGGCCAAAATGCCAGGAGCCACTGCTTTATCGTGATTTCCCTCCTCTCATATGTCTGTCGGGTCAGGACGTGGACTAGACTGAAGATTCAATCCTTTGAGAGAAGTACTTAAAAACAGTCAATTTGATCATCAAAACACCAAAATTATATATATAATTTTTAATAAAAACTTTAAAAAAGTGGAATGATTAAGAGGAAAGAAATAATCTATTTTGTGCATTCACCATTAGCATTATTGGTGCTGCTAGTGCCACCTTGCCATGCCCAAACAATGTCTTTCAATGCCGGCCGAGCTTCCTCCTCACAAAACCGATTGTACTCCAACGTGTCGCCGGACGACTTGGAGAACTCCACCACCGTTACCTCCGGCGCCACCTTGAACACCTCGGCGGTCACCAGAAGTGGCCCTTTCCGGCCGCCGTCGGGGCCTTGCATCTTAACCTTGAACGGCTTTACCCTCAAGATCTTAAACCTCAATCCCTTAGCCATTTTCTCAATTTTCCCAACCACATCTCTGGCCGAACTCCTCGACGTAAACATGGATGACGCCTTCCCCTTCATCTCAAACAGCCCGGAAAGATCGAACCCCGACGACATCGACGAGATCAACTCGAAGGCGTTGAAGAACGCCGGCGACGACGGAGATTTCCGGAGTGCAGGGGGTCCGAATTCTCGCCGGGGTTCTGGTTCTTCTTCCTCCTCTTCCACTTTTTCCGACGATATAAGAAACGATTTTGGGACTGTTAGATCCTTTCTGAACCACGGAGATCTCATTACGGCCGGGAGTGTAGCTCGTCTCCCCGGATCCGCCATTAAAAGCTTGGAAACCATCCGGCGAGTCTCCGGCGAGAACCACGCCGGGAACTCATACTCCGCCTTGAAAATTTTCCGGTACATATGCATAACGTTTTCATCTTGGAACGGCAAGAATCCGGCTAAGAGAACGTATAATATAACCCCACACGACCAAATATCCGCCGTGGCCCCGTCGTACCCTTTCCGTCTTAAAACCTCCGGCGCCACGTAGGCCGGGGTCCCACACTGGGTATGTAACAACCCGTCGTTCCGGAGCTGCTCCTGCAAGGCGGAGAGCCCGAAATCGGAAATTTTCAAGTCGCCGTGCTCGTCGAGGAGGAGATTCTCCGGCTTGAGGTCGCGGTGGTAGACGCCGCGGCTGTGGCAGAAATCCACGGCGCTGATAAGCTGCTGGAAATATTTCCGGGCGGATTCTTCCTTTAGCTTCCCTTTGGCCACTTTAGCGAACAATTCCCCGCCTTTCACGTGCTCCATCACGAAGAAGATCTTGGTCTTGGTGGCCATCACTTCCCGGAGCTCCACCACGTGAGGGTGACGCACCAATCGCATCACCGCGATCTCTCTCGTGATCTGCTCCATCATCCCTTCCTTCTTCACCTGATCTTTGTTCAACACCTTGATCGCCACGCCGTCGCCGGTGCCCACCTCTTTGCCGTAATAAACCTTTGCGAAAGTGCCTTTGCCCAACAACCGCCCTTTCTCGTATTTCCCGAACAACATTTGACTCTCACCCATGCTCAATCAATATAATCTCCGCACAATTGAACCAAATCGAAACGAATTTCTAACGATTCTTCAAATATCTTTGAAACCCATGTTTGGAAATTTGGCTAGAAAGGTAGTGAGATCATCAAATTGGGATTTGAATTGAATATGGTCATGGTTCTTGGGGTGAAATTAAAGGTTTTAGATTTCAAAAAAAAAAAAGTTGAATGGATCAATAGGGAATTGAGAAATTGTAGAAGAGGGTTAGGAAGGAAGAAGGAAATTAGTTAAGTTCCGGTGGTTTCTAAAATGGTGATGTGTCCTTCCAAAAGTCCAACGGAGCGTGTACCCAAGTACAATTTATAGTTACTTAATATGCTACTGTTCCAATAATTTGCCTCTAATAATTTTGATGTGGGCCATGTGGCAAAATGAGGTAGATAGATGAAATTATATTACAATTTTATTATTTTTTTTGGCATTTTTATCTGCCGGTTGTTATGTCATAGACTCAAGTGGACTCAGGTCCATATTCACAATTTTAGCACTTTATATTCACAATTTTAGAATTTTATATTCACAGTTTTTGAACTCCATGTTAACAATTTGTGAACTCTATATTTATAATTTTTGAATTCTATATCCACAATTAAAAATTCTATGTTCACAATTTCATAACTCTATATTCAATAGTATAACACAAATTTTGAATCTATATAACAAAATTGTGAATATAGAGTTCAAGAATTATAAATATTGAGTGATGTAATTTTGTATATTGAGATTTAAAATTGTGAATATAGAGTTCTAAAATTATGAACATAGAGTTTTGAAATTGTGAACATAGACTTGGGTCCACCTTATAAGGTGAACTCGGGTCCATAGCATAAATTGCCTTTATCTGCCTAGCAACCCTCCTTGGCTCCTTGGTGTTACTACCTCATTACTTGTCGGGTTCAATTCGGTTAACGAGACTTGACTGGAGTTATTTATAACTTAACTTTTCTTAATATTAAGTTTACAATTAGTATATAAAATTTATATATTTAGAAACTACATTAAAAGTATTATTAAATAAAAAAATAAAATTTAAAAATTATAAGAAAATTATAATAAAAATAATCAAAGAAGAAAGACCAATGAATAATAAATATGACAAATAAAATATGATATATGGAGTATTAAATGATCGATCAGCTAAACAAAGAAAATTGAATAAATAATGTATTTTTGTTGGGCGAAGACCGATAAAGGCCAAGTCTAGCACCCGGTGGTTGAGACTTGGAAGATTATTGGGCGGAAGTCGATAAAGAGCTTAGCGCCAAGTCCAGCACCTAGTGTCTCGAACAATGTGATGGCGGTTTATAAGGAAATAAAGTTACGTCTTCCCACTAGCTATGACTTTTAGCATAAGTGATAAGCGTTTGATATTAACAAGTGGTATAAGAGTTAGGTTACAAATTCGAGTCCAAGTTGTGTGCGCTTGATCCAAACAAATTTTATTGGTCAAAATTATGATTTGACATTTTCCGGATTAGAAAGGAATGAAAATGCAGTGAAAAGTGGAGGGTTACCATCACCATTCTTATAGTATTTTGATGGAGTAATATTATTTCTACTATCACTATGCTCCATTTTTTTCTTGTGTTGGATTACATGCTTGCATGTTTGTTTAATTTAGAAAAAAAAAAAAGAAAGTGTATCATATTTTTTTTAAATGTTATTTCTTCTGTTTTATTTTATTTGTCATATTTCTATTTGTTAGTCAATTCAACTCTTTTTTTTTTTGTTATTTTTAATATTTTTAAATAATTTTTAAATTTAATTTTTGTGTGTTCATTAGTATTTTTATGTAATTTCTAAACATATAAATTTTATGATTAACATTATGTTAAATATTACAAAAAACTGAATTATAAATAATTTAAGTGAGTTGTTAATCGAATAAATACATAAAATAGGATAAATGGAATACTTTTTCTCATGAATTTACTTTATAATGTTCATTTTTATGTAACAATAAAACTTCAAATATTTATTGGCAGATCATATATAAAGTGGGTGACCATATCACCAGTTAAAAAATAAATTACTATTAGTTAAAAGAAATTCATTTAGTAATTAGATACGAGTATACAAAAAGAGCCCATCAAGTTATGCATAGCATTTCATATAGTGAATAATAGGAAGTACATTTAAGGAGGGATATGATGTAAAATGTAGAATTATCTCAAGTTTTTTTATTACTTTCACTTTCTTATCACGATAAAATTAGAATATGAGTTATGAGTTTACACTTATCAGTTTCCTATTTGAAATATACGTCATTAAAACATTTATCATGTTTTTTATTAAATAAGGATTGAATTTTTAAATGGAGTAATAAGAGTTGAAGAGCTCCCTATATAGGATATTAAGATTTGATAATAATTGACTCCAAATCAATCTAAGTACAATGTAACTATTGAATATGATATAGGAATATCTTTTAAAAAGGTTATACGTTGAGGTTTTAGTTAAAACTAGTCACTAGTACAAAATTGATCAAAAATATAGGACAATTTGCGTCCGGAATTGAAACTCCGGACGCGTAAAGTGACGCGGTGGCATTTTTGTAATTAAAATGTCCAGTATTTAACTTTTTTTCTTTTTTTTTTAAAAAAAAAATGGACCAGCTGCGTCCGAAGTGGGCACTTCGGACGTGGCTGGTCCGTAACGCTACCAAAGTTGCGTCCGAAGTCGAAACTTCGGACGCAGCTGCTTTTTTTTTTTATTATTATTTTTTTTATTTTTTATTCCATCTTTTCCATATCTGCTTCTTCCATCGTCCACGGCTCACGACTTAGGGTTAATTTACCCACGCCTCACGACTTCAATCCACCAAGCTGAACAAATCTCCTCGCCCTCGCCGGTCGCCACGCCGCTCGCCGGTCACCGCTCACCGCTCGCCGCTCACCGCTCGCCGCCAACGAACAGATACAGCCTCCCGTCGCCGCTCGCCCTCGCCACCAGTCGCCCTCGCCACCAGTCGCCCTCGCCGCCAACGAACAGATCCAGCCTCCTGTCGCCGCTCGCCACCGGTCGCCCTCGCCGCCGGTCGGCCTTGCCACTGGTCTGCTCATCCGTTCAGGTACGTATTATATTTATTTATTTCATTTATTTGATAAATATTTGATTAATTATGTGTTATGACTGCCTTTTCTTATTTACTCACTGTATTTTGTGTAGTTGCTTATGCAATTTGCATTTGAAGTTTTGAATTTACTAGGTGGCTGCTCTAGCTTCTGATCTGTTGTTTGTAGTAGGAATGAACATTAGTTACTTCATTGTGCTACTGCTGATGATTTGTTCGATTTTGATTTTAATATTGATGTTTGGACTATGAAAATATATATCTTTGTTGCTTTTTGTAACGTAGACATGAAGAAAATTTCAATGCGAAGATGTGACAGCCATTTGTTTGTTATTTGCCTATGAAGAGATGGACGTGCAATTGACCTAATTTCATCTGGAATTATAGAAAATAACCACACTACCTTATGTCATTTGTTAGCTTGCTAATTATGTACTGCTTTTGAATTCACTTCCTAGATGATTTTTTCTTTGATGCTTCAAATGCTTGTGCTTTTCGTTCAAAATAATCTTTCTAAGTTATCTATGTTACTTAGGTATTTATTTATTTTTCTAATACCACTGTGTGAATAGCATCTTTGCTTAAAAAAGTGTGAAAAATACAAAATTCAATAACTTATACTCAATTCAGAGGATGATTGAAGATTGCCTACCTCGTGAATCTTTATAGAGCTTAGTTGTTTGGTTTCCTCTATAGTCACCAGCAAAGAATAAGGTTGCCCATAACGTATAACAGTGGATGAAATGGTTTCAAATTTGCTGATCTATTCAAAGAAAAGCTAGGAATTACTCTAGTCAAAGTGGATGAAATGGATTGTCTTGTTGCTGGAGCAAATTTTATGCTTGAGGTAGGCTTTTAATAGTAGGATGTATCTGGTTAGTATTCTGCCTTTGGTTGGTTCTCAAGGATTCCTCTTTGTAGTATCATCTTTTATTCATTTGTTTTCTAGTTTTTGTTTTGTTTTTATTTTATTTGACAGTTCTTTACTGCTTACAACAAGTAACAGCTTTAAGAGCACTGAAATGGGAGCTAATGCTTGCAGGTACTTGATGCTCTTAGCAAATCAATTCCCTGTACAAAATATGATTCTTGGATGGTATACATATCTGAAGGTGAATTTTTGTCTCGCATTGGCCCGACAGAGTTCTTGAAGGTTGATTTCTAGTTTCTTGTTTCCATTATTCCATGTCACTTAAACATCTTATGCATTTCAAATAGCTCATTCTATGTACATTATTTCTTACTTGCATGAAAGAGGCTAGCCATTATCTTGTAACCTGTTTTATTTTACTTTGGCTAGGTAGAATCCACTTTGATGTTTTATTTTACTTTGGCTAGGTAGAATCCACTTTGATGTTAAGGCAGCAATAATAGAAATGCTTTGTGTTTCTGGCATAGGTCTTAAAAACTGATCTAGGAAAGGTTAGTTTGGCCTTAAAAACTGATCTAGGAAAGGTTAGTTTGACCTTTAAATAGTAAAATGGGAGAGCAGTAGTAATATGTAACTGTATCAATAAACCATTCTAAGGCTCCCTATATCTTACTTATAATTTTACACTACCATCTAATTGCATGTATTCAATTAACCAACTTGCCATGTATATAAGCTTTAAAGGTCGAACCTAGTGTTAGAGGATTTTATATCTTGTAGTGATACAGTTTATAGGGAGGAAGATGTTGTCTGATGTCTCTCTGGGAAGTCTTCCTGAACTGGCATTCTTGTGTATTTTGATTATTTGTGGCATCATCATTTAAAATCTTACTCATGGCTGTGTCATTTTAGATGGCAAAAAGCCTGCTGTTGCTGCCATACAAGGACTCGCACTTGGATGTGGCTTAGAATTGGCATTGGTGTGTTGTTTATATGCTCCAATAAATCTTTTATACTTGAGTAATATGTTAATATGTGACTGTATAGCAGCATAAGTATTTTCCTGGTGCATCATTTTCTTTCTAGAAGAGAAGATTTATGAGTGTTTGATTGGGATTCAACAATGTTGATTTGCAGACATCTAAACCCATATTGTCTGAAGAAGGGAAGAAATTAGGTCTGATTGATGCAATTGTGTTCCCAGCAGAATTGATTAAACTGTCATGGAGGATACAGTGGAGTTCTAAAGGTACCTATTTTTTTGCTCTTTCTTGCTCCAACCCAACCATTTCTGATTAATGAGGAGTAAAGCAAGTTTTAATTTTTTACAGGAAGCTAGAAATTTCAAACAACTTGTATTGTCAGATAGTTCAAGAGGTCTTGTTCACATATTTTTTGCATAGAGGACAACATCAAAGGTTTGTGCACCAGAAAATTTTTGATTGTGTTCTAGTAGTTTCTCTTTGTTCCTTGTGGTTCTTATCTTGTAAGTATAAGAATTGGAATGATGTGAATGATATTGAAAACTGCTCTTTATAGTCTGCTCTTTTCATTCCTTTATAATACCATTTTGGTTATTTGTTTTTAAATTATGTATTATAATGGATGCGTAATATCTATAAATATATATAATAGAAAGATAGAGCACAAACTCTTAGTGTCTAACTTCATGCAATTGTTTGTTGCAATAGTCCCTAAAAATGTTCTTTTTGACTCATCTTTTAACTATTTTGAAGATTGGTTGTAAGATAGTATTTCACTGTTTCATTTCACCCGATTTAACCTTCAAGGCATATTATTATTAAAAAAATTATATATTTTTTTAATATATATATGACTATCTGCGTCTGGAACTGGGCAGTTCCAGACGCAGATAGTCATTCTATAAAATAATATAAAAGACCAGCTGCGTCCGGAACTGGGCAGTTCCGGACGCAGCTGGTGACTATCTGCGTCCGGGGCAACCCTGGACGCAGATAGTCCATGGCAGCTGCGTCTCCGGCATATGCGTCTGGCGTACTCCAGACGCAGAAAGTCCAAAACTCCAGACGCAAATGACTGTTTTTGTACTAGTGAGTATTTTTGCCCGTGCGTTGCACGGAATGAATTTATTGTAATATTTTAAGAATATTTGGATCGATATACAATTATATAAATATTTATAGCGCAGTTGATGAAATTTGCTGGATTGATTATGTTTTTTTGATGTTTTCTTTGCTTGAATTAGAACAAATAATTATCCAATTACACATGCGATTCACATATAATTTTTTGTTATTTATTTAGATAATAAAATCAAAGAAAATTATTTTAAAAAATCTAATATTGAACATGTACATTTATTTTTTATAAGATTAGTGCAAAAGTATCACTCAATTAATTGAATAATATATGACTTGTTTGTTTACAATTATCTTAAAAAGATCGATGTTTAATATAACTTAAGTAATTATATTATTACAAAAATAAACATGAAAAAATGAGAAATAATTTAACATTAATTATTACGGAGTATAAAAATAAATTTAACGACCAATATTTAGCTTAATTACTATAATATATAATAATTATTAGGCAATTATTATTAGTCAATTACACTAAATTAATTATTTTCGTTAACAGTAATATCAATTTTTATATAAAAAAATTATTATTATTATATATTAAATATATTCGACCTTCTGCAGTGTTCATGTCATATGTGTACTAATTAATTTGATCAACGACATCTAAAGTTGGCGAGAGGATTGCTCAACATTCTAGTTAATAAATATTAATTATTATGGAGTATTATTTATTAATATAATTAATTAATTAATATTTAATTCATATAATTATAATAATATAATTGCCAATTATATTTCCAATGAAATATTAATATATTCATTTCATTTTTCCTAACATTTTAATTTCCTTTTGAATATATTCATTTCATTTTTCCTTTATAAAAAGAATTATTGATTGTCATTCCTTTTTCCTTCATAATTTTTTCTAATATTTCATTTGTTAGTTACTAATTCTTTTGTAGGGAAAGCTATGCTATATTTCCAGTGAAATATTAATATATTCATTTCGCTTTTCCGAATATTTCATTTCATTTTTCCTTCATAAAAAAAATTAATATTGATTTCCATTCCTTTTTCCTTTATAACTTTTTCCTAATATTTCATTTGTTGGTTACTAATTTTTTCATATGTAAAGTTGTGTTATATTTCCAGTGAAATATTAATATATCCATTTCGTTTTTCCTAATATTTCATTTCCTTATAAATATATTCATTTCCAATTTCCTTCATAAAAAAAATTAATATTCATTTCCATTCGTTTTTCCTTCGTAATTTTTTCCTATTATTTCATTTGGTGGTTACTAATTTATTTGAGGAGAAAGCTGTGTTATATTTTGGCTATGTTTGGCAAACCTAGCTGAAAACTGAAAAGTTATAAGCTCGAAACTGAAATTTGAAGAGTTGTTAAGGTAGCTGTTATGCTTAAAAGGGTTTGGTAAAATTAGTTTTTTGATAAGCTGATAAATGTAAAAAGGCTAAAATGGGCATCTTCATACAATTTAAATAGTTTTAAATTTAAATAGGTTTGTTTATATATTAAAATATAAAATAGTGAAATCAATATATTTTAATAAAATATAAAATAAAAACATATATTTGAAAATTGAAATTACAACCAAATATATTGAAGAGAAAAGTAAAAAATGTTTTAATTGGGAAGGATAAATGGTGTAATTTCTTTAAAATAATAAGGTTAAAGATGGAAAAAAAAAAGAGTTAGGAAACTACTAGCTTATTTTGAAATGCTTTAAAAAATAAGCTTTTATTTTAAGCTACTAGCTTATTTTAGAAACATTGCCAAACAGAGCTTATAGCTTATTAGTAACTTAAAATAAGCTATAAGCTCCTAAATAAGCTCTGCTAAACAGAGCCTTCCAATGAAATATTAATATGTTCATTTCGTTTTTCTTTTATAAAAGTAATAAATATTCATTTCCATTTCTTTTGCATAGGAAAAGCTATGTTATATTTATAGTGAATTTTTTATTATTAATCTCATTTTTCATTTGGTCTGATTCCTATGCCAATTAGTAACATTAGTAATATAATATTAGTAACAGATTCCCGTGTGTAATATTTATTTTCTTTTTCATTCATAAAAAGATTTTAATATTTATTTCCATATCATTAATAAGTAATACAATTATAAAATATAATTGCCAATTATATTTCCAATGAAATATAAATATATTCATTTTCTTTTTCCTTCATAAATGTTAATATGATTAATATAATTATAATAATTTAACTGTCGAAATAAATTCATTTATTTTTTTCGTTCAATTTTCAATCAAATATTAATATTAATTTACTTTTTCAAATGGCCTAAATTTTGTGCCGTTTAATTTTCAGTTAATTATTTTTTAATATTCTTTTTTTTGAACTATAATTTCACCTCTGAACATGGTATGAATAAACGAATAAAACAACAGCATATTCAAAGTAATGTAAAACCATGAAATGTTAAGATTTAAACAAATCACACAAATTTAAAGTTTGAAATCTTTATTGCCCAAAAACATAAATGTCTAGAATTTCATCAGGAAACTATTTTATTAATTGCTTCTCAACTTTCACATCTCTTAACAGATCCACTATCCTTTGCATCACATTGCTTATTAGGCTCCAAATATCTGCATTTGTAATTAAAGAATCAAGAGAGCTGGAAATATAAGATTTCAAATATAAAAGAATAGTTAAAAAACAATTAAAAAAAGAATAGTCAATACTTAGAATAAAAGTTGTAGTTATTTGACAAATTAGCTTACCTTTAAGCAATTGAAGTTACCAACAATTAACCCTAGCACTTGTGATTGCAAAATATAAGAACCTGCAATAAATGTAACTAAAATAAATAAATAAATATGTCACACTTCTATGGAGAAGGGTGGTTCTTCCTATGTACATTGATGCTTTCACAAACGAAAAACAACAGAACTAAGAAAGATGAAAATTGATGGTGGTGGTTGACTGGGTTTCTTCTAGTATTTATAGCCATAAAGAGAGAGAGAGAGACGGAGCTATTATATATGAATGGAAAACTTTCATTATATTTTATTCTATACATATTTGAATTCCATATATATTATATTCCAATACCTATTTGTTTACAATTACATTTGTTTATTACCAATTATTACCAATCTATATACGAAAGTGCAATTAAGCCTTTAAACTTTAAAAAAGATGCAATTAAGTATTTCAACTTCATAAAATCAATCCAAGAAGCCCACTTAGCAGGTAACTAATAGGTTACCGGTAACTTTACTATCGTTGATTGCCATCACCTACTGTTGATTGCCAGAAAAACAATATAATAATAATAAAAAAAAGGTCATTGGAGGTCAAAACGGCCGTCGACGTCCTTCTCCAAGGCGACGTTTGGTCACATCCTCTAGGAAGAAGGCCATCGATGTCGCCTATTAGTAATGTAACGTTTTATATTATATGTTTCATATAGTTGTATTTGTTTACTAGTTCTTTTGTATTCCTAGTCAATAGCTTTTACCTATTGCTTAGGAGAGTTATTAGCTAACTCTCATATAGGTGATGTAATCCTGTTGTAATCAGTTATCGAAATCTATCGTAACTCTCATCTGGTATCAGCCTAGGTAGGTCCTTCCGTTCACCAAACAACCGTAACCTTTCCCGTTTTCTTTGCGATGACGACCAATGACGGAGCTATTACGCCGGCAGTCGTTCCATCGCCGCAGCCCCCACCGCCCACCATCTCTACCGCCAACCACCATGTTTCGATAAAGCTTACGGCCAGAAATTACATTTACTGGCGAACTCAAATCCTACCGTTCCTCCGAAGCCAAGGATTGATCGGCTATCTTGACGGCTCCATTGCAAGCCCGCCGCCGACGATCACCGCTGTGTCCTCTTCGACTACGGCGCCTTCGCTGCCGGTTCCCAATCCGGCGTACCCCGTGTGGGTACAACAGGATCAAGCAATCCTATCTCTAATCGTCTCCTCCCTGACATCCGAAGTCATGTACCTTGCCGTCGGCAAGGAGACGTCGCGGGAGGTTTGGGATTCGATCACGGCGGCCTTCGCATCTCAGTCCCGGACCCGATGCCTCAGCCTACTCGGACAGTTTCAATATCGCCGCATAGTCGGGGCACTGCAGTATTTAACTATCACTCGACCTGACTTATCCTATTCTGTAAATCGTCTTTGTCAATTTATGCACTCGCCCACAACAGAACATTGGGTCTTACTTAAGAGGGTTTTACGGTATGTTAAAGGCACGATCAACCTGGGTCTGCGTATATCACCGTCATCTCACTCCTCTTTGCATGGTTACTCTGACTCAGACTGGGCTGGCTGTCCAGTTGACAGGAAGTCTACAAGCGGCTATGCAGTTTTCTATGGCTCTAATTTGATTTCCTGGGTTTCTCGCAAGCAACGCACAGTTGCGCGCTCATCTACGGAGGCTGAATACAAGGGTTTGGCCGATCTAGCTGCTGAGGTCACTTGGGTTGTTTCCCTGCTTCGTGAGTTGAATTTATATTCCGGTCAACCTGCTACTTTGTGGTGTGACAACTTAGGCGCCACATACATGGCTGCAAATCCAGTTTTTCATGCTCGTACTAAACATGTGGAGGTGGATTATCATTTTGTGCGTGACAAGGTCGCTTCTGGGGAGTTCATTGTCAATTTTGTTTCCACTCAAGAACAGCTTGCAGATATCTTCACCAAACCTCTATCTGCTCAGCGTTTCACTACTCTGCGCGGCAAGCTCAATGTTGTTTCTCACCAACCTTGCGCTTGAGGGGGCGTATTAGTAATGTAACGTTTTATATTATATGTTTCATATAGTTGTATTTGTTTACTAGTTCTTTTGTATTCCTAGTCAATAGCTTTTACCTATTGCTTAGGAGAGTTATTAGCTAACTCTCATATAGGTGATGTAATCCTGTTGTAATCAGTTATCGAAATCTATCGTAACTCTCATCTCGCCTACTTCCTTAAGGAGGAGGCGAACAAAGTCGCCTTCTCCAACTGAGAAGAAGGCGACGGTGGTTGCCTTCTTCTACTGATGAAGAAGGCGACCGGCGACTTGAAAACGGTCGTCGACGGTCGATTAACCATATGAATTTGAATTACTGGGTATTACCAGTAGGTGATCGGCTATTAGATCTGAATGCATTAAAATGATAAGTTAATGTGTTTAAGTGAACTTTTTTAAAGTTTGAAAACCTAATTGCACTTGACATAAACTTGTGTGCGACCGTCTCACCGTGAGACGGGTCGGGTCGGGTCAAGATGCAAATGTAATACTTATATGCACAAATGCCACACTTATATGCTCAAATTTAATGCTAATAAGGAATAAAAATTGTATTGCTTATAAGAGTAAATGTAATACGTTTAAGAGAAAATACAATACTTTTACATTTCGATTTAAAAGTATTATATTTTCCCTTATAAGTAAGGGGCACTTGTCAACATTACTTATTATGAAAATTGTATTACTTTTTCTCTTATAAGTAACAAAAATTGTATTCTCGATTAGTATTATATTTGAGCATATAAGGTTGTTCTTAAGCCAGCAAGTTTCTCTCAACTTTCTAAAATGGATCCCACTTCCACATCATCAAATTTGCAAATTCTCTACTATTTGTTCTACTTCCCTGCAAATTTCTCTTACTTTTAAAATGGGGTCCACTTTCATTTTATATTATATATATAATAATAAAATAATAAAAAGAAATTAAAAAGTAAAAAAAAAAAATTATGGAGGCAGCAAAAGCTGCCGATAGAGTACAAAAGGCTGCCATAATGACAGCCTTTAAGTGTTTAGCAAACTTGCTATTTTAGCAAGTTTGCTAAACACGTAGGCAAACAAAAAAATATAAAAAAGAAGAAGAAATCCATGTGGTGTGTCATGTCATTTAGCAAGGGGGTAAAATTTCAGGGTTGAGGTTAGCCTAAGTATGACATTTGCACGTGTGAGTATGACATTTGCATATTGATTTGACTTGACCCAACCCGTCTCACGAGGATTTGTGAGACGGTCTCACATAAGTGTAACTCACTGCACTTTGGTATAATGTTTAGGGGTCTATTTGACCATTTTTTCAATAAAAATAATTATAATTAGTTGAATAAATTCAAAATCAGATGAGTAAAATCTTAAATATAGGCATAAATAAGGTTAGCATTAATGAGTTCAAAAAAAAAAGGTTAGCATTAATAAGCAATAATTGTATTATTATTGGAATTCGTAATTTAAAATATGCAAAAATATAATTGTATCATTGTATTCAATTGAATAATATTAGATATTTAATATCTTAGGTTAAATTGAAATTTTGAATTACATAGAATAATTTAATAGATGTACTATTGTATTCATTTTGATGTTCCTTTTTTTTTTATTCTGATTAAAAGAAATTTTTTAGAAGTAAAATGGGGTCAAGAAATTAACGAGTAGTAGTCAATGGATATACAAAACTTCTTTCATTTTTTTTTGTTATGACATCACGAGGTGTGCATTCCAAGATAAAATCAAGAAAAAAATAATATTTCTCTTTCTCAGGTGTTGATCAATCTATTTTTTATTTTTTATTTTTACTTATTTTCTTAAACAATACTTTATAATTTTCAATTTTGTCTATTAATTAACTTGTGTTTAATTGTAAGAGATGACATCTTGGGAACGGTTCAATAGCGTTATGTTTAAGCAAGGGTGTAGTTTTCCCCTTGTTTTGTTTTTCTTCCGGGTATCCCCACCCTCCCCTATAAAAACCTATCAATATACCCTTAAAATTTTGAAAAAATATCTTAGATTTTTGGACTAAAAAAGGGAATATAGAGAGCTATAATTATATAGCAAAATACAGCTCAAACTTCCTGTAATTGTGTGCTTTTTTAATTATTTATTTCCTAATACTTTGAATATATGTTTGAACGACAATCACATGTAGCGCGCCATCCATGGTCCATGGATGTATTAGTTGGAATTTGAAATTTCAAAGTCGAAAAGGCAGTGGTGCGTCCATTAGTGGATAGCCATCAAGAAGTGGTATGTCACAAGGCATAGAAATAAAATAGTTTATTTCCAAAAAAAAAAAAGAAATAAAATAGTTTTTTTTTTCTCTTGCCGTTTAATAATAATAAATAATAAAGTACAATTTATTTCGATTATGGCATTATAATTTTCTAATCGACAATCTATAGAAATTCTCTAAAGTTGATAATATGCCTAATTTTGTGTTAATAATCCAAAATTTTGGAACTTATCAATACTTTGTGAAGTGAATTAAAGAGGTCCTACTAACCTAATACATACTGATGGAAAAAATAAATTCTCCAAAAATAAAAGAAGAAGGATAATAAGGTGATCGTAGAGAATCAATAAACAATAACACAAGGATTTAACGTGAAAATCAAAACGGTAAAAATCACAGGTCTTTTTGCGCTAAGTCAAGCCGAAAATCTTTATTATATTTTGTAAGTGTAATACATGCACATATATAGGCCCACCATAGAATGAAAGTGGAAGAAGAAGATATATGTAGAAGAGAGGTTATATATTTAGAACTGAATGAGTCTGGGGTTCCCTTGTTTGATCTTTTTGAGCCTTTATAGAAGTACATGGCATTATAATTTTTACTACTACCAAGATTTTTTTTTTGTCTTTTGAATGACACATGCATATATCAATGTGAAAGATTTTTTTTTTTTTTTTTTGTCTTTTAAATGTCTATTGCATTTCTATTACTTAATCTAACTAAACACTAGAATACAATTCTTAAATCTATTTCTTATGTGAACCAAACAATGTAATTGAATTCATATTCTATTCTTTACTTATTTTGATAGAATAAAATTTCTATTCTCTCAAAATTCATGCAATGAACCAAATGCATGTTGTTAAGGAGTCTCAAGCTTCCTTTATTTAATGGAGCCTTGATGCTCAAAATTCATAGTTATTTATTTATTTTTTAAATATTGTTATTGTTGGGCATTTTAAAAAAGAATTATTTTTCTCCAAAATCGCTACTATAAGCGACATTTTAAGTAAAATAGTTAAAAATCTAATTAATCTCTTAGGGGTTGTTTGATTCACGGAATAGATAGAGAATAACATAGCATAAGGTGAACTCGGATCTATACCATAACTGTTGATACAATTCTTTGGTTGGCCTCACCAAGCCTTAAAACTAAATTTATTTATTAATTAAATAAGAAAAGAATATTAGGATGTGAATTTGGGGACATCAATATTTTTTTTGGGGTGAATTAAATTAATTGTAGGTCCCTACTGATTTAAAATCTTAAAATAAAGCCATCCAAAATATCTACCATACGACATCGGAAGTCGGAACCGGATAAAACAAGCAACGACGACGTATGACGCACTGTGCTTATCTCAATGATGCATGGCATTTAATTGGTTTTAATACTATTTAATCATTTTTTGTTTTGTTTGAACTTAAAATGTTTGTTGTGCTATCAGATCAGATGCAAGGCGATACTTTTTTTTTTTTAAACCAAAACTTATATCAAATTAAGCCAAAATATTGTTTCTACCAACGAAAGCAGAAAGAAAAAATGGAATATAATCAAAACACTCTACTATGCATTCCCCTACATTACTAATACTACAAGCTAAAACAATTAAAATATATCGCAACAAGAAACATATTTTTTACTAATTTCTAAATAATCTCTAATCTACCCCAGAAGTTTTTTTTTTTTTTTTTTTTTTTTCTCATAAAATTGGGAAGTGCGGTTCTCTTATTTGCCCTAGACATCAAATTGATAATTTATGCAAGTTGCTAATGTTATGATGCCAAATGTGCCCTACAGACAGACATATATGCTCAAAAGCTGTCGGTTTCCTAATATTATACTTTGAAAATAAATTTATTTTTGCATCAATTTTTAGTAATTTGGGAGGTGGGTTTTAGTAATAATAATTAATACATATATACTCAACTCTTATGGATAAACTCCATGAATGACTTTGTTCCAATCCATTATTTGTTTTGTTTTTCTTGGTACTTGGTAGTACATGCATTCATATCACCTTTCCTTGGACTTTCTCATTCATATATTTTGTTTGTATGATGAGCGTTAACTATTGTACACAAATTATACGCTACACATGAGAGATAAATTACATTAGGGAGATCTCTTAACATATTTAATCGTAAGGATGTTGACAATAATTAAACTCTTGAAATTTAGATATGAGAGTCATGCTCTAACAATTTGACCACCCATTTCAAGACAACTTATTACTCATTCATGGCATTGAGTTTCTTTTTAGGAGAAGAGTTTATTTTCTTTTAATTGATATATCATTAATGAATAATGCTATTTTAACCTCTTGATTTTACCTCATGTTTATCTCATGACATATTAATAAAATTCTTTTTATCTATTAGCTACCATTATTTAGTTGATTCTATCCAATATTAAAAAGGAATCTACTTATTAGTTAAATATAAATATAAACATAATCAATCTAATATTATCATGTAATGAGATGAAATCAAAAGAGAAATTAAATATAATCATCAATTCCAAAATTAATCACATTTAATTTTGAGTTATATTCAAAATGACCCTTCCCTATACCATTGACTACCAATTCATTCAAAATGGATCTCAATTATACAAAAATGTAAATTAATTAATTAATTGAGTAAATTTTGCATAGTCACCCATTTAGGGTGAATTAATAGTCAAAAATTAAATTAAAAATTATGACTACATAGTCGATGAAACATTTTAGGTATTATCTCTTTTATTTTTAACTATTGAGAATTTTTTTTTTAAATGCAGTCCTCTAATAACAAATTCATTGAATGGCCATCAAATTTGAGAGTAAAATTGTAATTTATATCTATTCATGTCCAGAAATCTTCATCTGTTCATATAAAACAATCAAAAATTTTAAATTAAGAGTCAATAGCGTCGCTTTTCTCTTTTCGTTTAAATTTCACTTTCACTTGTGAGTTTCATCTAATTTATAAACTTTAATAGAATCATTTACTTGTGGGACAAGTCACGATTCTACTATTTTCTTATGAACAAGCTACATACAAGTGAGCATGATCATATCAATGACCTCTTTTTAAAAGGAGTCAAAATAATAATTTCTTTAATTTGTGAATATAAAATTTCACTGAATTTAAATTTGTCGATAAAATTTGTAATGAAAAGTTTGTTCTCTTTAAAGATATTTATTATTTGTAAATATCTCATAACACATAATTTATATTATTATCTTGAAAAAAAGTTAATTAAAATTGTGAGGTCCATAAAAAAGGCGAGTATATCTAGAACAAAAATTTAAAATTTATTTCTCATCCTTAATTTCCTAAAAGTAAAACAAAAGGAATTTACTATTTGTGATTTTTGCCTAATCTCTAACCTTTTTCCATTTCTTCTTCTTCTTATCCAAATTTTACTTTCACTAGTGAGTTTTGTCTTAATATCTAGGACTTTACTAGAAATATTTACTTGTGGGACAAGGCACTGTTACACAACTAACAACATTATTATGGGAGAATGCTAAATCTATTAATTAGGAAGTGACACTTCCCAACCGTGGCACACAACTCCACATGGGGTTTCGACCACAATTTCTTGATTTTAGACTCAAAATTCCCCAATCGAGACAAAATATGTGTTGTTGTCAAAGTAAAGTTGCAAAAGAAGAGTGGATAAGTGAAAAGAAATTCAAAGAAGCAAGTGAGCCCTTTTCAACTTCATTTAATTTTTTTTTTTCCTATATGAAAATGACCTCCTAATCGGATAACTATAAAATAAGTTTTTCCTTTTTTACTTTTTGTGTTTGTTTTTGTTTTTTTTTTTTAGCTCAAAGAACATCTCAACTGATTAACCAAATCAAGATAAGTTCATAAATTTTATTTTACTAGCTAGGAATTGTATAGTGTATAGTTTGAATCTTACCAATGATAAAAAATGAAAAGTATGAATTTGCCCGTAAATTTGACGCTCACAATTTATCTCCAAAAAAGGGAGGTATAGATTTGACTGTGCATTTGAGGCAAATCCTTTATTTCCCCTTTTAGCAATATACTTCACAACTTCAAAATGGTGAAAATATATGTATAACAGTCCGATCCAAACCTAGCTATATTTATTTTTGGTGTGAGACAAATGCACTTTCTAAACCTTCTAAGCTCAATTTTCCTAACTATATGTGGGTAGCCGGGTAGGTATAATCCAAAATTAATTCTCAAGCTAATATATATATATATATATATATATATATATATATATATATATATATATATATATATATATATATATGTGTGTGTGTGTGTGTGTGTGTGTGTGTGTGTGTGTGTATATATATATATATATGTATGTATATATACATATATGTATGTATGTATATATATATATATATATATATATATGTATGTATATATATATACATATATGTATGTACATACATATATATATATGTATATATGTACATTTTTTGAAAATGATGTAACTATTACAATTGAGTTAATACCCAATTTAGTTTTCGACTATAGTGATTTTTTTTCGATTTAGTCCTAAATGACTTTTTGTGCTTAATTAGGTCATCGACTTTGATGGTTTTACTAATTAAATCATCTGTTAAGATAGTTTGGTAATTTTACCTCTATAATATCCAATTTAGTCCTCAACTATATATAGTAGTTTTATCCAATTTAGCCTTTGACTATGGTGGTTTTACCCAATTTAGTTTTTTATTATAGTAAAAAAAAAATCGATTTAGTCCTTGGTTCTAATAGCCAAGAACTCAATTTGGTAAACCCATCAAAATCGAGAACCTAATTAAGCACAAAACATCATTTAGGACTTGATGGATTTAATTAACCCAGGGGGTCCGAATTAATAAACCCAATAAATAAAGGGAATAATAAATGAATAAGGTAATATGATAGAAAAGACAAGAAATGTGTGTCACGGAGACAATATTTGTATAAAGATATTGTGTAATGGCTATTACAAGAGTAAGTTAGGACAAAAAGATAGGAACCCCCCCCCCCCCCCCCCCTATGAGACAAAATATGAATTTTATACTAGTAAGATCTTGTAACCACCCCCTAAATAGGAGGGAGCGTTTACAACCAGCCTCCTAAATAGGAGGAAACGGTTACAACCACCCTTGACCGCTCCTGGCCTCGCGACCGGACCTATGGATTGACCGGTCGAGGCCTCGTAGCCGAGCCCTCATGGTCGAGACCTCGTAGCCGAGGCCCCATGGCCGAGCCCTCATGGCTAAGACCTTGTAGTCGAGCCCTCATAGCTGAGGCCCCATGGCCGAGACCTCGTAGCCGAGCTCTCATGGCCGAGGCCTTGTCCTAGGGCAGTCCGGGTCAAGAACGTGGCTCAACCTCAGAGCCCCTAGTTCGCTTGAGTTTTCCTTGCTCCGTTTTCTCTGGTCGGTTTGCTCTATTTCTAATATATCCATCATCAGTCCCCCCCCCTCTCCCACTCTTCGAGCTGCGAGAAGTCATCAGTGATGGAGAGTATACATCAACCATATCCTGACCCGTCCTCTAGAGAAACTGACTGTGCGTCCGGATTTGTTTGAACTTGTTATCTCGGCATTTGAATAAAGAGACTTTGCTTTCCTTAGTCGTAATTTGCATGTTGCGGCTCCATGGTTCTTGTTTTGTTGATTCACGTAACTCTCGCCTTTTCACTTGAGTCCTTACTTCGTGAGTTGGGAAGAGATCGCCCTCCGCCCTTAGTCGTCCATGGCTGAGCTATTTGTTCGACTTGCCATGGCTATACACCAACTCGGCTCGAGCCCCCGGTCGCGCGCGGGCCAAGCCCATGGTGGGGTCGGTCGAGGTCTCGGCCAAGACCAGGCTGGATCAAGGTTAGGTTCAAGGCCTTGGGCGAGCCCTTGCTTGGCTATGTTGGTAACTCCGTTGCTTGGTCGCAAGCCCGGGGTTTGAGCTCGATTTGGAGGTCGGACTTCCCGCCATGGACTCTAAAATTTGGTTTTTGTCTTTGTCATCTTTTTTTTTTCTTTTGTTTTTTTTTTTTACGTAGTATGTAGTTATTTGGCCAAGGCTACTGTCAGACCAAAAACTCTTCCCTCGGGTTGCGAATGAGGTCGGACCTCGTGCCCCCCTTAGGGTACTAGCCCTTCGACCTGAGTCCTTAGACACTAGGCCATTAGGCTCTTCCGTCGGGGTTTGTACGCAAGGTCGGGCCTCGTGCCCCCTTAGGGTACTAGCCCTTCGACCCGAGTCCTTAGATACCAGGCCGTTAGGCTCTTCAGTCGGGGTTAGTATGCGAGGTCGGGCCTCGTGCCCCCTTAGGGTGATAGCCCTTTGACCCAAGTCTTTAGACACCAGACCGTTAGGCTCTTCTGTCGGGGTTGGTACGTGAGGTCGGGCCTCGTGCCCCCTTAGGGTATAGCCTTTCTACCCGAGTCCTTTGACACCAGGCCGTTAGGCTCTTTCTTCCGTGTTAGTACGCGAGGTTGGACCTCGTGCCCCCTTAGGGTACGATGGGGGGGGGGGGTACTTCAATTGGAGGGGTCAGGTAAGTACCCCCCCCCCCCCCCCCTAAAATAAGTGAAAATGAGTCATCCATTGCGAAACTTTTACTATTTTTATTGTAATGAAGGGGACGGACCACCTTCTAAGAAACGAATTACTGATAACACTTCAAACAGTGCTCGACATTCCATACTCTAGCTGTCATCTTTCGTTTGGGGGTCTTGAGCTTGTTGCTGCCCAGACAGACCACGACTGCTACAATATATGGGCCTTCCCATTTTGCAGCAAATTTACCTCCGACATGGGGTTGTCTTACACTCTTGCCTCTCTCCTCCTGTGTACATAGTAGCAGGGCTCGACCCTTTTGTCATGATAGGCTTTAGCCTGGTGCTGATAGTTCTCAGCTCGGATCATAGCAACTTCCTTTTTTTTTTTCTTCATCTATCATGTGGATGTCCGCTCAGTGGTGCTCCTCGTTGAGGTCGGGGTTGAACTCCTTGGCTCGACGGGCGGGTATGACGACCTCTGCGGGGGTTCGGGCTTCGAAACCATAGGGTAGTGAGAAGGGTGTCTCGCCCGCAGCCCTCCGAGGGGTAAATAGTTCATCGCCACTATCAAGTACTTCTTCTTGCCTGACCCCATAGGTAGGGCTTTCACTATGTTCACCCCCATCGTAACTTTCACAACTTGTGCAACAATTTAAGATTCAAAATCAAACTAATAAACATAAACATCAACTACTTTGAAACTAATATAAATAGCACAATTTATCAAACTAATAAACATTAATCTAATAAACATAAACTAATTTGAAACTAATAAATAACACAATTCATCAAAGTAACAAACATCAATGTAATAAACATAAACTAATTAGAAACTAATAAAGAAGCATTTTAATAACTCATTCATCAATAAGGAACTTAGACCATGTGTCTCTAATTTCATCAATCTCTTGTTCAGTGTAGGGCAATCTTCCTTTTTTTTCAAAGTCTACAAAGTTCAAAAGAGATAAATATTTAGGGCTGTCAAAGTGGGCCAAAGCCCGCTGACTGACCTGCACCCGCCCCACCATGAGGCGGGTTAGGGCCACAAAAAAGATGACCCGCGAAAATGCGGGCCTAACGAGCTTGGCCCGCTAAGGCTCGCAGCCCACGCAGGATATATATATATATATATATATATATATATATATATATATATATATATATATATATATATATATATATAGGGTCATGTTCAGGTGTGGCCGTGCCTTCCCGTGCGGTTCACACCACTCAATGTTACGAAATACACCACTCAATGTTAAGAAACACACCACAATGAAACACACCACAATGTTAAGAAACACACCACACATATATGCACTGTGGTGTGTTTCTTAACATTGAGTGGTGTATTTCGTAACATTGAGTGATGTGTGACCGTGTGGCCGTGTGGTCACACACCACTCAATGTTACGAAATACACCACTCAATGTTAAGAAACACACCACAATGAAAATATACAAAAACACCATAAAACACACCACACACCCAAAATAATGCACCATAACTCCCATGTCCCTAATGGTGCATTTGCTAATACTGTGTGGTGTATATTTGCATACCTAGTGGTGTGTTTTTGGGTGATGCGTCCCTAACGATGCATATTTGTGTGGTGCATTTTCTAACACTGAGTGGTGTATATCTGTATACATAGTGGTGAGGCCGCACTGTTCACACCTAAGAGCACGGCCACACTTGAACATGACCCTACATATATATATATATATATATATATATATACATATATATATATACATATATATATATATATATATATGTATATATATATATATATGTATATATATTACAAAATTCAATTTTTAAATTATTAAACACAAAAAAATTAATATTATTTGTAGACTTGTTTTTTTAAACTTTGAATTAATATTAATTTTTGTTAAGACTATAAAGGCCCGCGGTGGGGCGGGCCTAATGGGATGGGTTGGCTCGCTTTGATAGCACTATAAATAATAAATAAGCTAGTATTTTTAAAAATTAGGAGAATGATATTTTATTAAATTACTTGTCTTATCCGCCTTTTTATAGGTAGTTGGAAACAATTTCCAACATGAATTTCATGACATAGTAGCCGCATTCAGTAGTACCTCTTTGTTTAGCACACTACTGATATAGGGTTTTTATGTTTGAATTGGATTATATTTTCCTCTTATTGATAATTGATGCGCAACTTTTATTGATTTGTTTTGGAGAGGATTTCATCCCAACGAAAGTTGGGTAAAAGACTCAGCCTAACCAATTTCAACCCAATTTTTCCTACTATGAGAATAGGGGTAATTTGGGGGCTTATAATGCTTTTGTGTTTACGGTTATAATTGATGCATTACGAAAGTGGGACAATCTTAGTCTAATTCTTGTTATTGATTACGAAAGTAGCTAACTTGAATTCTTGAGTGCATTGCCAATAAATCCCTTGGTTAATTGTTTTTCCCTAATTCTGAGATTGTTAAAGCATCAAGATTGCAATACCCCTAATCTGACCCCACTCTTTATCATATAGTTTTTCCCTTATTTTATTTGCATATTTTATTTTATCTTAATTCCTAAATGATATTTTCTTTGGATTCTAGTGAATTCCAATACTTTAGTGCCTAGGATTTAATAATTCACACAATACGTGCCATAGCCCCAATCAGCGGAATGACATTTACACCCTCTTTAACACTCCCATTTATACATCATCAACTACATTCGGTAACACAATACTATTAAGAAATTTTATTAATAAAAACCAATAAGCTTATTTTACAAAGTGTATGAAGTTCTTACCGAACATGCAATCCATTTTGGTGGATGACATTGTTTCCTTCCACTCAAAATGCTTGTTGTAGTGACACACATATTAATATAAGACATAAAATATATGTAAATACTTGGCATCACTATATTAATAATAACTATTAATTATTTATAAATTTGCATACGTTTCCATTATCTCTTTAATGTTCTCACGTGATCCGTGACCAATTGAATCAAAGCAATAAATTTCATATAATAGAGGACAAATCGCCATCAACATCCAATGCCCACTACACATAAGTAATTTATTAGTTTTAAGTGAATATAATATATAATAGAAATATATTATATATATATATAAGTACTTTTCTTTAAAACGTAATTAATACTTACTTGAGAACATATGGAGCTAAATACGTATTTTCTTTCCATTTTGCATGGTGTCATTTATATATGCTATCATTTCATCTCTACTATTCAATTTTGGTTGAATACAATGTGGATCTAGGAAGTCATACATGCTTTTTTATCCCAAACCAAAATCTTTGTAAAAACCCCTATTCACAATCACAATTAATTTTATATATATTACTAAAAATTATGATGATAAATAAATATTAAACTATTATGAACAAATAGTAATAAAGAACTTATTACCTTATAAAGAATTAAAAAAGCGAAATATCGATGATCTCCATATTTAAGAAACTCATGATCTCCATACTCTCAAGCTGCAACTCATAAGCAATGTTGCCCATAATACCACAAAGCATTTGAACCATAAGATTTTGTTGAAGACTACTAGCTATTCTATATGCATTTTTGCATACATCACTCAAAGAATCTGGATCAGCTAAAGTGAATTCATGATGATGAGAAGGCAGGGTTCAAAAGTCAATTTGGCCTTTCTTTTTAACTTTGAGTTCTAATATAAGAATTATTATTTTTAAAAAAGTAAATTACATACTATTTTAAAATAACAATATTTAAAGTGTACATACCTCATCAGTTTTAGTACATAACTCACCAGCTTCTTTGGCAAAATAATAAAGTGTTACACTGCACCACCTAAACACTGAATCTCACTAGTGGGGAATGGTACACATGCACTTGGATTAATAACTTTATCTACGCTCACATTCACTTGAGTTGAATCTAGTGCAACCCTATGAACCTGCCCACCAACGTAAGCTATCCCATATGCCATTGAACGTTTAGTGGGATCTTCCAAGAACAATTCACATAATGCCCTTAATTGCATTAATTATTAATTAAAAATCATATAAAATATTAATAATGTTGTGATTTTAGGTCGTTCCCTCGCGTGATTGATCATCGCTAGATTACGTTCGCCACACAATCGTAATAGTATCTCAGGTAATATATTGTAATAAGATCACTATTAATAAGGAAAATAATAGTAAAGACAGAAGGAAAATTCAATAGGGGGAAAATCACTTTCTCATTCATTACTGATCGGGCATTTACAATATTTATACATCTCTAATCCCTAATCCTTAGGGGTGTAACTAACCACTCAAAGTAGAAAGTAATGGCCATCCACACAAATAATTACAACACTCCCCCTTGGAGAAATACACGTATATTGATGTGTACAAAAAATATTAGAGCTAGAAAAATTATGTCCAGCTCAGTTAGAAATAATCCGGCCCATCATTTTTTGCCCTGGGTGACCCAACCAGTCATGCCATAATTGAAAGGAATGCGGGTTCTTAAAGGTCATAGATAATACGTTGTATGCATTATTGGGTTTTATGTAAATATGATATAACCCAGAGGATAGAGAAGCAAACTCTTCAACCTCTTGCTTTTGCCCAGCAACATGCTGCCTCATGATGAGGTATTCTGTCACATCAGAAGTTTTGGTTTCGATATGGAAGCCATTAGACCTAATGTCTTTAAAACTAAGCAAAGTACGCTTAGATTGAGGGTATGAAAGAGCATCATCGATTATTAGCTCTGTACCCTTAGGAAGGATAAGTGAAGCTCCATTGAAGCCCACTATGGGGACCTCATCATCAGTAATAGTTGTGATATTGCCGTTTTTCTTAGCTAAATTATGAAAATACCTTCTATTTGTGAGGATAGTGTGCGTTGTTGCACTATCCACCAAGCATAGTGTCTGTTCAGTCCCCATTGATGAACAACAATAGAATTTGCAGTTCGTTTACCGAAGAATGATCGAGGGCTTCATGCTAATAAAGTGTTGTGATTTTAGGTCGTTCCCTCGCGTGATTGATCTTTGCTCGATTGCCATACAATCGTAATAGTATCTCAGGTAAAATATTGTAATAAGATCACTATTAATAAGGAAAATAATATGTAAAGACAAAAGGAAAATTCAATAGGGGGAAAATCACTTTCTCATTCATTACTGATCGGGCATTTACAATATTTATACATCTCTAATCCCTAATCCTTAGGGATGTAACTAACCACTCAGAGTAGAAAGTAATGGCCATCCACACAAATAATTACAACAAATAAATAATAATAAGATTAACTATAAACCATTACTTACTGCCGGTAAATCAGCAAAAGGGTTTGGGGAACTAGTTTTTTCACTGTTTGTGTCTGGGTTATCCTCATGCCTTGATTGTGCATATGGGTGAGTAAGAGTCTGCATAGAGCCAAATTGTTGCATCATCTAAGCCATTTTGTAATTCAAATTGTTGAGTTAATTGCTGAGTTAATTGCTGATTCATTTCGTCCTGCCTAGAATTAAATTGCTGATTTTGTTTTTCTAACACTTTTGCAACAGTAGCATCAACCATTCACTGAACATCTTCTGAACGCGTTTGAGACATTTTGCAGGTCAAATACGCTTTTGATGTCATGTCCTCTTCCCATGGCTCTAACATGCCCAGGATACTCATCAGTATCCAACGCAACAGTTAATGCATCTTGTCTTCCAGACTCAACGAATTCTCCTTGAGAAGCTTGCTTTCACCGTGCCATATCCATTTTGTATAATATAGATTAATCCCATTACAAATTAAATCATCAAATATTTCACATTACCTATTCTGATCACAACACTTCTTACAAGGACACAAGAACCTCTTATTACTATTGGGAAGGTTATTTTTTGCAAAGTCTATAAATTTTCTAACTCTGTTTTCGTATTCCTTACTAATTCGAGAAGAATTCGTCTAACTTTTATCCATCACAAGCCAATCTAGAATAATATTAACCCTAATTAAATTTAAGTTAACGCTAATTCAATAAATTCTATAATAATAATAATAAACAAAAATAATTTAAACATAGACCACGGTGTGGCTAATCACCGAATGCATAATAAAAAGCCGAAAACATAAATAAACATAGAGCACGGTGTGACCAATCACCAAATGCACAAGGGAAAGCCGAAAGTTTGTAAGAAAATAAATAGAAAAAAGATCTTACCTCACCAAAGAGTTGTCCACGTCGATAAACAAACCATGAATCTAACTAATCACCTACAAGTTTTATTTATAAATTAATATACTTAATGGATATTAATTCATAACACTATTTCAAACAATCTCAAAATAATTTACAATTCAATAAAATACTAAAACACGCTAAATTCAACAATAATAATTTAAAATAATCATACTTAAAGTTGTTAATATATTTCAAATTTTAATTGATTATTTAAAATTTTAAAAATTTGAAATATATTATATTTAAAGTTATTATATATTGTTAATTTTAAGAATATATAACAACTTTAAGTATGATTAGTGTTGTTAAATATGTTGTATTTTAAGAATTATTATATGTTGCTAAATATCATATTTAAAGTTGAGTTCGAACTTGTATTTTAGCTAACATTATAGACTATGTTAATATTAAGTCTTAAAATTTGAAATATAATCCTAAAATTCGAAATATAACCCAAAAATTTGAAATATATCCCTAAAATTTGAAATATAACCCTAAAATTTGAAATATAATTCTAAAATTCAAAATATTATCCTAAAATTCGAAATATAATCCTAAAATTCAAAATATAACTCTAAAATTTGAAATATAATCTGATAATCTGATAATTTAATATATAAACCTAAAATTCAAAATATAATTTTAAAATTTGAAATTTATAAAAAAAAATAATTGAAAATATAATTAAAAAACGAATTAAAAAATTAAGTAATACCTTCTGTGCCGACGACGAGCAAAGAGCGGTGGCTTGTGGCGACGACAGTAGAGGCGGTGACTTGTGGTGACGACGGCAAGGGCGGAGACCATTGGGGTGGCGGCTGTGGGAGTGGCGACGACGGCAGTGACTGTGGCGACGGCAATGGTGCGGTGACGACAGCAAGGAAGAAGAGAGAACGACGGCGATGGTCTGGTTTGGTATGAAGAAATATTGGAGAAGGAGAGAAAGGTCTGGTTTGGTTTCGTCTTCAATTTGGAAATAATATAAGACACTACGACGTCGGTTGTTTGCAACAACCGACCAAACAACCGACATCGTATAGGGTATATTATATTTTTTTAATAATTTAAACCTATACGACGTCGGTTAGATGATTAACCTACATCGTTTAGGTGTAACGCTATTTTTTTTTAATTCCAAAAATATAGAACCGACGTTGTAACTCAATTAAAAAATTTATTTAAAAAAAATCGATCATATACAACGTCGATTGGGAGCCTAACTGATGTCGTATAGTTTATGATTTTTTTTTAATATTGCACGACGTCGGTTAGTACTTTAACCGACGTCGTACAGTTTTTTAATTTAATTTTTTGTATATGTTACAATGTCAGTTATGTGTAATAACCGACATTGTAACCTTCTAATATTAATTTTAAAATTTAATTAAATTTTTTTACATCGGTTTTGTATAAAACCAGCGTCATAGTCGCGACGTTGTATGTGTTTTCTATAGTAGTGATATATAAAATGAAATTGAATAACAATTTTACATATTTGAGTGTGTATTGTCGAATGAAATTGTAGTTATATCGAAATGATATTGTAGTTGTGTTGCAATGAAACTACAGTGAATATAAAATGAAACTGAATAACAGTTTCACATATTTGAGTATATAATGTCAAATAAAACTGTAGTTATATCGAAATTAAACTGTAGTTGTTTTAAAATGAAACTGAATAAGTTATATAAACAGAGCTATTTTACGCGGAACGGGTCCTGTTTCTTTTCATTAAAAGAAACAGCACAGTTTTGGACCATTGTCCATAATACTTTGTGGACCATGGTCCACGGTATAATTTGCGTGAGAATACCTTCCCTTATAAAAAGTGTTGTTTGGGAAATCAAATGTTAGGATATTACTATTACTAAATTTTGAAATTTTCAATAATCATAGAGCCCACATTTAATTTTTTTTAATAATTATAAAATTTGCCCTGAATTTTCTTTTTTACTAAAATTTAGTGAATAATTTTGTATATTATAAAATAACTTTATTCGTTATGTAATATTCTGTTTTGCTATTTTGTTGTAAAAATATTGTATAAAAAATATAAATAAATCTTTATTAAGTCTACTAGTATTTTCGCCCGTGCGTTGCACGGAATGAATTTGTTATAATATTTTAAGAATATTTGGATCGATATACAATTATATAAATTATAACATCGAATATTATATAGCGCAATTGATGAAATTGATTGGATTGATTATGTTTTTTGATGTTTTATTTGCTTGAATTAGAACAAATAATTGTCCAATTACCCGTGCGATTCACAGATAAATTTTTATTTATTTATTTAGATAATAAAACTAAAGAAAATTATTTTTAAAAAAATCTAATATTGAACATGTACATTTATTTGATTATAAGATTAGTGCAAAAGTATCACTCAATTAATTGAATAATATATGACTTGTTTGTTTACAATTATCTTGAAAAGATCGATATTTAATACTCCGTATAACTTAAGTAATTATATTATTACAAAAATAAATATGTAAAAATGAGAAATAATTTAACTTTAATTACTACGGAGTATAAAAATAAATGGAACGACCAATATTTAGCTTAATTAACATAATAATTATTAGACAATTATTATTAGTCAATTGCACTAAATTAATTATTTTTCGTTAACCGGAATATCAATTCGTATATACAAAAATTATTACTCCGTATTATTATATATTAAATATGTTCGACCTTCTGCAGTGTTCATGTCACACGTGTACTAATTAATTTGATCAACGACATCTAAAGTTGTTGAGATGATTGATCAACCTTCTAGTAATAAATATTAATTATGTGATAAGTTAGCTGTTTTCGGAAGGAGTTTCGGTTAACTCTACGACTAAAAAGAGCATGTTCCTGATGGAGTAGTATTTATTAATATAATTAATAATTAATATAATTAATTAATTAATTAGTATTTAATTCATATAATTATAATAATATAATTTCCGATTATATTTCCAATGAAATATTAATATATTCATTTAATTTTTCCTAATATTTTAATTTTCTTTTGAATATATTCATTTCTTTTTTCTAGTATGCATGCATCCACCGTTTTTGACTTGTGTTATTATTTTAATTATTCTTATTTTGTATGTAATTTACCTTTTGTAATTAAATCAATAGTTTTATTCGCCTATTACCATATTATCATAAATTTAAATGAAATTGGCATGTTATTAGCAATTGACTGATTTTATGAATAAATATAAATATATATATATATATATATATATATATATATATATATATATATATATATATATATATATATATATATATATATATATGAATAATTAATAAAATAATAAATGAATAAAATAAATGATTTTACTAAAATGTCACTAAGTTTGGTTGGGAAAATTTGGGAGGAGGATATTATTATTCATTTTTAAAATTCCTTAGACGGAAGATGGGGTGACATAGAAAAATAATATTATTATTCATTTTTAAAATGCCTTCTATTGATGTGTCTCTTTTTAAACTCAGAAAATTGAAGATATTTTTGTTAAGTTGTTATATGAATATAAAATGGAATAAGGTTGACCATGTTAGTAGGATATTATCATTTGAATTTTGGTTATAAATGGTTAGAAATTAAAATTAAAATACAATAAATTTTGTCCCAAATAACACTTACCCATTCCATAAATTACTCATTTTATATATAGAAATAATAGTACATCCGTATTGAAAGAAGGGAAAATATATATTGGTTTTTTTAATATATATTGGCCCTTCTATAATATGCAACGTTATATATGTGTGTGGTCATTATAAGAGTGATGCTAAATTCTATTTTTTTTTCTTTCTATTTTTTTTTTTATTTTGAGTCTTAATTTTTAACTCTTTATTTGGTAATATGTGATTGAAATTTTTTAAATAATATTATTTGATTAATTAATAAATTAATAAAATATTTTTAAAAAAACTTAAATGCATGATGCGTTCAATCAATTTATAGTATCAATGATTCAAAATGATTTTATTGTCACGAACGTTATGAGATAAAATTAGAAAAAGAATGTCATTATTCATTTTAAAAATACCTTCTATTAATGTGTCTCTTTTTTAAACTCAGAAAATTGAAGATATTTTTGTAAAGTTGTTATATGAATATAAAATGGAATAAGGTTGACATGTTAGTAGGATATTACCATTTCAATTTTGGTTATAAATGGTTAGAAATTAAAATTAAAATACAACAAATTTCGAATATTATTTCAACTGAAATGGATTTGCACGGAATGGATATAACCAAAATTGAAATGGTATTCAAAATTGAAATATAATAAATTTCGAATATTATTACCATTCTGTGCTAATTGTATTGTATTTGTATTTCAATTTTGAATACCATTTAAATTTTGAATATCATTTCGAATACCATTTCGAATACCATTTCAATTTTGGTTATAAGTGGTTATAAATGGTTAGAAATTAATATTAAATTGTATGGTAATGATTTTATATATTACGACGTGTATCGTAGGACTTTATCAATTTATTATTTATATATTTGATATATACATTGAAAGCATGCGTTACCATGTTTGGATTGTTTTGACAACATAATATTATTGTTTAAAAAAAAAAAAAAAGACAACATAATATTATCGTAACACTTGAAATGTCGTCAAAATAAGTTGTAAATAAATTTTTAGAAGATTATACAATTAAGTGAATTAACATAATAGAATAAAGTAATAATGCAATACACCAAAAATATATGGTTAGTTTCAATTACTCGTCTTCTCGGGATGCTGTAAACTACTCACCACAACCTACCCTATATCCACAGGCTTCGTTATTCGGGATCCCATTCTTTCCTCCCGTCTTTTGCTGCGTCATCTCCAAAACTTTTCTGTGAGAATTGGAATGCACTGCAGCTGAAAAGGTAGGGCTAAACCACAATAGCAAATATAATTAAGGAAATGAAATTATAAAATTAACTAAATGTATATCATAAATATTTAAGAATTAAGGATGTGACTAAATCACATTATATTAAGAACCCTGATCCTAATATATGCTATCAACGTAATGCTATCAAAGTTGGGTGATAACCTCCACCGCGTCGCCAATCCGGTACCCCACCATGTTTACAATACTCATGGTTTTTTATTTTTCAGGAGAAACCGATTTTAAGAGATAGAGAGAGAAAAATAAAGGTAAAATCCGGCTCAGAATTCACAGGGAATACGAATTATGATTATAAGCAATAGTTTATATAGAAAATAAGGAAGAGAGAGAGATAGAGGTGAAAAAGGTCAAAAATTAAGAGGGGTGGAGATGGGGGAGTAGTTTAGGAAATTTGGCTGATTAGTAGGAGAAAAAAAAAACATAATTACGCTACTGTTATAATTTATTACCATAAAATTAATATAGCAATATGTTATAATATGTTATAATTACCATAAAATTAATATAGCAATATGTTATAATTTCGTAGAACCAATTTGACTATTGTTATAACAACGGAAATCCAAGAATAAGGCTAATTTATTACCGTGTTCACACTTAACTATGTAATCAATCCAATTATTCAATCACCAAAATTTAACCATAATAGGCACTAACTGATTTTATATAATAAATTAATAAATAAATAAATAAAAGAACTGATTTTACCAAAATGCCCCTAACTTTGGGCGGGAAACTTTGGAAGGAGGCTAATGCTTTTATATATAGTATAGATTTGAATTGAGCCCCAATAACTCAACTGTGAGTCAACTTGAGCTCAAATTCAAAAAAATTGAACACAATCTTTGATTTTTGAGTTTAAGTGGGTTTTTAGTTAATATTTGTGTGTACCTGTGACTATAGAGTTTTGAATATGTGAATGCATAACAGTGGTAATATAGTTACTAAACATATAATTTTGTAATGTGTGAATGTGGAGTTTACAAATTGTGAATGTAGAGTATAGTGTATGTGAATGTAGAGTTTGTGTTCCACATTTCAAGCCAATATGTTTAGTAAAAAAAAAAACGGTGTCGTTTTTGGACCCAGGTCCACCTTGCCACGCCTCCACGGCATAACTACTGGTGTTTGTTGGCAAATTATACTGTGCACCACGGTGCACATAACAATGTGCACCACGTACCTAAACGACGTCGTTTTGAGCATTGTAAACTAATCATCCGTTTTTTTTGGAGATCACGTTTCCCGTTTCGGTCGGTCTCTGTATTTATGTTAATATTCTGTGTATTTCAGGCAATCATTCTGTGTATTCTAGGCAACCGTTCTGTGTATTATAGGCAACCGTTATGTGTATTCATGTTAGTAACACATGTTGTGATTTCATGTTAGTAACACATGTTGTGATGTGTTTGTGCATTCGAATGTTTATGAGGATGAGTTCTTTGTATTTTGTGTAAATATTATGTGTATTCATGTTATTAACACAAGTTGTAATGTGTTTGTGCATTCAAATGTTAGGAGGATGAGTTCTGTGTATTTTGCGTCAATATTCTGTGTATTATGAGCAAACATTTTGTGTATTCTAGACAAACGTTCTGTGTATTCTATATAATGATTATGTGTATTATAGATAATGAATTCCCTGGAGTCATTCGTGTCCACTAACATCTGTGTATTTTGTGTCAATATTCTGTGTATTCTGGGCAAACATTCTGTGTATTCTAGGCAAACGTTCTGTGTCTTATAGATAATGATTATGTGTATTATAGATAATGAATTCCCTGAGTCATTCGCGTCCGCGTCTACTAACACCAAAACGACGTCGTTTTACATACGTGGTGCACATTGCTATGTGCACCGTGGTGCAGGGTATAACGATTGGTGTTTGTTAATGATGGCCGTGACCCAGAATTTCATAGGCCACCTTCATTGGGCCCAAACGCTTTATTTAAACAGTCTTAGGTCTTTACGGGCCATTGAACATTATATTGGGCCCTACGTCCATTACCCAACCAATTTTATTTAATTTATTTTTTATATATAAAATAACTTTATTAATTTTAAAAAGAACAAATTCCACTTATAGTTATTGACTATAGCATGTTCATATTTAATTTTACATTTTTTTTTAAATTTTACATCACTACATCCTCAACTTTCATTAACTTGTCACGATTAATCTCTTATTTGAATTTTCATCATTTTATAGTTTAATAAAAATAGTTAGTAGGTAATTTTTTCTTTGATTATTACGGAATGTAATGCTTAGGATTATTATAATAATATAATAAAGTCTTTTATTTGGTACAATTGTGCAATACTTCGACCCAACATATAGTTTAATTTCTCTCTCTATCTCCTTTTTTTTTTTTTATCGAATGATTAATATCTACATATTTCATTTTTGTCATTTAATATCAATCAACTCCATTTATATCTAATTTGACCAAACAATTTCATCCACAATAAACTAATTTAATAATTTTCAACTTATGACTTATACCTGCTCACTTCTCAACTTCAAGCAAATTTTCAACTTTCAAATACTCCATTAGTCAAACTAACTCTATCTTCTTTACCTCTTCAAAAAAAAACTCTATCTTCTTTACTTATTTTATTTATTTATTTTTAAAATTTATTTTTTGTGTTTAATAATATTTTAATGTAAATTTTAAATATTTAAATTTTATATACTATTATTAAACTTAAGATTATAAAAATTTGAATACAAATAATTTCAGTCAAACATTGTTAACTACAATGCATTGTTGGATGGAAGGAATTAGGGAAAATGAATGGTAATTTAGTGGGAAAAGAATGGTAATTTGGTGGGAAAAGAATAAGGTGAGAATTTACTTTGCCTTACGTTCGAATTCTTTTAATTCTATTTTTGGTTTTATTATTGATGATGTTAAAGAGGTTGCATCCATGATCAATGGTGTCGACTTCTATTTTGCTAAGCGATCTGCGAATCGTGTTGCCCACATTATTGTTGCTTGGGAGGTCGTTTCAATTCTGTGTCAGGTTGCGAGGAATAGTTTGACTAGGGGTGAGCATCGGTCGGTTTCGGTCGGTTTTCGGTTAATAACCGAAATAACCGAAATTTTAACCGAACCTTCATAACCGACCGAAAACCGACCGACCAACACTCATAACCGATATAACCGAAACCGACGGTTTTCGGTCGGTTTCGGTCGGTTAAATATAACCGAATATTTTTTAGTAAAATAGCTAAATTTATTTTATTTATTGATTAATGCTAAAAGATTACATTATTAAGGGAAAAATAATAATATCTTAGTATTTATAGTCAATTAAAATTAATGTCCTCAAGTACAATAGTAGTTTAGTGAGATATAAATGAACTATATACATTATATCATTGACAAATACCGTGTAATCATAGCTTATATGAATCTATATACAATTATACATTTAATGGTTAGGATTAGTGTACTCATATATGAAAATATGTACAGTATGCTTTATATATATATATATATATATATATATATATATATATATATATATATATATACTGTACATATTATATTGAATATATATGTATACTGACATACTGTGCATATATATTCAATATAATATTAGTATGCACATTATATTAAATATCTATAACACTACATACACTATATGTCAGTATACATATATATGTACATTATATTAAATATATATAACACTACATACACTATGTCAGTATACATATATATTAATACGTACATATATATGATTATGAATTATGAAACTAGAATATTTCTAAAATAAATTAGTAAAATAAAGTAATTAAAATTAATATGATAGACTGTGGACTTGTAAAATGTAAATGGGATAGGGTTACATTTTTTTCCATTAAATTAATCTTCGGTTTTTCGGTCGGTTTTCGGTTTTCTTTTGAAAAACCGATAACCGACCGAAAAACCGAAATATTCGATTTTTTTTTACCTTAATAACCGAAACCGAACCGAAAACCGAAATTGTCGGTCGGTTCGGTTTTCGGTCGGTCCGGTTTTTTTGCTCACCCCTAGGTTTGACTGCCCTCCCATTTTCTTGTTGATTGTCTTTCTAATGATTCAATGAATTAAAGTTTTTCATTTAAAAAAAAAAAAGAGAAAAGAATAAGGTGAGAATAAAGCAAGAATTCAAATTAAGAGTGTGTTTTGGTTTGCACATGGGATTTGGAATCGGAATGGGTATCAAATACTTGGTAACGGTATTGGATTTTGGTGATAGTATTTTGCATGTTTGGTAGTAGGGTGGAATGGAATGATTATTAATAGTTGGGGAAGAAAGTGAGGAGAAAGGAATCAAACCTTTATTTTATTAGGGAATGTGCTTTGCAATTAAGGGGGTAATCAAAATCCATAGTAGTATTATAAAAACCTGTCAACCAAACAATAACAATGACTTTGATACTCATTCTTGATAACGTACTAAACTTATCAACCAAACACACCCTAAATTGTTTGGTAAGGAAGAATAGAAGTATTAGAAATGGAAAGGAAAAACGTGGTATAAGAACTAAAATGTCCTGGCTTAATAATAATACAAATAATAATTAAGAGTAAAAAAATCTTTTTATTCCCTTTTTTACCATTTTCTTCCTTCATTGAATTGCAATTCAACAAAATAAGAGAATTGCAACCCTCCAGCTAAATAATACTGTCAAGGAAAAACATTGCAATTGAATTCCAAGTATATTCTACTAAACACTCATAATACATAAAATGGGAAAGAATTGAAGGAGTAACATTTTAGTGACACATACGAACCACAACCTAAAAGTATCACTTTAAACAAGATTTGTACATTTTAAACTACTCCACTCCACTCCACACGAAGCATTGCATAGAAAATGGAAAAGGGGAACGTAATTGAAGGCTTTATTAGCGATATATGTATAAAATGGGAATGGTTGTGAGCATCCAAAGTCAATTATGGTGATTGACAAAATAAAAGCAAAAGTCGCTTAGGATTCTACGCCTACAGTAGCCTAAGCCCTAAGCAATGCATTGACTTGCACGCAATAGACAAAACAACAATAAACTAACAAAGTAGTACCCGTGTCGTCACAACCCCATAGATTCCTCAAACGGAGACATTATTTGCTTTTCTTCTCGGAATTCACATTACTGTATGGCTGTCTGCTTTTCCATTTTAGAAGTCAGTCAGCTCCCTTCACCTATCACTTCCTAAACTCTTTCTTTTCTTCTTTTCCTCGAGTTATACTACATAGAACTCTTTACGAAATGTTTGATTCGTTGAAAAATAATTTTCATAAAAAAATATTTTCTTTGAAATTAAAAAAAATTTCTTTATTTAGTTCCTAAAAAATATTTCCCATTGAAAAACATTTTACTTAAGAATGAGGAAAACATTTTTCATGTCCCCTCGTAGTATTTTGTTTTCCATGAAAAATATTTTCCATAGAAAACAAGTATAACAATTATGCACTCACCAACTTTTCTTAATTATCATTATTATATTGTGTAGGAGTATAATTGTCTTTATACTCATTATTCATCACATTTCTAAACTCAATCAAACAATGAGATTCATATTCTCAGTAATTTCTTTTCCACCAACTAAATAATGAAATCCATTTTTCTTGAATTTATTTTCAATGGAATTTCAATTCTATTTCCTTTCAAATATTTTGCAGCGAACTATACAGACCCTTATTTTTACAAGTTCTACTATTGAGATTCTCAAATTCTACCCCATCAAATTTACTCCCTGTGGCAAACGTGGATAAGATATTTTCATTTTGTGGGTTCAGAAAAAATTATCTACATCCCAGATTTGTGAGATGAAGTAAAAGTTGCGAGTACAAGTAATATTTTTTCTATTTTTATTTTCTTACATTTACTTCTTGATGTAACAAATGATGATAAGTTATTTTTTTTTTATTTTATGAGTTTCAAGAAAAATGTCAACATCAAAATTTGAAAAGAATGAGTAAAAATTGATAATAGAATGTGAGAGTAAAAATAGTATGTTTCTTTCTCCTGCCCTCTCAGACCCATTCTTTCCTGCTTATGAATGAAGTCAAGAATTAATGAATTACCCATACAACAGGTGAAGAATGAAAATTATCAATATGAGAATACAATTAGATAATGGTATAGCTGCCAAGAGCTTATGGTTTAGTGACACCCAGTTGCACTCATATAAAAGAGGTTGTGTTTGAGTCTCAGTAAAGAAGTTGAAGCCGGGGGATCAAGAAATTTCCTTCGGTTTTAAATATGAAATGGTTGAAATAAATTTTATATCATCACTATTAATATGATATTTATAGCCAAAGACCTTTTGGTCAAGTGGCATCCGGTATCGGCAACTGTTGACTCTTTGTACTTCATTAGGTTGAGAAAGTAGCTATGAACAGATACTACATTGTAACCGAGTCAGTAATACTAAAAAAAAAATATGATATTTAAATACGACACAGATCTGAAACTTCTAAATTATATTTACTATATAGTTCATAATTGGGAATTGAAATAATTTTTAAAAAATATTTTTCATAATTGAATTACAAAACATATTTTGTATGTATCAATAAATTAATCACTTTAAATAATATTTTATCACATGTAATACATTATAAATTTCACAATCAATATACAATTAATACTATAAATAAATCTCATAAATCATAAATTTAATTCTAAATGAGAAGATAAAATTAAAATATAATTATATATTCAAAGTATGTTAGAGAAAAATAAAATTAAAATATAAACATATATTGAAAAAGTAACTCAAATTCAAATTAATTGAGAAAGAAAACAGAATTAAACTGGAAGAAGAAAAATAGGATATATAAACACATAGGCATAGGGGAGCATAAAGGCGTAGGAGTGAGCAGCGGCGCCGCAGTGACAGCGACGCACGCTGGATGAGCTCTTTTTCCTCGTTACAAGAATTAGGTTCCGTTCCGTTCCGTTGTTTTAACAAAACAAAACAAAGTCCTCTCCCAAACACCCTTTTCGGCTTTTATTTACTTTCTTTCTCTTTTGTTTATGGTTTAGGACCCACTCCCGCTCGTGACTCCTTTCCCTAATTATTACATTCCCTTTGCTCTATGTCACAACTCACAATCTTCCAAACTCTTTTTTATTTACCTCTTCATGTTTTAGGGGCTGGGAAGTGAAGTCAACATTTTTTACCAAGAACAAAAACGGTCATGTGTTATGAGAATAAAATTGAGTGACAGACTCTTTTGGCTAAGTAGGAGATTATGAAGATGGATAGAAGTGTTTAATCAATCAGTAAAAGAGAGATTATTATCACGATTAGAGACGATATTCTAGGAATTCCTCAGAATAGTGGGTTGTATTGAGTCTTTCTAGTTGGGCCCCCAACATGGTTTGAAAAGTGATTCTAGTCCAGATTGACATATTTAACTAGATTTAAATAGATTTCAAGAATTGTTGTTAGGAATCTAGCATTAGGTCAAGTTGATTCTACCGGAAACAACTAGAGTTGAATATCTTTGTGTTTGCACGCAAATGATATTTAGTTGATACGCGTTTCTTTAAAGATTGATTGATTGTTAATCAAATTAATTCACTTAGTTTTCAAAAAAAAATTAATTCACTTAATTCATTCAGTAATTGAAATATGTCAGTTTTGTTAATGATTTTAATTATTGAAAAAATTCGGATAGTGATTAATTCATTTAAAAAAAAAAATCAAATTTTAGTAAATTCATGGATATAACTTGTAAGAATAAGTTTAATACGGATAGGATCATAGGTTAGACTAAAATTATTGTTAATAATGCAGTTGAGTTTGACTGTTTTTTTTTTAATAATTAATATCTTTTTAATCTATAATCTATAATAACTAACTTATAAGATTCAATATAAGTTGATCCTTGAATTATGTCTATATTCTTTGCACTTGTGTAGTTGTACATTATGTTAAAATTATTATACTTTAATTTTTCAAGCCAAAAATACTGTTACAAGTTACAATCATTAAATATTAGGTTAATTAAATATTAAATACTAAATAAATTTACCTCATTGTACTTTTGCAAAGCTAATAATACTCAAACTCTATTATACTATTCTACTCTAAATATAACTCAATATGCAATACTAGTTCAAATGCGGACAGGACTTCCTATACAGCCAGTATAGATTGCACAATTAGATATGTATAAATGCACCACACAGTGTTTGAAAACGCACCAAAATAAAATGCACAAAATGCACGATACACTAAAAAAATTCACCACATCTAATGGTGAGTGACTGCATGTCCGCACAAAAATTTGACTCATCACTATGCTACCCATACTACATACTAATAATTACTAAAGACAACAGATGCACGAATTTGTGACTTTAAGCAGGTCACAAATTTAATCTTCAATCCTCTATGTTTACTATCAAAATAAGTCTATTAATTTGTGATTTTCTTGGTATTTGACTTATTGAGTCATGTGAAAAGGAAAAGGAAAAACAAACAAATATAAAAGTAATGGTAAGCTCTTCTTTTGAGCAAATTGTCAACGTAGAAAAAATCAAAAAGGGCCCTTTGGGGAAGCTTCCCCCTTCCCCTCCCCATTTCCACCCCTTTATATCTGTCCCATTCTATCCTCCAACTCATGCTTATACTTTCTCTCTTCCTTCTTCATATTCTCTATTCAATTTCTTTGTAATGGATCAAGGAGGAGGAGATATGGGTTCAAGGAGGAATTTGAAGAGGAAATTCCAAGAATATGAAGCTCCCATTTTTGGGTTGGATGAGCTCAATCAAGATCTTCTTGAAAGAGTTCTCTCTCGGTTGCCGGCGGCTTCTTTCTTCCGCCTCAGCTCCGTCTGCAAGCGGTGGAAGTCGGTGGCGGATTCCGCCACTTTCCGCCTCGCCTGCGCCGATGTCCCTTCTCGGGAGCCTTGGTTTTACATGGTGGGTCCCCATTTCTCGCGCCCGGTGGTGTACGACTCGTCGGAGGAGAATTGGAAGGTTCTAGAGTGTCCGTCTTTTCTCCGGCCGGAACCGGAGAACGAGGATTCCTGCTGCAATTTCGTGCCCGTTGCAGCCTCCGGTGGACTCCTCTGTTCCCATAGCGAATCAGATGGTTTCGTGGTTTCGAATCCGGTCACCGGATTTTACCGCAGGGTTCCCTCGCCGGAGTCCGAGGAAAGCCCTCTCCAGGCCATTGCCATGGCTTCCGCTACAAACTCCTACAAATTGGTTTTAGTCTCCGGTGAATTCCCGAAGCTCTCGTTCCGGGTTTACGATTCCGGCGAGAATAAATGGGGAGAAAAAGCATTTCTCAGGAGAAAGGACCCATCCGACGGGTCTTCCGGGAATTCCAACTCCATTGAAGATCTTGATGATTACCCATTATATTTCTTGAGCAAGTGCGGCAATTTAGTGGCGTCGGAGTTACAGAGGAGCCCCTGCAAGCAATACTCATCGGTAATTTCCTCAAACTCCGGCGACGAAACCGTGTACTTCCTTAGCCCCTCCGGGACGGTGGTGGCCTGCAATCTCGCCGGAAAATGGTTCGTTGAGTACCCGAGGCTGCTCCCTCTCGACCACGAATACTCAATCGACTTAGTGGAGTGCAGGGGAGAAGTTTACGCCGTCGCGCTCTCCGACTATCTGGAGAGCGCGAGTCTGAGAGTGTGGAGGTTCGACGACGAGAAGACGTGGGAATGGGAGCAAGTCTCCGCGATGCCGCCGGCTTTGTCGCATGAGTTTTACGGCAAGACGGTTGACATCAACTGCACCGGCGCCGGGAACCGGATTTTCGTCTGCGCTTCGTGTTCTGAGTTCTGCAGATATTTTGTGTGCAATTTGGAAGGGAATGAATGGGTGGAATTGCCAAACGGGAATGGGAATGAGTTTAGCTGCGCGTTCTCGTTTGAGCCCAGGATTGAGGCTTTGACCTGAAAACCGGGACAAGCAAATCAAGAATCGTGTTTGATTTGACAGGAAGGATAATGTAATCATAGATTCATAGGAATTAGAAATATACTCTCTTTTCTTCTATTTTTTTTTATTTGTTTAATTGTTTGTGTTTTTTTTTTTTTTTTTTTTTGGATTTGTTTTAAATATACTTTTTCGTTTTTTTTAAAGACTTTTTGCTTGTTCTCATATAGGGAAAGAGCAAGGAAGAAGATAGTGGCATTTGTAAGGCCTTCTCCATTGGTTGCTTTTAGAGAAATTTTAGAACAGTAAAACACAGTGCTTGGGATTTTATGAAATGGGAAGGGGGTGTTTTGGGTGGGTTCTTTTCCCTGCAAATGAGGGGTTTTGGCAGAGTTAAGTGGTCCCCACTGGAAAAGCGTACTGCATCAGGCAAAGATGTGCATTAATTATTGGTTTTTAATTTTCTTTTTCAGTTTCTTTTTTGTTTTGTTTTGTTTTTGCTTTTTATTTTTTTCCACCTCATTTTCTCTTTCCTAATCACACTTACAAAAACTTCTCAAAAACCACACCCGGGTTTAACTATTGAGGAAGGCCTAACATGATTGTATTTTATCAGCCTAGTATCAAATATCAATCATTATAATTGTAACTCATATTACATGTTTAATCTTCATTGACTTGAGATTTATCAAAACAGTTCATTTAAATAAAAATAGAAATACGGAGTATTATTTAGCATGAAAATGGGAAAATAGGGGGTGTTTACTAATAGGAAATTTTCAAGAAATTTTTCAGATTTGAAAATGAAAAACAGGAAATGCGTTTACTAAACTATGTTCCAATTCTGTTTTCAAAAAAAAAAACTATGTTCCAATTTTCAAATTTGAGAAAAATTCTCCATTATAGAAGAAATTAGAGACACAGTAAAAACTTGTTCTCAAATTAGGAAATCACGCGGGTGAACAGTAACCTATAACCATCGATTCCTGGCCGCATCATATTTCTCCTTCTTTCTTCCTCATTTTTTTTCTAGCTTTCTTCTTCTTTCTTCTTCATTTTTCTTCTGCACTTTCTTCTTCTCTCTCACAACCACCCTCACATCTTTCTTCTCTTTCACAACTACCCTCTCATAGTTTCAATTCCCCTCAAAGTCCCTCAATCACTCACCATCGGAGTCGGTACTCCATACTAAGCGACGACGAGCCTAGGGTGGGCGGCGACGATAGTCCGAACTTCGCAACATTGAACAGCTTAGACTCCGGTTCCAATTCTTTGCAAGTGCGTTGCAGTTCAATTTGATGCCTGAAGATCAGAGAACAATTGCTAAGGCTACGCTGGTTCAGAAATTGCGGGACAATCCATCGGCTGAAATGGGTTTGAACAGCCATACAAGAAGATTGAATCGAGCCAGGTGGAAGCCACTAGGTTTGCATTAATATGGATCTGAAGATTTTTTGTTTTTATTTATCTGTGTGGTTTAGGATATGCAAGAACAATGCTCAAAGATGAATTTCTGGGTTTGAGTAATTTCTGGTGTTTATTTTATTTGAGGGCAGGTGTTGGGTTCTACTTATGGCTTATTTCCCTTCCAGAATGTCTGTTTGCTTTGGGTTCTAATGGCCTCTATAAGTAAGAGCAGTGTTTGGTTTAGGTTTAGGTTGTTTCTTGACCAATATTTTTTGCTCGGTAAGTAACAGCAGTAACTATTATGCCAGAATTGAAGCTAAAAAAAGAGCATATTGTAGCAAAGGGACAAAATCCTTGGCTAATTGTTGCATCGTAGAGCAGCTTTTGAATGAAAACAAGTACGGGTGAATAATTTTTCAAAAACTGAAAACAAAGTATAGAAAACAAAAAAACTGAAAACAGAGAATAGAAAACTGAAAACAGAGAATAAAAAATTGAAAACAATTTCCTGTTAGTAAACGGACCCAGAGAGTTCAAGTGCAAGCACTTTTCTCCATAAAATTGTGAATATATTAACACTTCACATTTTGAAAGTGTTACTAAAATTTTAAGTTTACAATAATTATAAAATCAATCCCGCGCCAATGACCTTGTTCTCTAGTGGCATCCGGTTGCACTCCCATATTTAAGGGGTGGGTTCGAGCCCCAGTGTAGGTGATGCTGACTTTTTGTGTCAGTAAGTTGAGAAAGTAGTTATGAACATATACTATATTGTAACAGAATGAGTAGTACTTAAAAAAAACCCGCTCTTAAAATTTTCAAGTTATAAAATTAATATCGTGTTTTTTTACTAAAATTTTCAATCATTGATGGATGGATAAGATCAATCCTCCTTTTTTACCAGAGTAGGAATAAGGATGTTAATAGGTCAAGCTCTTCATAGGAGCCTATGACATGGCCTAATTAATAATGTGTGGTTTGGCGTGTCATGTTTAGTAAAACAACCAAGTTTGAGCCTATTTAAAAGCCTATTAAATTAAACATATCAAGCATATACATTTCACGTCTAGCCTTTAGGCCTCTCTCTATATATATATATGTATATATATATATATATTTACATATATTCTTGTATTTCTAAAGTGAATGGGCTGGTGTCCGATATTCTTGTATCTCTAAAGTGAACGGCCTGGTAGATAATAGGGATCGGACGATTGGCCGATCTTTTTCCCCCTTCAATCCTTTCCTGGAGGTCCCTTAGCTTCCTGGCGAGCTCATCTATTTCTTGATCCTGACCTCCCTAAGTGCCCGATATTCTGGTTTAGCAGCAACTTCCTGCTGTGTTCTCTAAGGCTTCCTCTCTATGTGGCTCTATCGTTGGTAGTCTCCCCGCATAGGGGTTGGCTGCTCAGGCGGCTTGGGCTCGCCGTAGAGGGTTGAGCCTAACCCTTCGTCGTGGGCTTTACGCCGCAGTTTTCCCTTATTCAGGCCATGAGGTATTGGGTTGTAGATTTGGGGTTCCCAAACGATCATGGACTAAGATTTACCTCCGGTGTTTCTCTTGCGAAGCCCCTTGAGTTGTCCGGGGTTCATGGTTTTCATGAGAGGGGTTTGGCTAGGACTTGCCTCTCGTTGTTCGTCCTGGGTTTATGAATCTACAAAGGTGTTCAGCGGCCTGCATTATCTCGAGGGGAAGTTCGACCGGCTGGGTCCGAGGGACACCAATGTCTGGTGTTCGTATGCCCGAGTGGGTTATCTCCTCCCTCTGGGATTCTCTTGGCTGGCATCTCGTGTGGGAGCCGGTTGGTTGGTTGATTCGTGAGAAAGGGGTGTTTGAGAGCTTATCGCGGATCCCTAACTGGCTGATTTGTTCGCGTGTTTTGTAGTGTAGTCACCATGTTTTCTCAGGTTTAGAGGAAAGTATGAAGCTTTTTGTATCAGTCCCCACAGACGACGCCAATGTTAGTTTTATGACTTTTGGGTAGTCAAAGGCATGCCAACACTACCTATTAGAATTGTGAGAATATATGAAAGTAGAAAAAAGATAGGGAAAGAATATAGGTATGGTATTGCTCAGCAATTGCTTGTCCTTTTAAGGAATAAGAATCTTGGACTACCTCATATTGGGAGTCCTTGTTACATTATAAATAATAAACCCTAATCTTATTAATATTACAAATACTAAGTCTAATCCTTATCAAATTCTTCGATAACTCTGTGTTGGGTATCCTTCTTGGACCTTCTTGATCCAGTTACTCTCTTGGGCCGGTTCATGTGACCCAAGCATAGTATATTATCCATCAACACCAAATTGAGCATTGTCTCACATTCCTTTACTTAACATTTGAGCAAAAAACAAGCATAAATGAGCATAATTATAAGCTATTTAATGACATATCAGATGCAATAGGAAAATCCAGTCAACGAAACATATTTTTTGTTGATTAGGGAAAATGAAAGCATTTTGACAGAAAATGGCTTCCGCCAATATTTGGTGGAAAACCAAAACATGGTTTCTGCCGGAAACCACAACTGTCGTGATTTTCGGCGAAACCAGTGATGTTTTATTTATTTATTCTTATAGATTTCCAGTCGAAACCAGACCACTGGTTTCCGCCCTAAACAAACCAAGACATCTACCGTCATTTAGATTTTCAAATGGACCCTTAATAGTCACGATTTCATGTTGGTTAATGTAGTTCAAAATCACAAGTTTGTATTCAGAAAAATTATGGTACTCCTGTTCATATTTGGAACATTATATTATTTTATTGGTCCACTATAAAAGAGGTCGAAATTATTTGAATGATTTAGAAGGATGACTGATATTTCAATAAATTTTCACCCACATGACATCTACAATCATTTAGATTTCCATGAATAAGAAAACCATTAAATTTTGAAAAAGAAGTTTCAATTAATTGTTGAATATCACCATGCATGCCACTTTAATATAAATTTTCTTTTAAATAATTATCTTATTTTTGTGACACCTTTGTGTGTTTGGTTCGCATATTGGAATCGAAATAGAAATGGGAATCAAATATATACTTGATAATGATAATGAGTTTTGGTGAAAGTATTTTACATATTTGGTAGTAGGGTGGAATTAAAATGATTATCAATATTGATGTTTGGTTGTGTATGGCATTATAATGAGAATAAATGTTTTAAAAATAGGAAAACAAAAATCAAGGCAATTGATCCTAATATAATGACATCCAAAGCATCAATATGAAAAAAAAATCAAAAAAAATCTAAAAGTACTAATCGAAATTTAAAAAGTTAGTTTACCAATAAAATTGAATGATACCCTTTTTAATTAAGAAATGAAATATTTATTGAAAGGGTAATCAAAACCCATATTTGTGTTTTAAAAAGTTGTCAACCAAACACTAACCATGAACCAAACACACCTTTTCTTCCTATCCTTGTCAACTAAAGAGGGGACGACAAACCTCTTCTAATATAGTTTTTTTTTTCAATTTAATTTTTTATGAGATATGGAGTATTCATAGATGTAGTCATCTACTGTACTGTCAACCTTGTTACCCCTTTAATACTGTCAAAGTGGGTCGAAGTCCGCGGGTCGGTCTGTACCCGGTGGGGCGGGTTAGGGTCATGAAAAATTAGGCCCGCGAAAATGGACCCGCAACCCGCGCGGGTTGGCCTGTGGGCCAAGTACATTAATTAATTAATATATGTATATATATATACACATATACATACATATTAGATATACAGGAAAGGGTTTGATGCCACTGGACCACAAGACCCTTAATTTAACATGAAAGTAAAAATAAAATAAAAAAAATTAAATAAATAAAAGAAGCCCGCGGTGGGGTGGGCCTAATGGGGCAGGCCGGCCCGCTTTGATAGTACTAGTTACCTTGATGAGGTGGAGGCAAAGTGGCAAACTATCTACCTCCTATTTTCCGGGTTTAAGTAAGAAACAAGCCTTTATAACTCCCGTTCAAATGTAAAAGAGTTAATATACATCCAATAATCCTTCGAGCATTAGCAATTTATTAGCTGTGATCTCTCGACTTTCAAATGAGCTCTAATAATTCTTTAAGTTTAAAAAAAACCACCCATGGTCCTAATTCTTAAAATAATCCGAGTTCAAAATAACCACAAGACGTCTTAAAAGGATGACGAGTGGTTATTTTTTAAAACTTGGAGAAACATTGAAGGTCATTTATAAGTCGGGGAACCACAACTGATAAATCGTTAATACTCGGAGGACCATTAGATGCATTAACAACTTATTTGGTGCTTTTTAAGAAATTTGATAGTAAAAAATATGAAAACAACTTGATAATTAATCATATGTATTTTAAATTTATTTTATTTGTCTCATATAAAGCAGAATTATTTGAAAGATTTAGAAGAATGACTTATTTTAATAAATTTTCATCCACGTACTCACATGACCCCTATTATAATCATTTAGATCTCCACCATAAACAAGAAAATATTAAAATCCAAAAGAAAATAAAATTAAAGGTTTCTATTATTTCTCAAATATCATCATGCCAATTCAATTAACACCTTTTTCTGGAAGGCATTAACATATATGTTCTTTTAATTAATTACATTCTTTTTGGGACTGCTGAACAGTCGACATCCGGACCAATCTTAAACGGAAAGGGGACTTTACAATAACCGGGGAGACCCTGAGCTCGCTTCAGTTGCTCCGGCGTGGCTTTAGCAACCCCGTCTTTTATGCACTGGCAAGCACTTTGCCTGTCTAGCTTCGTCTTTAAACTATCCACCATAGTTTTCAGGGCCGGACAACAATCCGCCGGTACGGCACCGCCGGTCTTCACGTAGCCTGAGCACGGTGAAATTTGCTTGTAAATGTCGTCGCATGAGACCTGAGCTTCGGCCCAAGGCGACAGAACTGCGAAGGTGATGATACATAGGAGGAGCAATGGCTTTAGCTGCTTTAGGTTTCCGACGACTGCCATTATCTAGTAATTAGCTTGATTTAAGAATATGATTGTAGCTTAAGAATTAAGATTGCTGTGGCTGTGGGAATTGTTGGGAGGAATATGGAGGTTTATATAGCTGCCATTTACCACACATATTCGTATTATCCACAGAGGTGATGAGTGTATTTATTAATTAATTAAGTAAATTCACAAGATTAGTTGATTATTTACGTGCCACCAACTTATTAATTATATAATTTACCAAATCTGGTGCGTATTATAAATTAAAGATGAGATGGTGGGGAAAGCATTTAATGCTCATCTTTTTTACTAATATAAATGTGTAATTTCTTTCCTTATATTACGAATAACGTTACAAGTAACGGTCACATATTTGACTAATTTCTAGTTTCTACCACAAATAGTTGTCATATATCATTAATTAGGACTTCTCCATTTGTGACTTTTGCACAAATTTTAAGAGAAAAGTAAGCCACATGGATGAGAGAGAACTAAGAGAGAGAGGATGCAAGGGTGCTCAGTTAATATGGAGATTTTTTAGAAATAATGGGACCCACAATGGAAAATAACAGACAGATCCTATGTGCGTTGCGTCACTTGAGTGCATTCTCCAAACCCAGCGGCGGACGCGTGAATATCAGGCGCCCGTGGGGGCGTTAAGCATTGTGTTTTTCAATTTTTACTTTTTGTTTCAGATTTTATTTTGATTACATATATAATGCTTAGATTATTTGAACGTCAATACATTAATTTGTATATCATCTCGATCAATATTATAATGTCATTAATTAGTAGTACTTTAGTAATGTTTTTCCTTCGCTATTGTTTTTTTTTTTTTTTTTTTCATTCAAGGTTTATCAAATTTAATACTCAATTATTAAAAATATGTCGCTTTTAATTATCATGTATTTACATTAATGCAATTTTAAAGTAAGATTATACGGCTATCCCCTCTCCGCCCAATCGTTATACCCTGCACCACGGTGCACATAGCAATGTGCACCACGATCCAAAACGACGTCGTTTCGATGTTAGTGGAGGCGGACGCGAATGATTCCAGGAAATTCATTATCTATAATACACATAATCATTATTTAGAATACACAGAACGTTTGCCTAGAATACACATAATGTTCGCCTAGAATACACAGAATATTGACACAAAATACACAGAACTCATCCTCCTAACATTCGAATGCACAAACACATCATAACCTGTGTTAATAACATCAATACACAGAATATTGACACAAAATACACCGAACTCATCCTCCTAAACATTCGAATGCACAAACACATCACAACATGCGTTACTAACATAAATACACAGAACGACTGCCTAGAATACACAGAATGATTGTCTGGAATACACAGAACGATTACCTAGAATACACATAATATTAACATAATACACAGACCAGTCGAAACGGGAAACGTGATTTCCAAAAAAAGAGATGATTAATTTACAATGCTCAAAATGACGTCGTTTACGTACGTGGTGCACATTGCTATGTGCACCGTGGTGCACGGTATAATTTGCCCTCTCCGCCGGTGACATCTTTTTCAAAGTTACGTCAAAGCACTACCAATACCGATAAGGACAGAATTGGGCTCCAACTTGACAAATAATAGTCTTAGACCTACCGTATGGGCTTCTATAAAATACCCTTTAAAATATGCACAATACAAGCCCAACATGAAGTTATTGGTAAATTATTGTGTGGCAAATTATGCTACGGACCCGGATAAATTGCAAAAAAATTCTCTCTCTAGTTTTCTAGGGTTTCGGCTACTCTCCTAGGGTTTCCTAGGTTTTCTATCGTTCACGGTGGTTTCTCCGGTCGTTTATTGACGGTTTTTCCTCGCTAAGCTTGGCGTTTTTTGTGCTGCTGCTTCGTTGTTCGCTGTGACCTAATGGCTACGTCTGCGAATGGTGATAGCGTTGCGGGATTGACAGCCAGGTGGGCTGACATGGTGCTGGAGGATGAAGAGCAGGAGTTCGAGCCGGTAGGGGAAGGGGTTGGTACGGTGGAGGTTGGTGGTGCGGAGGCATGGGTGGTTGTCGGCCGGTTCTTGACTAGTAAGTTGATAAAGGTGGAGTATATGCGTCAGGTCATGGCTTCTGTTTGGCAACCGGTGAAGGGTGTCCAAGTTTCGGAGGTGCAGAAGGGTCTATTCTTGTTCGTGTTTTATCATGAGTCGGACATGCAACATGTGTTGGAAGGCGGCCCTTGGTCTTTTGAAAATCATACTCTTGTTTGTAGGCAAGTTTGTGATGGAAAATCTCCCGGGGACGTCGCTCTTGATACGGTGGACATGTGGGTGCAGGTACACGATCTCCCGCTTGGGTACACATCTGACTTGGTGCTAGAGAAAATTGGAAACTTCCTTGGAACCTATGTGCGCGGGGATGATAGGTTTGCGGGGGCGCCGTGGAAGACGTTCTTCAGAATTCGAGTAGCCATTCCGGTTGCTCGGCCAATAAAACGGCGAATGAGATTGGTTAAACGTGACAAGAGCACCTGCTGGGTAACTTTTCGTTATGAACGGTTACACTCTTATTGTTTCTTCTGCGGAATGCTTGGGCATGTCTACAAGTTTTGTTTGAAAGCAAGGGAGTCTGTCATGCCGGTTGATGAGTACCCATACGGTCCGGAGTTGCGAGCTGGGGCGAGTAGGGGCCCGAGGGCTGTTGGCGACCCATGGCTGATCCCACTTGATGGACCAGTTCGGTCGACCGAGACTGTGGAGTCGGCGTCGCCGTCGCGGCAAGAGGCGGGGGCCGTGGCTGTGAGTGATAATCACACGGTCGTGGCTGTGACGAAGCGCCGCTGGGAAGGTTCTGGTGGTGGGGGGCGGTCGGCTAATGTGAGCAGTACTGATGCTATGATTGTTGATGTTCCAAAAAACTTGCGGGCGGCGGGTCTTGGTCCACAGACCCGCCCATCATCATGAGTACTTTATTCTGGAACTGTCGTGGCTTGGGCAATCCACGAACAGTTCGTGAGTTAGTGGACATTGTGTCTCGTAAGAAGCCTGAGTTCGTGTTTTTGATGGAGACTAAGGTAGCTCGGTTTCATGCAGAACTTCTACGTGTGAAATTGGGCTTTGAGGGGTTATTTTATGTGGACAATGTGGGTCTGAGTGGGGGTCTGGCTTTACTGTGGAGGAAGAATTGCACGGCAAGATTGTTATGTTTTTCAAAGAATCACGTTGATGTGGAGGTTACTGTTCCTCATTCGGTACCGTGGCGGATGACATGTTTCTATGGGTTTCCTGAGCGTAACAGGAGGAGAGAGTCATGGGAGTTACTACAGTCTCTTGCTAGTAGATCTTCTCTCCCTTGGGCCGTGTTAGGGGATTTCAATGACCTCTTATACCAGTCAGAGAAGCGGGGGGGGTAACCCACACCCCGATGCTTTGTTACGCGGGTTCAGTGAGGCTGTGGATGCATGTGGGCTGGCACAACTTCCCATGAGAGGCTATCGTTTTACGTGGGAAAGGGGAAGAGGCACAGATGGGTGTATGGAGGAGAGGTTGGATAAGGTTCTGGCAACTGAGAGTTGGTGTTCATTACGGCCAGACGCAGTGGTGGATAATATACTCATGCGGACTTCAGATCATTCCGCCCTGTTCCTTGGCTTTCGAGATGGAGGCCTAGGAGGGTTTGGTGGTCATCGTAAGTTCAAATTCGAAATGGCCTGGTTGCTAGACGATGGTTGTAGGGATGTGGTGGAGTCTGCTTGGCAAGCTGGGAGGGCAGATGGGTTGTTGGATTGTCTAAAGCTCTGTGGTGACAGGTTGTTGGCCTGGGGTGGGGACCACTTTCACAAGTTTGGAGAACAGATCAGGGGCCTGAGGAGGAGTCAGTTGTCTCTGCGAGAGCGTAGGGACCCAGCTTCATTGGCTGAGTACCAGCGTTTGGAGGTCCAGCTGACTAGGCTGGAGGCACAGGAGGATGTTTTCTGGAGGCAGCGAGCTAAGCAGCATTGGCTGAAGGGTGCGGATGCCAATACACGGTTCTACCACAGGTATGCCTCTGCCCGTAAAAAGAAAAACATGTTGTCTAGAATTAAAAATGCTGATGGTGATTGGGTAGAGGGTGAAAATATGTGTACCGTGGTGTTAGCTTATTATAATGATATTTTTCGGTCAAATGATCCGCCCCCCACGGATCCGTTTTTTGCTACTGTGGTGCCTAAGGTCACGCAAGATGACAATGAGGCTCTGCTTCGCCCTTTTGACCATGATGAGGTGAAATCAGCTTTGTTTTCAATGTTCCCTGACAAAGCACCAGGGCCCGATGGGATGAACCCAGGTTTTTACCAACATTACTGGGATGTGGTGGGGCCTGATGTGTCTGCGTTTGTGATTAATTGTTTAAATAATTGTACCTTTCCGGATTCTCTGAATGATACCAATGTAGTTCTTATTCCCAAGAAGGATGTGCCGGAGTCTGTTTCTGATCTTAGGCCCATTGCACTGTGTAATGTGGTATATAAGATCATGGCAAAGGTGCTGGCTAATAGGATGAAACATCTGTTGGGGAATATCATCTCTGAGTCACAGAGTGCTTTCATACCTGATAGATTGATCACAGATAATATCCTGGTGGCGGCAGAAGTTGGACACTATTTGAATAGAAAGCAGAGTGGGCTTGTAGGGTGGGGGGCTCTGAAGCTTGATATGGCGAAGGCATATGACCGGATGGAATGGTCTTTCTTGCGTAACATGTTGCAAGCTCTAGGCTTTGCTGAGAGGTGGGTTGACTTGTTAATGCTATGTGTTACTACTGTTTCATATAATTTCTTATTGAATGGGGCTAGTAGTGGCCAGGTTATTCCTACTCGTGGTCTGAGGCAGGGTGATCCTCTCTCTCCGTATCTTTTCATTATAGGTGCAGAAGGGCTCTCCTTGCTACTTCAAAAGGCACAGCTCGAGGGTTCAATACATGGCTATAGAATTGCAAGAGGTGCTCCCCCCATATCACACTTGTTTTTTGCTGATGATAGCCTGTTATTTTTTAAAGCCAACCCCCAGGAAGCAGGTGTCATCAAGCAATGCCTTCAGGTGTATGAAGGTTTGTCAGGTCAGGCTGTAAACTTTCATAAATCTAGTGTCTGTTTTAGCAGAAACACTACGGGGGTTATGAGAGAGAATGTGGCGCAAGTTTTGGGTGTTGCCCAGGCTCCCAATTTTGGGAAATATCTGGGCTTACCAGCTTTTGTGGGCAGGAACAGAAAGGCTGCATTCTCATATATTGAAGATAAAATTCGCCACCGGGTGTGCTCTTGGAATAAGAAGTTGTTGTCACAGGCAGGGAAAGAAGTCTTGTTGAAAACAGTGGCTCAGGCAATGCCCACTTTCTCAATGAGTGTTTTTCTATTACCTGTATCATCATGCCAATCCATTCAGAGGATTATGAATAGGTATTGGTGGGATTCTGGAAATGATAGGAGGATTCATTGGAAGGCCTGGGATCGTTTGTGTATACCAAAGAAGTTTGGAGGCCTTGGTTTCAAGGATCTGCAAGCTTTTAATTTAGCTATGTTGGGTAAGCAAGCATGGAGATTTCTGACTAAACCACAGTCTTTGGTGGCTAGGGTCTACAAGGCAAGATATTTTCCACGGTCTTCTTTTATTGATGCAAGGTTGGGTTCTAACCCGAGTTATTGTTGGAGGAGTATCATGGCTGCCCATGATATGGTCTGTGGGGGTGTGAGGAGAAGAATAGGTGATGGGAAGTCTACTTTAATCTGGGGCCACCCCTGGCTCCCTGATGGCCCAATTCCTTTAGTCGTTACACCAATGCCCCCTGCACTTGATGGCTCGCTAGTCTCCGGCTTAATTGACGAAGCTACTAATTCTTGGGATCACTCAATTTTGACAGATATTTTCCTCCCCGCGGATGTGGCCCGTATTAGTACTATCCCAATCTCTCCGGGCCATGATGATACTTGGTATTGGCATGGGGACCCAAGAGGATGCTATTCGGTAAAGAGTGGTTATAGGCTATTGGTAGGAGAGTATGAACACAACCATTCTCAGTTTGAGTTGTGGAACCCTCTATGGAAGATTAAGGTGCCCCCAAAGTGGAAGACTTTCCTTTGGAGAGCTATCAATGATATTCTCCCTGTAACCACAAATTTGCTTATAAAGAGAGTTGAGGTGGATCCTTCATGTCCCATGTGTGGGGGGGCACATGAGGATGTTATGCATGCTCTTGTCTTGTGTGATTTTTCTCAATTGGTTTGGGATGAGTCTAATTTGCCTTTATCATCTATTTCGGGTGACACTTTTGTTGCATGGTTTTCTAATGTGATGAATATGTTACCTGAAGATAAATTGGATTTCACTGTGGCAGTCTTATACTCTATATGGCGTGCAAGGAATATGGCTGTTTGGGAACGTTGCTTACCATCTCCCGTGAAGATTATTCGGCAGGCCAATGCATCCGTGCGTGCATGGAGGGCAGTACATGGAGGTCCTTCGACGGCTGCTACCCAGCCTCTGCTTGCAGCCCCGGCGATGGTGCTCGACGACGGCTCTCACCTCCAGAAGTGTTACGTCGACGCGAGCTACCAACCCAGTACCAAGATTGCCACTTTTGGTGCTGTGTTGCTCGATCACGAAAGGACTTTCCAAGCAGCTTGCGCAGGGCCTCTACTTGGCTGCACCTCTCCGTTAATGGCAGAAACGGAGGCTTGCAGAGAAGCTTTAGCATGGCTGCAGCGTACGGGTGTGCTTCAAGTTCATCTACATATGGATTGCGCACAGCTTCGATCGGGATTATCAGCTCCTCTCTCTTCGTTCCGGTCGTACGTGGGATATGCTATGGATGCTTGTAAGGTTGCGATGGCTTCCTTTATCCGTTGTCAGATTAGTTTGATTAATAGATCAGCAAATATTGTTGCTCACACTCTTGCTTCTTCGGCTTTGCCGTTTTCTGAGACTTTGTACTGGGACACGGTCCCTCCTGACACTATTTCTATGCTTTTGCATTAATATACCTCAGTTTTTGGTTTCAAAAAAAAATGCTACGGACCCGGATCTATCTTGCAATGTGGATTTAGGTCCAAAACACGAGTATGGAATAACAGTGTCGTTAATGGGATCGTTTCTGATACAGTAAAATACGGGCACCAAGGAAAACCGGAAAATACGATCTTATATAACTCAAGGATCCAAACCCGGTTACAAGTCAAGAAATGCTCAAAGGGCTCGGCGGGTCGGCAGTGGGCTTTCCTACTGTCCGAGCTCTCTTTAAGTCTTCATCTAGAATTAGCCAAAAGATCCTCTCTCTCCTCATAAATGCGCTATTTATAAGGGAGAAAAGTGCGGTTGCCGGACCTCCGGCATGACGGGAACTGTTCGGCCTGTGACGATCGGCCACCTCACTCTACGTCCAAGCGGGAAGAGGTACGTGGCGGTCGCTGGCACGTCGCGTCGAGGCCCATCGGGGCACTGTTCGGCCTGTGACGATCGGCCTTCCGGCCGACCATCCGGCAATGGACCGACCTCCCGACCTAACGCTACCCGACCGGGTCCGAGGTGTGTCCGACCGGTCCTGGAGTATATTTACTATCAGTTTCCTCAGTCAATGATATTTTTTTGTAGATATAGAGTTCAAAAGTTATGTTATACTGTTGAATATAGAGTTCTGTAATTGTGAATACTTATAAGGATAAATGCAATACTTTTAAGGGAAAATACAATAATTTTACATTTCGTTCAAAAGTATTACATTTTTTCTCAAAAGTATTATATTTTCCCTTATAAGTAAGGGACACTTGTCAACATTACTTATTATAGAAAATGTAATACTTTTTTTTTTTCTTATAAGGGTGTGTTTGGTAACCCGTAAAATGACTTCCGGAAAATGTTTGAGTTTTCTGTGTTTGGCAACGTCCGGAAAATATTTTCCGTTGACCAAGGAAAATCAGTTCATTTTTCCGGAAAATGACTTACGGAATTTTTTTCCATAAGTCATTTTACGGAATTGCTAGAATAGCTGTTTCGCATGTTTTCGACCAAAACCAAGTCATATCACCCATGACCATGGACCAAGGAGGTGTGGAAACCGCCGAAAACCTTTGCTACATTTTTTTTAATTTTTTTTTTAATTTTTTAATTTTTTTTTAAAATTCTATTTTTTTATTAAATACCATTATTTTAATAATTATTATAATTTTTATATTTTAAATAAAATAATTACAATGTTTAATTATACAATTCTATCCATTTTCCAAAAAATGAACCAAACACACAAAGATAGTTTTCCATAATAAGGCTGTGTTTGGAAGCCCGGAAAATGACTTCTGGAAATCATTTTCCGGGCTTTTGCTGTTTGGCTACACTTAGAAAACCCAGTCAACGGAAATTGATTTCCGTTGACTGGGGAAAATGACCCCAAAATGGCGGAAAATGACTTCCGCCCAAATTGGGCGGAAGTCATTTTCCGCCTTTCAATTTGCAGCGCCAAAGGATGTTTCCGGCCACCGGACCAATGGAATATGGTTTCCGGCGAGAAACCAGAGCACTGGTTTCTCGCCGGAAACCAGAGATCTCTGGTTTTCCAGCGAGAAACCAGAGCTCTGGTTTCTCGCTGGAAACCAGAGCATGTGTGCTCTGGTTTCCGGCGGGGAAACCAGAGCATGTGCTCTGGTTCCCGCCGGGAACCAGAGCACGTGGTTTCCGGCGGAAACCATTTGGTTTCTGCCGGAAACCGTAGGGTAGTTTTTTTTTTTTTTTTTTTTTTTTTTTAAAATTAAAATATTAGTTTAAAATTATTATAAATATTTCTCTTTAAAAAGTTTACTCTAAATATTTTAATATTTTAAATAAAATAAAAACATATATATAATTATACAATTCTACTCATTTTCCAGAAAATGAACCAAACACACAAAGACTGTTTTCCAAACTACATCCAAACACTAGAAATGAACCTATTTTCTGGAAAATGACTCATTTTCCAGAAAACATTTTCCAGAAGTCATTTTCCTGCTTTCCAAACACACCCTAAATCTAAACACTGGAAATGAAACTGTTTTCCGGAAAATGACTCATTTTCCAGAAGTCATTTTCCTGCTATCCAAACGGACTCTAAGTAACAAAAATTGTATTCCTGATTAGTATTAAATTTGAGCATATAAGTATGATATTTGCACATATAAGTATGACATTTGCATGTTGCTTTGACCCGACCTGACCCGTCTCACTGAAGACCCATATATATATATATATATATATATATATATATATATATATATATATATATATATATATATATATATATATATATATATATATATATATATATATATATATATATATATATATATATATATATATAGATTTTTATTCAAATGTGGCCGTGCTCTTAGGTGTGGCCGTGCGGTCACACACCACTCAATGTTACGAAATACACCACTCAATGTTAAGAAACACACCACAGTGCATATTTGTGTGGTGCATTTTCTAACACTGAGTGGTGTATATCTGTATACATAGTGGTGAGGCCGCACTGTTCACACGTTAAGACGCGGCCACACTTGAACTCTACGCTATATATATATATATAATAAATTTCACTTAATCAAAATATAATTCATTAATTTAGTGAATTGTATTACGGTGCAATAAAGATTTTACAGACCAAAATAAAAATGTAGTTACTTTAATTTATACTAATCGATTTAAAATTAAGCAAATTACCATGTTCCTAGCTAGCTAGCCAGTAGCCACAACTCGTAACATACTATAAATGACGTTTGAAGGTGCGTACCGCGTACGTGCAGTGTATCTCAGACTATTCACTGCTGCGCTGCTTCATGAATCCTGCACCAGAGTTTACATTTGCAGTAAATTCTGGAAGCATCTACAGATGAGAGAGATGGCAGATTCTTGGGCCGTTGCCATCATATTCATACATGCATATATGCCTGCGCCTGCATGTATATATATAAACAATAATATAATATAATGCTATAGTGACATGTGCCTGCATTCAAGCATGCACAAAACCTACTTGCCATAAAAACTTCTGCACTGACATGCCTTTCACCATGTTTTCTGATCTTTCCATTGCCTCACCGGATCCACCAATTGGGAGATGTAGCTTCTTTTTTTTTTTTTTTTTTTTTTTCTATTGCTTTTTCTTTTTACCCACGGAATATTAGAATCAAAATCGTGAGTATATAATCAAATACTTGGTAATTGTAATAGGTTTAAGTGAGAAAAGTTTTTTTTTTTTTAGTAAAAAAATATAAAACATAACGGAATTTATCATTTCTTAAAAAATAATCCGAACAATCAAAAGAACCAATAAGAAAAATTTAAGTCGTTTGTAAAAATATTTTTCAATAGATTGGGTCAAAGTGGAATCGCACTCTTCATACTCAAAACAAATAAAGGGTAATTGACTCTCAAAGTAGACTCATTTGAATTCAAAATGGGGTGGAAAGGCTTTGTAAAAAGCAATTGTCCGACATTGGTTTGGGAAGTGATTTTTCACCACTATATATTCAAGAGTCTTTTAGAAATTGGTTGAATTGTATAATATAGAGGTTAAAGACCCAAGAAAAGGCCAGATTGTTAATGCCATGGTCCGCGGACTTTAAAAATGACAAGAATAAAATACATACATTATTGCAAATTTGCGATCCAAATTTAAAGTCTAACAATATTAAATATCCTCTATAATGATCAAAGCATGAGCATTTTAGGATTAATTTACTTTTATATATATATATATATATATATATATAGGGTCTGGCCCTCAGCCCGCGCAGGCCCAAGCCTGTTAGGCCCGTTCTTTCGCGAATTTTTTTTGTAGCCCTAACCCGTTCCACTGCAGGGCAAGTGAGGGCCAGCCCGCGAACTTCGGCCCACTTTGACAGTACTAATTGTTGGTTTTGAACTCTCAAAATCTTTGTTTCTCTCCTCTTCTCTCAACTTGTTTTCTTACAAAAATCTTCCAAACACTTCTGAAAATAATTGAAGTGCTCACATATTGTTCTAGTTTGCCAAACTTTATGTTTGAGTGCTCAAACACTAAAGTCGTAATCTATTTTATCGTTTGAGATTGACGCTACAACGCTCCTAGCACCCTCGGGAGGTAGTGAATCGGTTTTAAGGAGAGTGTGAGTACACACGACTCAGATTTCCTACTTCCTCTTTGTTGGGTTCTCATATTATAAAACCCTCTTCTCATTTTCGTTTTTATTTAGTATAAATAAATTCGAGTTCTTGGTTTTGTACCAATTTTTGTTGAGAGCAGTGTTACAAAAATCCCGCCTAGGCGCCGATTAATCCCCGCCTAGGCGCTAGGCGCTGGTCGACCGCCTAGCGTATCACATTAAATGGTGGTCTAGGCGGTTGGCCGGCTAGGCGACCGCCTAGGCTGCCAGACCACCGCCTAGGCCGCTTAGGCGCTGACCGCCTAGGCGTCGACTAGACCGACTAGGCCTTCTAGTCGGTCGATTAACTATTGTTCTTTTTTTTTTTTAATGAATTATTTCACTCAAAACAACATCGTTTTGAGCGAAATAATTTTAAATTGTACAAACTTTAGATATTTTTTAGGTTAATATTTAATATTTTAGTATTAACTATTAAAGTATTATATAATTTATAATTATTAGTCTTTAAAAAATAAAAAATACTTAAAATTTTTTTAAAAAATATAAAATAAAATAAAAAATACACGGGCGCCTAGGCGCCGATTAATCCCCGGCTAGGCGTCCTAGGCGCTAGGCGCTCCCCGAGCGCCTAGCAATTTTTTCAACCATGGTTGAGTGTATTTTTCCGTAAAATAAATCTCTATTTTCATTATTTATATATACACAGTATTTTTTGTGTGTCGACGTATTCACCACCACCGACATTCGTGGATGCAAGTTGCGAGTGCACATGATCAGGGCAAGCCTTTTCAGGATCATTCTAGGATTTGATGGACTTGTGGGTGCACAGTAGTTAAGCCTTTTTAGATTCATTATGGAATTTGATTTGCATTCCCAAGGAGAGAGCTTTTATGCTCTAAAATTCAAGCTCCTGAGTTAGTAGTATTCAAAAAAAAATAAAAATTCAAGCTCATAAAAGGAATTGTATATATACTAGTGCAAACTAACATCTCTTTCCAAAGTGAGACGACAAAGACTTCTACCAAGCCTTCCCATCTCAATTTTCTAACTCAAATGACTAAAGAGTTTATTTTAAGAATCAATTTCTCATTCACTCCTTATTCATTTCAATATATTGATTTTTTCATCTCACTTAGAAGAATCCGAATCTACTTTGACCATACCGCAAATTAAAAATGGACCTCACATATATTTGTATCACAAAATAGCTATTCAAAATGTCTTTAAAATTTTCAACAAGAATCAAAATAAATAATAATTAATTAGAATTATGATATATATATATATATATATATATATATATATATATATATATATATATATATATATATATATATATATATATATATATACACTGTGAGCATAAATATAATATGTGCAGTCCAACTATCAGCTTAGGCTTTTAGTTGAGATGAAGCACATGCTTTAATTTGGTATCAGAGTCATACAAAAGGTCTGGAATCCATCGCACACGTTGAGGGGGCGTGTGGGCATAAATATAATATGTGCAGTCTAACTATCAGTTTAGGATTTTAGTTGAGATGGAGCACATGCTTTAATTTATATATATATATATATATATATATATATATATATATATATTGCATACGTATATATGTAGATATATTGAAGTTCTATAGTGAATGCATGGACAATGATCTTTTTATTATTTGTTCATCCTCATTTGTGCAGTGATTCCATTATTCAAAAGTAGGGAAGTTAAAGAGTAATGAGTTCTTTATGATTATTAAAGGATTTGAATCCAATTATAAGATAGTAAAAGTATGTAAATAAATAAACATAATAATGTGTATCAAATCCAATAATAGATTACCAACTCACTAACTAAATGCCACCTAAATACAGCATTTCCCCACTTCACTTGGTTTGAGATGTTAGTAAGAATATATACTTATTATTCTATAGTTAATTAATTAATGGAATAATGACTCAAATTAGTCTAAAATAAATTATAAATTATTCTTGACCCAATTCAGATGCTTTAATTTGATTTAAAGACATGGAAAACTAATCGTGGATCTTAAATGAAGTACTTTGGATATATCCTCAAATAGTGGTCTCGGCCTGTTCCGAATACTACGGCCACTTAGTAAAGAGAGTCTATCGTGCAGTGTGATGTTATTTGAATAACACATCGAATACCCTCATAGATAATTATAATGGTCATGTCTAGATAGTAATTAGGACTTAGGAGTTGTGCATCTGAATTGCAAACCACTTAATTGTTGAGGGTCATTCAAGTATTAGAAACAAGCTATAAGTAAATCGCTAACATTATATAAAAGAAGTTATCTTGAACTCGATCTACATACTATTATAATCTTATTATAACAAAATTTTATTACAAAAAATAAAATCATCATTTTCTGTTATTTTCTCTACGAGTGAATTATAAATCAATGATATTTATCTTTTAACATGTTTTTTGACCAAATATTTTTGATAGATAGCGAAATTGTCCCTATCAGCAGCCTTTCCTTGAGATGAAGCTAAGGATTGGGTTTGTATGCACCTCATTGGCCACAACTTGTGATTGGAAGGAAGCCATAACCACCAAAGTTAAGAGCAGTGTTATGGTGCTGCCTCAGCTTCCAGCAGAACGTACAGCTCCCCCACACTATATATTTATCATCTTCCATATGTCATTTATTTGAATTTGTTGCCAGGAGCCCTGTACTGTACTACTTGATATATATATATATATATATATATATATATATATATATATAGAAGTCTGCTCAAATGTGATGGTGTCTTCCCGTGTGGTCGGTGCGGCCGCTTGAAATAATACACCACCAGTGCTAACACAATGCACCAATAGTGTTAGGAAAATGCACAACAATGAAAATACACAAATACACAAAAAAAATACACAACACATCCAAAATAATACATTTTTGGTATGCTTACCTAATTGTTTATATTTTTGTTGTGCATTTTCTAACATTGTGTGGTGATTGTTTGCATACTTAGTGGTGAGACCTCACTAACCGCACGTTAAGGCGTGGCCGCACCTGAACTCTACTCTATATAGAGTAATACTCAAAATGACCCCTCAACTATTGCATAATTCACAAATTAGTCATCAACTATCAATTTTACCAATTAAGTCCTCAATTATTCAATTCTTACTCAATAATTCGTAAATCAATCATTCGTTGAGGACCTTATTGTTGATGGACCATTTTAAGTAATTTGTGAATTTTGATATAGTCAATGAACCATTTTAAGTATTAACTCTATATATATAATCTTTTACACGCATAAGTTATATATGAAGGTGGGATAGATCAGAGAGGGGAAATCGCTGCCTCACTGTAGATCTGCCCCGACCCTTGTATATATGGATGGCCCCAACACCCAAAAGCTATTGCGTCGTAACTGTTTAGGTCATTATATTGTAACTTTTTTTTTTTTTTTTTTTTTCCAAATTTTGTATGGCATTTAATTTGTAACTTTCACTCTTCAGTCTATTCCTGTATTCCACTAACATCTATAATGATTATGTGAAGATAGTGAAGGAAGTGTTCCAGCCTGAATTAGTTGTATAGATAATGTAATTGTCAAGGGTGTATACTATAAATAGATTAAAGACATATGAAACAAAAACGGGACATATATACTCTCATCAAATTGTTTCAGGTATTCTTGTACTCATATAACTAACACAAGCCTTTTGTAATAGACTAATCTCTTTCTAATTAACGGAAAAATTATGCTATGGACCTGGGTCCACCTTGCAAGGTGGACCAAGGTCCAAAACGCGCATCTGAAATAACGTTGTCATTAATTAGTGGCACTTTTTCCTCAGTCAATGGTGTGTGTGTTTGTGTTTGTGTTTGTGTTTGCGTGTGTGTGAATATAGAGTTCAAAAATTATAAATATAGAGTTCTGTAATTATGAATATAGAGTTCTGCAATTGTGAATATAGAGTTCTACAATTGTGAATATTGAGTTCTGTAATTTTGTATATTGAGATCTAAAATTGTGAATATAGAGTTAAAAATTTGTGAATATAGAGTTTAAAAATTTTGAATATAGAGAAGCGAATTTTGAAGACAAACGGCAAGGAAGCATTTTTTTTTTTAAATTCAGATGGCGTCATTTTGAAGCAAAACAAAGAAAGCAATTTTTTATAAAAAAAAATAAAATAAAATCAGACGACGTCGTTTTCAAGCAAAAAGACGTCGTTTTGAACATGGATCCATAGCATAACAACCGTAATTAATGGAAATAGATAACATCTACCATTTTTCCTTTGATGAATTTTATTCCAGCCCATAACCCATCAACTTAACTAATTCCCATTGGTGAATTAATCACTTTAAATAAATGTAACTACTACTACTTATATTAGGGCATCCTATCTATGTTTTTTGCTTTTTTTTTTTCTTTTTTTTTTTGTGGGTCCATTATGATGTAGAGGAAATAGAAGTCAAGAGAGAGAAAATAAGTATGCCCTGTAAGTGAAATTTTTTGTGAGACTCGTTCAGAGAAAAAAATCACAGGACAGCTGCAGTTGTGTGTGTGCAGTGCACGCGCCAGCTAGCGCGTTAGATCTTTTTTTTTTTTTTCTTTTTCTTTTTTTGGCGTCAAAATAGATTTTTGTTTTGTTTTGTTTTTTTTCTCTCTTTTTTCTTCTATTCTTTCCGTCATCTTTCTCTTAGTTGGCACCTCAAAAATCACAAAAAATTAAGACTAATGAGGATGTTATATATATATATATATATATATCACTACAAGAAAAATGCACATAGACAACACTAAAAAGACAACAGTTTTTGACAAAAGTGTTGTCTTTTGTGTAAAAGACAACAGTTTTGGACAAAACCGTTGTCTTTGACGCGACACTTTTATCAAAGACAACGGTTTTTACCGAACCGTTGTCTTTAGTGTGTTGTCTTTGTGCATTTTGTAAAAAGACAACACCGCAAAGACAACGATTTTTAAAAACCGTTGTCTATGTGCATTTTTTTAAATAAAAGACAACGGTTTTATGTAACCGTTGTCGTTGAAGTGTTGTTTTTGAGTGCACTTGAATACACAACACTACAAAGACAACGATTTTTTAAAACCGTTGTCTTTGCGCGTTTATTTTTTATAAAAAAGACAACGATTTTATTTAACCGTTATCATATGTGTGTTGTCTTTAAGCACACTTGAATAGACAACACTTCAAAGACAACTATTTATTAAAACCGTTGTCTTTGTGCACCCGTTTTTTCATTTAGAAAATGGTTTTATTTAATCATTGTAGTTCGTGTGTTGTCTTTAAGTGCGCTTGAATATACAACATTACAAAGACAACGATTTTTTAAAATTGTTGTCTTTGCGCGTTTATTTTTTTTAAAGACAACGGTTTTATTCAGCCGTTGTTGTTAGTGTGTTGTTATAAATACATTTTAATACACAACACTTCAAAGACAATAGTTTTTAAAAATCGTTGTCTATGTGCGTTCCATTTTTTATTTAGACAATGGTTTTATATAACCGTTATCATTGGTGTGTTGTCTTTGAGTGCACTTGAATACACAACACTACAAAGACAACGATTTTTTAAAACCGTTGTCTTTGCACGTTTATCTTTTTTTTTTTTTTTTTTAAAAAAAAAGGCAACGATTTTATTTAACCGTTGTCGTTTGTGTGTTATCTTTAACCACACTTTAATAGACAAACACTTCAAAGACAACGGTTTATTAAAACCGTTGTCTTTGTGCACCCATTTTTTATTTAGACAACAGTTTCATTTAACCGTTGTCGTTGCTGTGTTGTCTTTAAGTGCACTTGAATATACAACACTTCAAAGACAATGGTTTATTAACATCGTTGTCTTTGTGCACCCATTTTTTTTATTTAGACAACAGTTTTATTTAACCATCGGATTGTATTAGCGGCTTTGACCAGCGAATTGTATTAGTAGTTTGTAAAAAAATGTTTGCTAAAATTAGCTCTTTAAGTTTGCGGTTAACATGTAATTAAATTAAAATGACCTAAAAGGTATAAATAATAATAATAATAATAATAATAATAATAAAAGCAATAAAAAATCAATAGGTTGAATAATAATAATAAATAAATAAATAAATAAATAACATCGTGTAATAGGTTGACCCACTATATTTTTAATGTTTATCTTTTTGAAAAAATATATTAAAGACTGAAATATCTTTGTTTTTAATGATATTTAAACTATTTTATTGATTGATGATAAAAAATGGTCATGTCATAATAATACTAGGAACAAAAGTGAATGTTCTCATAAAAAGAATTAAAAGTGGATTGTCACCTATAAATTTAGGACCAAAATATAATTTACTCTAATAGGAATATTTATATAAAATAAAAATCAAAATAAAAAAAAATAAAGAAGAAGAAGAAGAAAGCAAAAAAAAAAAATTAAAAAAAATAAATAAAGAAGAAGAAGGAAGCAGCTTGCGCTGCTTCCTTCTTTTCATCCCACTTTTCCCACCGTCCCACATCGGTGGGAAAAGTGGGATGGAGCCTTGAGGCTCCTATTTAAGGAGCCTCAAGGCTCCATTATATTGTAATTAAATCTATTTAAAGGTTCAATTTTTAATCCTAAATTTTTTTAATTAATTTGTGGTGTTTTGGAAAATTATTATTTTTTTCAAAATGCCATATACAAATGTTGCTAAATTTAGCGTTTGTAAAAATTATCAAACAGTGAATTTGATTTTAATATCAGTTTCAACAACACTCAATCGACAACGTTTAAAACTGTTGTCTTTGTGTGGGACATACAACAACGCCGGTTTCAACAACACTCAACCGTTTTCTTTTATAGAATAGACAACGGTTAAAAACCGTTGTCTATGTGCGTGACTTTCAACAACACCGGCTTCAACAACATACTCAATAGACAACGGTTTTTAACCGTTGTCGTTTTTAGAAAAGACAACGGTTAAAAACCGTTGTCTATGTGTGTGACTTTCAACAACACCGGCTTCAACAACACTCAATAGACAACGGTTTGTAACCGTTGTCTTTTCTAAAAAAGACAACAGTTAAAAACCGTTGTCTTTGCGCGGGACTTACAACAACACCGGCTTCAACAACAGAAATTTTACCTCATAGACAACGGTTTACGGTCTATGAGCATTTTTCTTGTAGTGTATATATATATATATATATATATGACCGTATTTATTACTATTTGAATTTTAAATCAATACTTATTTCTGGTATTTAATACAATTGCTTAATATTTACGCACATTTATCCACAAATATTAAATATTAAATTAATGAATATGAAAAATAAATTGTAAATCAAGTGTCTCTAAAATTGAGATTTGAGAAGATGTACATAGTACATGCACGGCTACAAGTGCGGACAGTGACAGTTCGGCATAGTGGGCTTAAAAGGTAGTAAAATGGGTGCAGCTGCAATTCTAGTCTGCAACCTAACCTGCCTCAGCTCATCTTTTCCCCACTTTACTATCAATTATTCAATGCACATATCATCAAATCTCTCTACCTTTATAGGGCTTTTGGTTGGGAGGAGCGAATTAGAGAGGAAATCAATTATTCAATGCACATATCATCAAATCTCTCTACCTTTATAGAGCTTTTGGTTGGGAGGAGCGAATTAGAGAGGAAAAAATTATAATTAAGTGAAATTGCAATTTAATAAATAGAGTAGAAATTGAAATTACAGTATTTGGTAGGTAAGAATAGGAGTACACGGGATTGAAAAGTAAGAAGCGATAGAATGCCTGAAATGTCTTTATGTAGTGTAGTAGTAGTAGTAGTAATAATAATAATAATAATAATAATAATAATAATAAAATTATATTTTTTTTAAAAAAATAAATGGTATGAGATGTGGGGCAAAATTATCTTCACACTAATAAAATTGTCCCTCCTCTCCATTGAATTGCAATTCATGGGGTACCGCCATGAATTGCAATTTTTCATTTGGAGGGAATTGCAATTCGGTGGAATTACAATTCCCTCCAACCAAATGGTGTAATTCGACAATTCATTGAATTGCAATTCCTTTATATCGAATTCATCCCTACCAAACACCCTTTATTCCACAAGGTCTACTACATATACTCCATATTTCTACTCTTTCACTTTTACTCACTTTTACTTAATGACGTGAGAATGAATGATTAGTTATTTTTATTATGTGGATCCCAAGAAAATTATCTAACATCAACATTTTGTGAGAGTGAATAGAATTTAGAAGTACAAGTAGTATTTTCCTTATTTCACCCTCAGCTTCATTTTAATCCTCAAACTCTCCACTTATTATGCAAGTATTAGGCATACAAAAATAATTTATTTTAAAAAAAAGTATCAAATTTGTCAATAAATAGCATAGTTAGATCTTAATATTACTTATGTATTCAAAAAAATATTACTTATTTAACAAGTTGCTGTTGATATGGTGTTAACTAAGCTAATATGTGGATCTTAGGTGTACGATTATTTTATTTTCATTTTAAAAATAAATTATTTTATTTTAAAAATTTGTAAAATAAAAATAATTATTTTATTTAATTTTTTATTTTTATTAAAAAAACAACAACTATGTATTATTTTAGTTTAGTCAGCGTAACATTAGTGATAACCTACTGAATAGGTAATATTATAATCTAATTGTACTATTTTACTGACTCATGGGACTTTATTGGAGTCTTTAATTTTTCAATTAGATAATCTAATTGCACAATGTATTAAATTTAGAAGATTAATTTGACACTTTTTCTTTAATTTTATTATATAACGAAATTTTGTGATCTTTTAGTTATTATAAATGAAGAATTAATAATTAAATATTTCAATTATAATAAAACCCACAAAAGATGGAATAAACTCACCTCCCGGGGTGCTATGAGCGTTGCAGTCTAGGTCTACTAGGGTTTTAGGATTTGATTTGCACCTCTCCTACGCGCGAGAGAGAGCCTCTATGCTATACAATTTGATAAGTGTTAGAAAGGCTCTTGTATAAATAGTAGTGCAAACCCACTTCACAAACTAATGTGGGACAAAAGCTTACTTTAAAGCTTTTCCCACCATTTTTCCAACTGAAATGGGTCAACTTTGAAAACCAATTTCTCATTCACTCATTATCTGTTTTGTGCGTACAATATATCAATCTCTTCGTCTAACTACGAAGAACCTGAATCCACTTTGACCCGACCCAAATCGGAAGTGGATCCCACATATATCTGTACCACAAAATAGCCACTTAAAATGTCATTTTATGCTATTTTCCCAACAATTTCCCACATGAATGAACATTGATTTTTAGGGTTGTTTTGAAATCGGAAACAACTGTGTTCAACGGCCGATCCCTGCATATGATAGGTAGGTGTTACCCTTTGAGCTTTCCCTTGTGAAGATATATTTCTCTACTGGTTGTACGGTAGAACGCGATGTCTTTGAACCGACTGTCGTTTGTGTAAACATTGATATATCTCACACAAGAACCTTCCAACCACGCTCTATTCTCATGATTGTGCCCGTTTTGGTTGTGGGTCCCCGTTCCTGGTTCTGCAAGAGTTTCTAAAGAATTGAGCCTAGTTCAATTCTCCTTTGAAGCGGCCTCACTTCTCTCTCACATAGGTAACTTTCCCGAGTATCCCGCATACTCAACATATGTCATTAAAGCATCAAAGTGCTAACCTCGTGCGGGAGTCACTGTTCTAACATGGAGTGGTAGGGAATCCGAGACCCACACAGTGACACACTTCGTTCCATAATTTAGTTGTCCTATTGAACCTAGGTGCCAGCTAGGTTGGTATCCACTATAGAACTTTTAGACCAAGGGCTTTAGACTCATTCCTCGCTTCAGCTACTCTACAACTTCTTTGCTTAATCGTTTGGTTAGCGGATCCGCTATATTGTCTATTGACCTTACGTAGTCAACCGAGACAACACCAGTTGCCAGAAGTTGTCTAATGGTATTATGTCTACAACGTAGATGTCTAGACTTACCATTATACATATGACTCCGAACTCTCCCAATTGTGGCTTGACTATCACAATGCACACAGATTGGAGATACGGGTCTTTCCCAACTAGGAATATCTTCTCGAAAATGGCGTAGCCATTCAGCCTCTTCACAACACTTGTCCAAGGCAATCATTTCAGATTTCATCGTGGACCTGACTATTACTGTTTGCTTGGAAGATTTCCACGTAACGGCTGCACCGGCTAGTGTAAACACATAGCCACTCATGGATTTAGAATCCTTAATGTCCGATATCCAGCTAGCATCGCTATACCCTTCAAGTACAGTAGGATATCTCGCATAGTGCAGTCCAAGGTCACGAGTATACCTTAAGTATCTCATAGCCCTTACTATTGCCTTCTAGTGCATCTCACCGGGGTTACTCATATACCTATTGAGTTAACTAACCGCAAAGGCAATATCCGGCCTAGTACAACTCATTAGATACATCAAACTACTATACAAATAACCCGAGCATATTCTACTTGAGAAATGCACTCTCCGTGGTTTTTGGTTAGTTGAACATTTGCATCAAATGGTGTCTTAGCCAATTGATTATCATCCTTGTTAAATTTTGAAAGGATTTTATCAACATAATGAAATTGACTCAATAGGAGACCATTAGGTCTTTGAATGATCTTAATCTAGAGGATTAAATTAGCCAAACCCATATCTTTCATGTCAAATCTCGCATTTAACATGTTTTTGGTAGACTTGATCATCCGATCATTACTACCAATGATAAGTATATCATCTACATATAAACAAAGAATGACATACCTGTCTATCGTTTCCTTAACGTAGACACACTTGTCACTTTCGTTTATTTTGAAACCATTGGTTAACATCGCGTGGTCAAACTTCTTGTGCCATTTCTTAGGCACTTATTTCAAACCATAAAGCGATTTAACCAACTTGCACACTTTCTTTTCTTGGCCCGAAAGCTGGAACCACAAACCCTTCAGGTTGTTCCATATATATTTCCTCATCTAACTCGTCATTCAAGAAAGCTGTTTTCACATCCATTTGATGAACTTCTAAATTCCGCAACGCCGTTGTTGGCACTGGAAATTCAAATAATGTTATTGGGTCGTGGCTGATAATTGGCTATTAAATTAATTGCTTTAATTAATTAAATTGTGCTGATATTTATTTAATTGAGTTAATTAAATGGCTTAATAAATAATTAATTGGTCTAATTAATTAATTAAGGGTAATCGCCTTCTGGACTGCTAGCCCAAATTGAAGGAATAATTAATTGAATTGGGCCGCTTAAATTGACAAGTTTTGACTTGGTTCGAACCATCAAAATTATATGTAGATTATATAATTTTGAGGAAATTGTGGATATTATAAATTGGTTCGTTAATTTAATTCAAATAATTAAATTAAATATAGGAATCATCCAAATGGATAAAGGTGGTTAGATTTTTCCTACTTCCTCATCACTATAAATAGTAGTCGTTTCATTTTCAAGGAAAGGAAGCTCCTTCTGTAGAGACTTTCAGTTCAGTTCAGCACACTTCCAGTAGAGAATGAAAGGACTTTTATACAGAGATTGTACCCCTTTTTCGTTTTGAATTTTGAATATATACAATTCATTTTTTTCGCGTTTACAGCGGCTATGGCAAGTATCATCCATATGGAGTTTATTCTCTATACTATATAATTTAATAAGTCTTAAAAAGGCTCTTTATAAATAGTGGTGCAAACCCACTTCCCAAACCAATGTGGGACAAAATGTTACTTTAAAACTTTCCCCACCCTTTTTTCCAAGTCAAATGGGTCAACTTTGAGAACCAATTTCTCATTCAGCCATTATCCGTTTTGTGCGTATAATATATCAATCACTTCGTCTAACTACGAAGAACCCGAATCAATTTTGACCCGACCCAAATTGGAAGTGGACCACACATATATTTGTACCACAAAATAGCTATTTAAGCTGACATTTTATGCTATTTTCCAACATTTTTAGGTATTTTGATAATGGTTGCAAATTGTATTATAAATATTGTATTCTTATGTTAGTTTTACTTGTCCAAATTGCTCTTTCAATGTATATTTAAAAATTTGGTGTATATAACATTACTCAATTAATTCTTTTTTTTTGTAAATGTATTTTATTAGCAACTAATAATTTTTCAGCGTATAATAAAATTGTCTAATCCACGAAGCCCGCTTCCTCCTCCTTCCTCAAATGTTTAAATTTGTTTTTATAACTTAGATTTCTTGACTTTACAAGACTATATATTAAACCCCATGAGATTATGTACTTGCATGTTACGCTTAACATAACTTAAGTTAACAAATTATGTACCTGTTACAATTAATATATTATATACTTGCAGTCAGTGTTGCAAAAATTCTGCCTAGGCGTCAGCCAGCCGCCTAGCGTATCACCATAATCGGTGGTCTAGGCGGCCGCCTAGGCCGCTTAGGCGTTGGCCGCTAGGCCTCCTAGGCACCGACTAGGCCGCCTAGTTGGTCGATTAGCTATATATTATTATTTTTAACTGAATTATTTCACTCAAAATGACATCATTTTGAACGAAATAACCCTAAATTGTTCAAACTCTAGATGTTTTTAGGTTAATATTTAATATTTTAGTATTAACTATTAAAGTATTAAATAATTAATTGTAATTATTAGTCTTTAAAAATAAAAAAATTGTAAACAAATTTTTAAAAATAAAAAAATACGTGGGCGCCAGAGGAGCGCCTAACGATTTTTTCATCCATGCCTGCAATTAACATATTATATACATTCAGTTTATTTATAAGTATATAATATGTTCATTGCAAGTACATGACCAAAATGTCGGTTTGAATCAAAGCCTACAATGCAAGATGTATCTCATCCATGATATAATTTTCAGTTATGCCAATCATGGGCTTGGTTTGGCTGAGTTTGAATCCAACGGTTTTTATCGAACTCAACGTCTTTTGATGACTTTTAATTGACGCTTCTTAACTTGTCGAATAGTATTACTTTAACAATAACAAATTTAAACGTTAAATAAAAAAAAAATTATGGATCGTCAAATGTGCTTGTCTCATCTTTTTAACTTATTTGATCGAAATGACATATCACAACAATGTAGATATGGCCTACACACCATCATATCGCAACCGGTACGTAGTTATGGCAAATCAATCACAGCTAATAATAGTAATCCCACATATTTCTATCTTCTTCTCTCTTTTTTTTTTTTCTTTTTTTTTTTTTTTTGAGAAAAACAAATTTCTATCTGAGAACATACTTGTTTGATAAGAAAAAATTGTTATTATTGTCTTAGAATACATACCTTACCTTAATTCTTGACATTTTATATAATGTTGATAATATTGTTTATAACGGTGTATATACTATTTTTAGTACATTGTAATGGATAGCGTTGATATTGGTGCTAATAATATTAATATTCGATATAAAGATGTATATTATATATAACTGTACTCAGTATTATTGATATTATAGAAAAATCTTTTATTTCGTCAAATATAATATTTAATAAAATAAAAGTAGAATTTGATTTATCTAATATAATTCAAAATCTAGTACACAATTTTTTATTTTCTAAGATGTTTTAAAATATTTGTACATTTAACATTCCCCTTCCAAAACTTTGCATTATTTTAAGTTTTTAACCAGTAATATCTAGTTTATTTTTAACTTCATTTTTACTACTTTGATAATGTCACAAAATTTGTTTAGAGAAATGAGGTTACAAATTTTTTTCTTCCCATAAAATAAAATATGTAATTAAAAATATAATAAGCATTTTACTTGACAAAAAAAAAAAAAAAAAAGAACTTTAGTCTTTCGATTATTTACAATTAATTATTTTGATAATGAATTGTTAAAATTACAAAATATACCCTCAAATTCACATGATTGTGCTGGTTTTGGTATTTGACAAATACAAATGTAAGGCAATTATAATTTTCAGATATTTTTGCAAACATTCTACGGAGTAATATTTTTTTAAAAGGATGTGAATATTTTAATATGTTAAGTGGAATAATGAAATTTAAAGGAATTACCTCTAAAGTTTTTATTTGTTTAAAGATCAAAATTGGCACATTTTTTTTTAATATGTTAGGATAAAAAGAGTCCTACAAATTTTTTAAAAAGTATTTTTTTTGAAGATTTTTTTTTAAAAGTATTTAGTTTTAGATTTTGATGATGTCTTGGAACAGTCCTAGAACGCAAATTTTACTCAGGATTGCGGTCCACAATGCATGGTGGTTCATGCATCAAAACGATGTCGTTTTGATTAATGGAAAGAAACGGCAGAAATGACTCGGTTCCGCGCCGTTAATTTTATGTGTATAACATATTCAGTTTCATTTTATATATACTGCAGTTCTCTTTCAATACAACTACAGTTTCTTTTGATATAACTATAGTTTCATTCGACATTATACACTCAAATATGTGAAACTGTTATTCAGTTTCCTTTCAACACAACTACAGTATCATTTCGATATAACTACAGTTTTAATGGACAATATACACTCAAATATGTGAAACTGTTATTCAGTTTCATTTTATATACACTACAGTTTTTTTTCAACACAACTACAGTTCCATTTTGATATAACTACAGATTCATTTGATAATATAAAAATAAATGTAAGGCAGTATCTTTTGAGATGAACTGTAGTTTCATTTACGGAGCTCCGTTAAGACTTGACGACAGTCGTTTCTTTACTTGATGAAACGACAGCGTTTTGGGACCATGGTCCACCGTATAATGACTGGTCCTAGAATAATCCTGTAAGATTATATTATGATTGAAGATACCCCCATTTTCCTATGTAAAAGTTATTCATGCTAACTGGTTGAAGAACCCATTTGTTCTTTCCCTAAACTAAGTAGCTAAAGGAGCTAACTTATCTTTGCCTAAGGCAAACTAGCCACTACAAGAAAAATGCGCATAGACACTAAAAAGACAACTAACAATTTTTGACAAAAGTGTTGTCTTTCGTGTAAAAGATAACAATTTTGGACAAAATCGTTGTCTTTGATGCAACACTTTTATCAAAGACAACGGTTTTTATCGAACCGTTGTCTTTAGTGTGTTGTCTTTGTGCATTTTGTCAAAAGACAACACCGCAAAGACAACGATTTTTAAAAACCGTTGTCTATGTGCATTTTTTTAAAAATAAAAGACAGCGATTTTATGTAACCGTTGTCGTTGGTATGTTGTCTTTAAGTACACTTGAATACACAACACTACAAAGACAACGGTCTTTAAAACCGTTGTCTTTGCACATTTTTTTAATAAAACACAACGGTTTTATTTAACCGTTCTCGTTTGTGTGTTGTCTTTAAGCACACTTGAATAGACAACACTTCAAAGACAACGGTTTATTAAAACCGTTATCTTTGTGCACCCGTTTTTTTATTTTTTAGACAACGGTTTTATTCAACCGTTGTTATTGGTATGTTGTCTTTAAGTGCACTTGAATACACAATACTACAAAGACAACAGTTTTTTTAAAACTGTTGTCTTTGCGCATTTATTTTTTTAAGACAAAGATTTTATTTAGCCGTTGTCGTTGGTGTGTTGTTATTAAGTGCATTTTAATACACAACACTTCAAAGATAATAGTTTTTTAAAATAGTTTTCTATGTGCATTCCGTTTTTTATTTAGACAATAGTTTTATGTAACTGTTATCGTTGGTGCGTTGTCTTTAAGTGCACTTGAATACACAACACTACAAAGACTTTTCGCGTTTATTTTTTTAAAAGACAACGGTTTTATTTAATCGTTGTCGTTGGTGTGTTGTCTTTAAGTGCACTTGAATACACAACACTACAACGACAACAGTTTTTTAAAACCGTTGTCTTTGCACGTTTATTATTAATTTATTATTATTATTATTATTATTATTATTATTATTATTATTATTATTATTATTATTATTATAAAAGACAATGGTTTTATTTAACTGTTGTCGTTTGTATGTTGTCTTTAAGCACACTTGATTAGACAACAATTCAAAGACAACGATTTATTAAAACTGTTGCCTTTGTGCATATGTGTTGCTGATCCATTTCCCTTCTACTCTGTAAGTTCCATTCATATACTTGCATACTTCTTCTGGGTTCCAACACTTTCATTTCCATGTATTATTTGCTAATTTCTTTCATTAAAAAAATGGTGTATATGGGTGCCCACCAATTTCGTTTTCTTGTTAATTTTTTGAAAAAAAGAAAGAAAAAAAATCTTGCATATATCATTCTTTTGGGCTGTTTTCTTAAATTCTAGGGTAATTTCATGTAATTTGGTTTGTTTACTTGTTAAAAAATCTCATCTTTCCTCATTTGCGTCTTGTCCTAAGTATCATAACTATGTGTTTCACAAGGAAAGTATCTTGTCCTATGGCCTAAACTATTGACATTGTATGTATGCATATTTCATATGGGTAAACATCTTTCACAAAATTTATGTTCTTTTATTTGTAATTAATATTGTATTTTCTGAGGAAATAATGCAATGTATGTTTGGTCTAATAGTATTCAGGATCTCCTTTTATAGTGGTCAAGACAAATTTCCCAAAAACAACCACTCATCACCATCAGCAAGAAAAAGAGAGATTATATTTGACATTTGGTTTTCATCTGGCTTCAGAAAACAGAAATAAAATACAGTAAAATGTTATCTTTTCCCATTCCTAGGTGAAAATAAAATTCCAGAATATTATTTCTTTAAAAAGAAACAAAAAGATCTTATACCTCTTTCTTATCTTTTATGTATGCATTGATTTGGTTTCTCTGATCTGATTTAGACATGTGAGTTATTTATCCCTTGTATAAGTTTAATTTGTATTTATTTGTTGGATGGTTGTGCCCAAAGTTCAACAAGGATTGAAGAGCTTCTCCAAGATGTAATACACAGGAGGGAAAACTTTCAGAAACAATCTTCTCTTTTTTTAAAAGTTACTAGGCAACTCAGTATTCATGATAATTGAGCAGCTGCTGCCTCCAACTACTCGGAAAATATTAAGCTTAATACGCTTTCCAGTTCTGATCTCCACATTTAGTGTTTTTGAAATGGGCAGATTGTGTATCAACTTATATAGAGTAGGTATGTATTTGATTAGAAATTTGTCAACATTTAGACTTAGTTATTGGAATTGTTCATTGTATTTTGAAGTAGATAATGAATTCTTGTGTATTTTGAAATATTTTACATGTAGAAGATGGTTTTTACTAATGAATTGATGCTTTGGTATTTATGGTGTTTGAATAAATTGTTTTTATTTTTATATTATGCTTAAAATCAAAGCAGGTTAAAAATAACGGTTTAAAACTGTTGTCTATGAATGCGAGAATAATGATTTTTAACGATTGCCTTTGATATATAAGATAACGGTTAAAAATCGTTGTCTATGCTTGTAATTTTCAACAATATAGACCGGTTTAAACAACACTCAATAGACAACGGTTTTTAACCGTTGTCTTTTATAAAACCGTTGTCTTTTATAGAATAGACAACGATATGCATGACTTTTAACAACACCAGTTTCAACAACACTCAATAGACAACGGTTTTTAACCGTTGTCTTTTATAGAATAGAAAACGGTTAAAAATCGTTGTCTATATGCGTAACTTTTAACAACACCGGTTTCAACAACACTCAATAGACAACGGTTTTTAATCATTGTCTTTTATAGAAAAAACAACGGTTAAAAACCGTTGTCTATCTGCGTGACTTTTAACAACACCGATTTCAACAACACTCAATAGACAACGGTTTTTAACCGTCAGTTAAAAGACGTTGTCTATGTGCATGACTTTTAACAACACCGGTTTCAACAACACTCAATAGACAATGATTTTTAACCGTTGTCTTTCTGTGGGACTTACAACAACACCGGGTTCAACAATAGGAATCTTGAAGTAAGTATTTTTTTTTGTAGTGAGCTATAAGACAAAAGGCAGACTAGCTGAAAGACAAGAGGCAGACTAGTAGAAGTGAAGTTATTCCAATTGAAGTAGAGTAACCAGTAGAGAAGTCTTGATGACTTAGTAGCGGATCACAAAAAAGAAATCTTGAAGACATACCAACATATCATAGTAGAGCAGCGAGAGCATGCCAAATTAGCTGACCTTGAAGCAACCAATCAATTGAAGACTACCAACAAACTACTAGCGAAGATTCTACCGGCTGAATCAAGAAGTCAAGTCTTTTTCATCCTAGTTTTTCACTCACAAAGAAGATTCCAAATGAAGTATATATCTTGAAGACACTTGGACATCTCTCAGTCAAGGATGAAGTAAAGACAAAAATGCATCTTGTTTCTTTTAGAATTAATATTTCCTTGAGAAGAAAGACAAAGTTGTTAGACCAAAAGACAATGACGTACAACTACACAATCATGAAGTTTTTGGCAACACGGACACTTGTCAAATTTGGGTGCAGTAGGTAGATTCAAATCAAGGATGTTTTACCAACATACCCTCACCTCTATCTTATAAATAGAAGACTTTAAAGCTCAGAGAAATATATATATATGCACGATATAGAGGCGAGAAGAAAGATGAGATATTACAGGTCATTACTGCGTGCTGAAAATTGAGAAAAGAGAACAAGAGCATTGAAGCTATATCTACAAACTCTAAAGCTTCCTATCCATAACCAATTTGTGAATAACAAACAACCTCTATTGCAGTACTATTGTTGTGGTGAAGATAATGCTCAAGGGGACTTGGTGGACAATCATTGGAGCGAAGATCATGTGTTGAAGATTTGGTGGGGATATCCAAGTCGAAGGAACATTGCCCACAATCACAGTACTTAGAGGATGATCTATGATTGAATCACCTTGTATTTTGGGGCAAAAAATACTTATTGAAAACCTTAACTCATTGGAGTTTACAGATCGAGATGAGTGGATGCATGCGGAGTTGCTAAAGCACTTAAAATTCTCTCTCGCATTTACTTTATCGCTTTACATTTACGCATTTACTTTTTATATTTGTAATGTAATCAGTTGATCACGCAGTTTAATTTGCACTTTCAAAATACTTACGCCCTAAAACATTGCTACATAAATTAAAACATTTCGCAGTGCACAATCAGCCTCAAGCTGATCACACTCTTAGTTTTTTTTTTTCTTTTTTTTTTTTTTTTGGAAACAACACTCTTAGTTTTTGAAAATCCAATTTTAAACTTCAAAAGTCTGATCATCAAAAGTTTTTGAAAATCCAATTTTTGAAAACAAGTCTTAGGTTTTCTTAATGATTTCCAAGCACATTTATTGTTTTTTGTCCTTTTAATACAAATTATTGATATATATATGACGGGTTCAGGTACGGAAGAAATCTCAGGTGCGGTTGTGCGGTTAAATCTGAGTCGTTGATCAAATCTAGATCAACGGCTCAAATCAATGAAATTTTTTTTTAAAAAAAGCGCACATCTGGTAGGAAGAAACATAAGTTAAAATAACGCACCTTAAGTCTTAACATCACGCAACCTCAGTTTATAACAATGGCACACCTTAAGTGATACAAAGACGCACATTAAGCACAGAAACCACGCACCTTAAGAAGGAAATCATGCACCTTAAGCACAAAACATACACACCTTAAACACAGAACTTACGCATATTAAGTTCCCAACTGCACGCACCTAAAACACAAACACCACGCATCTAAAGAAGAACCACGACGCACCTTAAGCACAAGACCTACGCACCTTAGACAGAAACCTTACGCACCTTAAGCATAAAACTTACACACCTTAAGTTCCCAACTGCAAGCACCTAAAGCACAAACATCACGCACCTAAAGAAGGAATATGACGCACCTTAAGCACAAGACCTACGCACCTTAAGTTTGCCCCATATGAAAAATTACCAAATTACCATTGCGTTTTTTTCAAAAAAAAAATTTGGTCATCTTGAACGTTGATTTAAGTAAAATCAATGACTCAGATTTAAACGCATGGGAGACACCCAACTGCATGAGAACTGAATTATAATGTTTCAAATGTGAACCAATGCTATCATATGAACCTGTGTACCATTGTGCACCACTACAACACTACATTGATGCACCTGTACCATTGCACCACTGTACCACTACATCAGATGTACCACTGCACCACTCCAATCATCTCAGTCATATGATCTCTCATCTGATCGATGCATAGGGGTTCATAGGTTCACATGATAGCACTAGTTCAAAGCTGAAACGAACCCTATATGTGTGTGTGTATGTGTGTGTTTCGAATAGAAATCACTGATTTTCAACTTGGAGAAATCGTCTTCCTTCTCATGGTTCCTTGTGGAAACAAGCTCTTGCGGTGCTGCCTATGCCGAAACACGCTGACTCGGAGTATTTAATGCCGCATTACAAATAATCCAGGTGGATAATAATAATAATAATAATAATAATAATAATAATAATAATAATAATAATAATAATAATAATAATAATAATAATAATAATAAATGAATAAATAAAATAAAATAAATAAAATAAAATAAACAGTTGGCAATCCAATTAGCAAAAATATGGAATTAACTTGTTAAAATGTTAATTGCTCTTTTTATCCGGTTTCAGTGGCTTATTTGGAGGTTATTTGATTTCGGTGGCTTAATTGTTATTTCCCAAATAATTCAATAACTTATTTGTACTTTATCCGAAAATGAAACTAAATGTCAAAGTCCATATAATAACATTATTGTCAATTGAACCTGAAGTGTAATTATCCTGTAACCAATATTACCGTCACGTATAAATACCAAGGTCAAATTGCACAAAAAAAAAAAACCCCTGGGCCGAGGCACGATAGCTATAACAGCCTCGGCCACGTTTGGCTGAAGCCATGCCTCGGCCACAATTGGTCGAGGCCGCCTCAGCCAAGTTTGGTTGAGGCAGTGCCTTAGCCACAGTGGGCTAGGGTTTCAAAAAATAAATAAATTTTATATTAAAAAAAAAAACTTATTTGTCTCATTTCTCTACGCTTGTAGTATATGATATTCGATAAGTGACAAATTTGCACTATTATTACTCCCTAGTTGACTTTGTTACGCTCTCAACTTGGAGTAGGGGGGCTTGTGACAAGATAATTGGGCAATGTACTAGATCCAACCCGGTAACAACTCATTAAAGCAGCAGGCGTCGCTTAAGAAGAGGTAACGGTGCTTAGGGTCCACCTCATCAAAGAACTGTTACGAAGGAGCGCACAACAATTATTGAAGAGCCGGACACTTATGGAGGGAGCCGTTGCACTTAGTAGGAGGCTGTTGGTGTCCATTATTGTGGCCATTACTATTCTTCAGTATAAAAGCCGAGTCCATTAAGCAAGTAAAGGGGCTCCCGGTTTTCTGACATACAAACTTTGTACTCAACTATGATGACTTACTTATCAATATTATTCAGTAACCATTTTTACCGTCAACACTATTGTGCGTGGATAATGAAACTAAAAAATAGAACTTATGCAATAATAATATATTCTCAAATGAAACTTGTAGTAGAATTAAAATAATACTTTAATATTGTTATAATATAACTAGTGTAACCTAAAGACCGGGTGTGACTAGGTGGAATTGACTCATTCGTCCTTAATCAAACGTCAAGGTTTGATCATTGACATTGGGTATAAAGCATTATGAAATTTTTCCTAGAGCAAGTAATACAGGATACACTATACTACACTCTAGGGGGAAATTTTTTTTTTTTTTTCAACAAAAGGGACTCAATTATAAACTTTGGGGCCAAAACCTTGTAGTCAAGCGTCATGACTTCTCAAATGACTTTGTGTGCTTCAATAGATTGAGAAATTATACATCTACGAACATATACTATATTATAAAAAAGTCAATATTACAAAAAAAAAATAAAAAATTGGGCTTCCACGTTACGACTAGCTTTTGGTAAATTCCAATAATTTTTCACAAAAAAGAATTGGAGTGGATGGAGTTAAAGAAAGAAATTTCATAGATATCTTGGTGTGAAAGGAATCCAAAGAGAAGAAGGGAAGAGAGAGAAAAAGGAGGAGGGAATTGGGTGGAAGAAAGCTATTCGTCATTGAAGGGTATTGCAAGTTGCAGTGATTTTTGCATTTCTGCCGCAAGCATGCAAGTCTCTGTGCGCAAGAGAAGCGGATTGGTGGAAACAGGTTTCCTCATCTGCAAGAACCCCTCTCTTCCTTTTCATGTTATCCAAAATTGGTGATTTTCTCCGCCCCCCCTCCCCCCTCCATTATTTTACTATTATTTCTCTTATCTTTTTTCTGGGCATTAAACAATTCCTTTTTTTTTTTATTCTACATGTTTATCTCTGTGTTTGCATTCACATTCTTATCCTTCACTCCTGCAAGTTTTGGTGACTTTAATTGTCATCACAGGCACCCCTTCTTTGTTTTTAATAAAAAAAACATTTTGTGACCATTATTGTCTTTTTTGGGGCTGAGCTAATTGATAATTGGAGGAGAAAACTCAAAGGGGAAGCTAAAATTGCTACTTTTATGGGTTCTATGTTTGGAAATTGAAAAGGGGGCCATGCCCTTCACTCACAAGCTCCCATTGATATGGAGTTTGCAGAATTAATTTTGAAATCTGGAGTATCTTTTGCTCAAAAGTTAGATTTTGGATCTCTAATGGTTCCAGATCAAAAATCTTATTATTATTAGTAATATATGGGTTATGATTATGGCCTGTTTAGTAAATGACTGTTGGCTGTTTGAGTTAGAAATTATGATTTGTTAATAACATTATCTAATTGTAAAAAGTTGTTTGATAGATTAGCTGTTAGCTGATAGCTGTTTGGTATAATTTTTTCTCACAAAAAGCTAATTGAAAAGGCTGCTTTGAGTAGCCTTTTGAATTTTAGTATTTTAGAATTACAAAAAGCTTATTAACCAAACAACTAATAGTGATCAAATAAGCAAAATAGGCTGATTATTTACCAAACAGGGCCTATAAATTTTGAATAATCAATTAGAGTGACAAAGTTGCTAACTTATGTAGCCTTATTACAAGGTCTATGGGATGGTGTACCTGATAATAATGATTGAACATAATTCATAATCGTTGGTTATTCCAAAATTTGAGCAGTTCTGTAGATGATTTAGTTTACGTTTTCAATAATTGGATTAAATAAGCTTTATGAAATGGGACAATGGGTACACCATCTTCATTTGTTTGTAGTTAAGTGCTCTGCTATCTATACCACAAGGCAGAGCTCTACCACAAAAACATTTATGATTGGATTGGATAGGATTGTTATCAACCCTTACTGGCAAATTATGAGTATAGAAACATGATTTGTATTTTACAAGTTTTTGTATGAGACTCCCATGTTTGATTATGATGGAAATCAATAGTTCTATTTGTGCATTTCCGGATGGTTGGATTTTGTTAAGAGTCCTACATTGAAAATATAAGAGATAATATATGGGTTTATAAGGCCATGGGTTAAACTAGTTAATTAATTGGATTCAGTATTTTAGTGCGGTTTGACTCATGTGCATTATAGCCTAGTTGAGTGACCTTGGCACAATCTTTGATTCACCCATTGTTTGGGTTCTGATTGGATTATGATTACTCTTGGTTTGTAACTTCATTGTTTGTTGATAAACAATGTTTCTTGATTTCACCTCAAGGGATTTACATATGGGAACAAACAAAATTGTTGCTGATTTTACATTTTGCAAGGGGGACACTATTTTCTTTCACTAAATATCCATCATATAGTTAATGCAATTGGCTAAAATTAGTTGCCTGACATCTTTTACCTACGCACCTTATGTCAACGGTTGGATTTTTAATAGCTTTTTGGCTGTGCTTCCTCTTCATTTTACATTTCCATGTCAGATATGGTCTAGATAGCAATGGCCTTCATAGTTATCCTTACCTTATTTATAGCAGAAAACTGCAATTTTTTCTTTTTGTTGCTTCCAACTTCATCGTCATTATTGATAAATGTTTTAGTGAACATCTTGTTGAAGCATACTTAACACTTGCATAATCACACCTGATTAATAATATTTGATGTGTTATAGTCTTTTAAACAACATGTTATATTCGGAATACATTATTGAAGTACATACGTGTGTGTCTGGATGTTTCTATCCTAACACCTCCAGATAGGCATATCAATTGTTTACACATTTTCAATATTTGGTTCTGGGACAAATTACTTTGTTTGTTCCCCATGTACACAACATTGCTATGCGTCAATTTCTAAAATAACCAAGTGTTTGTAATTCTGGACAAGCAATTACTGTCAGGTAGTAAGTTGAAATACTATTAAATATTTGTGCTCTACTGAAGCTGATCCACACTTTTCCAGTTTCAACTTTCTTCTAATTAAAATATTAAGCTTATATCCAGAGAAGAAACATACTAACACTTTGCAGTGCTTTGAGTTCTTGAGAAGAGGAAGGCGTTATGTAGTTTGTCTCAGCCACACACACATCTGAAATGGGCGGGATTTAGTTCTTTCTTTCCTCCCCCAACTTTTAGGGTAGGGCGTTCGTGAATACCGCAACTTCTGCATTTTACTACTGTCTTGATGTTAAAAGTTAAAACCATAACAATCAGCTTTCATTTGCTTGTACAGGATTGTTGTAAAAGGTTCAGGAGCCATGCCGTTTGCGGGCCAACTAGTGTTGGAAATTAAACCGCCTCCATTTGGGAAGACAACAGCAATAAAGGAAGGAAAAGTGACACTATAGAAAGGAAGGTATGGAGCATTTCTGTCTTTTACAGGCTGTGCAAATGTGCAATGATTTTACAAAATGTCCAAGTTCTCTGCTCCAAAGAAAGACACTAATAATCTTCAATCATTTGAAAAGCATGGAAGTTAATTTTATTTTCACAATTTTCTTTTTTGGGTGACGAGGGAAACCCGCAGCCACTACCCGAGGGTGTGTACTGGGTAAACCCCGCTTTGTGACCCTAGCTAGCAAAGGACCACAATGAGGTAAACCAGCTTAGGTTGCCCAAAGCTGACCGGCTCAAACCAAGAAGGCTGGGATTCGAATACGTGACCTTGTGGTTACGAGTTTGTATGCTTAGCCATTTTATTTTCACAATTTGTTTATATAGAAAGTAGGCTATAACACTAATGTAGATTCCACTGTCAGTTTCTGTAGCCTTCCTCTGACATCTTTATAGGCTGGTCCTATATTACAAACCATAGTCTTTGAACAAAAAACCTTGAATAAACTATAAAAAAAGTCCTATGCTTAGAGTGGCGCCTTAGTAATTACTCTGTAATTAGTAGAAGATGGAGATTGCTGTTGTGTAGGATTGGGATCCTTCTTAAGTATTTATTTTTGTATAATATATTGAACAATTCAAACTGTCATGGTTAAATCTGCAAGGCACATGTAACATTAGGACTCCTTAAACTCGTAAAGGGCGTAGTTAGTTGTGAATTAGACGAGAAAAAAATAAAAATTCTGCAGGTTTGCAGGTTCTCAGGAAACTTTGGGGATTTAGGAATTTGTCTGTGTTTTGCATAGATGATGTGTAATTGATCTCACTTTTACCAGTCTCTCAAGGAAGATGAGATCAAATAATTTTGCAGAATTACATTGTGTACATAGGTTTCTCACATAGAGGGTAACGAACTTATGCTTCAAAAAGTGTTGTGAACTTGAGCCTTAAGGTCTTCTTGCTCCTTAACCCCGGTAAATGGTTGAGGTTTATCCCGGTTGATGATATGCATTTATGTAAGAAGTGGTAGTACCATGGTACAACTAAATCGGGGTTTAAAAATTAGCCAAAATGGAGAAATAACATTCGTATTTGTTTAGATTAACATTAAGACTTAATTGAGTTGAGTCGACCTGATAGTTTTAATCAATGTTGGCGTAATATATTTGACCAATTGACCTTGACCAAAGAAAGGAAAGAAACAAAAATTGCAAATTGGATTGCCAGAGAAGGCTAAAACAGCTACGGCACTTCTTCTTAAATGCCCATTTAAGGCTAAAAAATGAACAAGCTAGTGATTTTTCTAAATGGGGAAAACTCCAAAGAACTGAAAACCCTAGACTTATGCCAGCCTATTTATAATAGCCACAGGTCCTTCCCAACCTCTGCCTCTATCTGCATATTGTACTTTGGGTCTCAGAAAGTGAATTACAGAGGTTTCCGAAACCATCTTTCATTCCCACCTAAAATAAACCAAATTTTCATCAAAAAGAGAGGAAAAAAGATGAGGGGAAGATGTTCAAAGCAAGGAAATAAATCAGGTTTGGAAATAGAAAAGCTTGACAAACTAACAGAAGAGCCTCCGCTTTCTGGTGCCTATATTAGGAGCCTTGTGAAACAGCTGACTTCTTCAAGAGCTAAAGATCCCTTGAATTCTACAGACCATGAATTGCCTGGAGAAGGTTTTACTAGCCCGGGACAATTGTTGCAGCCACAGCCACAGCCATCACCATGCCAACCACCCCAACGTAAAAAACAAGCCCGGAAAAGACTTCATACTAGCAGACCTTATCAGGAGAGGCTTCTAAATATGGCTGAGGCTCGACGAGAAATTGTGACTGCTCTGAAGTTTCATAGAGCAGCTATGAAGCAACAGCAGCAGCAGCAACAACAACAACAATCGCAAACAGAGAAACAGCCATTGCAGCCCTCACCACAATCATCATTAGAACAAGAACTGAAGCTCAATTCTGGGGGGAATTCAAGAAATAATGATTCCAATGTCACTGCCAAGGATTTTCCAAGTTGCATGGACAACTACTCCCACTCGCCCTTCTCCTCTCATCCCCTGCATCAGTATTCTTATCCCAATGTATCTGTTACTCCATCACTTATCCAAGAGAACCTCAATTTCCCACTTCCAAGCCAACCCTTAGGCTTGAATCTCAATTTCCAAGATTTCAACAATTTGGATGCTACACCTTATTTTTGCAGTAGCAATCCATCAATTTATTCTTCTTCTTCTTCATCGTCATCATCTTCATCTTCAAGTTCTTGCCCACATATATCTGCTCCTAGTGAGGACATCCATCACATGGGATCATCGCAAGAAGGGCATCGAATGGAGGAAGCTGAGATGGTAAATTCCGGGTTGCATCCCACTCTCGATGACAAGGAAATGGCAGAGATCAGGTCAATAGGGGAGCAGCACCAAATGGAGTTGAATGACACCTTGAATTTGGCCACTTCAGCTTGGTGGTTCAAGTTCCTGAAAACCACGGAAGTTGGCCCTGACGAAGAGAAAAATGTTGAAGATTATGGGTGCTATCCATTTGATGAAGTCATGGAATTCCCAGCCTGGCTGAATGCAAATGAAAGCTGTTTGCAGCAACGCTTGAATGATCACCACTCTGAAGATTACTTCCAAAATCCTGCCTTGCCATGGTAAGCATTTCTCCCTTCTTTTTTTGTTTGTTTCACTTTAATGAAAAGTATTTTAAAAAATAGAGATGTTTTTTGTTCCGATCCCAGGCTTTCTTTCACTAGGTGGATTTATTTTAATGTCTACTGTGTTATAATATTTTTTTTTCCTGTCAGACTATTAAATTTTCTTTCCTCAGCATTGCAATTCTTTCTTTTCCTTTATTATTCTTTATTTGTTAATCAGTAGCACTTGAGGATTAAACAAATGGAAATAGATTTTTAAAATTTATTTTGGTGAGTTCTTAGTTTCCTGGCTGAAAACGATGCAACAAGGGGTTAGCCTGCAGGAGTCCCATCAACATCGTCTTTTGTGAACATTATAAATAAAGAATCTGGGTCTTGCTGGTGTTGGTCCTTTGGTGTGGCAGAGACCCATCCAATATAACTATTGAAAGGGGGCATGGCCCACCTCAACCACCACCCCACATCCCACTGACGGGGTGGTGCAAGGGTTATAATTAGTGATGTGGTTATGCTAATTAGGAATTACACACAGTCACACACTGAACTGGGATCTCAATCTAAGACTACTTTTCTCCATTTTCTAGTTTGCCCCATATTACTTAGGTGATTCCCACATTTGTTTCCAAGTGTGGGAGTTATTCCATTTATTTTCTCTTCACTAATCAGCTTCCTACACTAGTAATCGAGTGGAAACTGGAAAGCCCCTTCTCTTTGGCCAGCTTAAGCCAGCCCTTAGCCCCCATAACTCCGTGGTAAAACCATCTGTTTGGCCTATTTTACTACAAAGCCAATGACCTGATTCCCTCAATCTACTTTCTCTTTTCCTACTTTCATCGATGTTCAATTTCAACTTGCCTCACAATGGAAGAGCCCATCTAACCCACCTCGGAACGACTTCTTTCACCATATCCCTTTTTAAAAGAATTGCACTTGCCTCTTGAACATGATCACCTTCTCTCCTAGTCAATGGCAAAGGCGCTAACATAACATCATTAAAGATCCAATTACTTATTGCCTACCATATCTACCAAAACATGGACACAAACTTAAATTGCCAAGGAATTCTTCCCCGCTCCCAATAACCCGTTTCTAGAGCAGTTGGTTTTCAGCCAATATACCAGGGAACATGTTCCAGATTATTAAACCAGCTCAGCATCCCACATAGTCACTCCAAGATAACGTCACTCCTTAGCTTGAGCCCCTTTGGGGCATCACAGGAATCCTTTCAATGTCACCTTTCAACTGTTTCACTGGCCCCTGCTCTGGTGTTGTGTGAATAAAAGATCTGGGACTTCTGCAAATTAAATTTTAGGCCTGAACCAGCTGAAAACCTGCCTAGGCCCCCCTAAATAATCTCCATCTGATGTTGATTATAGTATTTTTGTTATGATTATAAGCAGCAAATTGTCAGTTTGTGGGTTGGTCAGAATGGCAAGAAGATAAAATTTGATAGTTTCTCTATTTGTTCAAATTAATTAAAAATTGTACTAGGTTAGTGAAAACTACTTATTTTGGCCTGTTTTTTTTTTTAATCTATTTTTATCCCATTTTATGAGAGCATTAAAATTCAACCTTTGACCTGTAGCATGAAAGTGTTCCACCGAATTGGCTAAAAGCCAAACGGCCATCCAAATCGTCGCATCTAATTATGATTGTTAATTTTTATCTATAGCAAAAGGGTTCAAGAAATGTTCTGCATTTATTAATCCATATGTTAATGCTTTGTAATCAATGCTCTAAACTAATTTTTCTCTCTTTTGGAAAATTGTATGCAGTATGGGTATTGATGAGATTGAAGGAAAGGATGTGGAGTGGATAGCCAGAGAAGACTGATCTATCATGCTTTCCTTTCTAAAACTCAAAATTTTGTTCTCTCCAACCAATCTTGGGGTGCTTGATGCCCCTATACTTTTAGTTTCTCAGTTTTTGCCCCTTTAAGTTTTTCAATTTACTGCTTCAATAAGGGATTGCTAGAATGTGACAGGCCTTTGGTAGAGGATAATAATACCCACAAGGAAGAGATTATTAGTATGCAATCTTCCTTCATCTTGAGGATCCCAGATTTTTATTCAATTATTTTCTTGAAAGTTGATATTTCAGTACTTTGGTCATTTTTCACCATTGTATTGTTGTGGCATTTGGGAAAATCTTGTACTCCTCTCTTAGACGCTACTTGAATACTGAGATCATATTATTTAATAGTGACTCGAGCTATGTAATTTAGATAGATTTATAATTTAATTCCATAAAGAATATCAGAAAAAATCTTATAATAAGCGACTTTGGTAAATGTTTAATTTAATCATTTTATTGATGAATTTATGAAAAACGGGTTAAATAAGTCTCCTAAGGGACAAAATAGTGTAATCGAACACTTTTATTAAAAAAATTTCCTATAATTTCTTAAACTGGTTAAAAAGTACAATCGAGTTTTATTGTTATTCAACATGTTACCGATGATTTGGTAAACATATGGTTGTTTTATGCTTCTGAGATATCTAAATGTATAATTCTTTTATAGAGTTAATTCCAGCAATGGTCCTCCAACTATGTTGATTTTTTAAAATTAGTCACTGACTTTTAATTTGGACAATTTAGGTCCCTTGACTTTCAAATTCTTTTCAATGTTGGTCCTTTCGTCAAATTTTGGTTAAATTGAGGTCAAATGAAGGGGTAAAATTGTCCGTTCACTTTTATACTCGTATTTCTTCTGTCATATACGCTATATATATGAATATAATATCAGTTGAAGAGACATCAAATGAGATTATATAGCTTTGATTGAGACTTCGACTGAGATTATATTCATATATACAAGTATAGGATAAGAGAATTACGAGTAATAATACACTAAACATGTGAACGGACAATTTTACCCCTTCATTTGACCTCAATTTAACCAAAATTTGACGAAAGGACCAACATTGGAAAGAATTTGAAAGTCAAGGGACCTAAATTGTCCAATTTAAAAGTCGGGGACTAATTTAGGAAAATCAACATAGTCGGAGGATCATTGTTGGAATTAACTCTTCTTTTATATTTTCTAAGATATTGACAAATGGCATTATGGTTATCTCTTAAAAAAAAAAGGATTTTTTTGTTTAGATTTGGACGAAGGTGACAACAACAACCTTCGTCAACTTGACAACCTCTATTGCAAAGTCGTCCACAGGCCTTTGTCACTAAGGTCTAGATTTGGACTTCTAAGGTGGGTATTTAGATATGGACATTGACAATAATTGTTATTGTTTGTTAGAGTTAATACCAATTTTAGTTCTCCGACTATAGTGTAATACTTAATTTAGTCCCAAACTATTAAAAATACCTAATTTAGTTCTCTAACTTTTAAAATCACACCCATTTAGCTCCTCCATTACAATTTCCATCTATTCACCGCTATTCTGAGGGCAAATAAGTCATTTTATTTGCTCCAAACCTGTTTATCATGTCTCTGTTTCAGATCTTCTATTCAGATCGCAGAAACGACGGGCCATCCCTATTCCGGATCTTTGATTCAGATCGCAGAGCCGTGGTATTTGGCGTCGGTGGCAGAGTTGTAGAAGGGCACCACCGGGAGGCGCTCATGGCGGAGGGTGAGCTGGATGGCGGAGTGGAAGTCATGATCGCAAATGACACAGAGGGCGGCAGTGTCGACCTTGCAAGTGAAGCTCGCCGGGGCCTGCTCGCAGACCTCGTAGAGACTAGGACCCGAGCTTCGCGCGACGCGAGCTTGTTGGCTGCGTGTATCTTGGAGTCGCAGGTCACGCAGAAGAATGCCGTGTTGGCGACGGCGAACAATGACGAGGGGAGTTTTTTTTGAACTGATATTAATGCATTGAAGCTGCAACAAAGTTTAGTGCGAAGTGAAGAATATTTCGATTTGAACAAAGCGAGACTTTTGACACTCTTATCATGGGGTAGGCCTCCAATCTTTCAATTTTCTTTAGAGCTTTGGTTGATTTATGAGTTGCTGACCTTTAAATGATGTTATTTGCTTAGGCATTTGGGGTTGCCTATTACCTGTTTGTTGAAATTACCGAATGAGACTTACCTGGATTTTTCTCAGGTAACCAATTTGAGAAATCTGTTGAGGTCTTTCAGCAAACCAATTTGAGGTCTTTCATCAAGGCCGTTGAAGAAGCTGTTGAAGAATTGAGCAGGAGGTGTGCTCTAATAAAAGGATGTTTTTGCCCCTCAAAATAACGGCAGATAGATGACAATTGTAACAGAGGACCAATTTGGGTACCGCTTTAAAAGTTAGAGAATAAAATTGGGTACTTTTAATAGTTTAGGACTAAATCAAGTATTACGCTATAGTTGGAGGACCAAAATGGGTATTAACTCTTGTTTGTTAATTAGACAACCATGGTTGTTTGTTAATAGCCACGACTGTATGATGAATAGACACGGGCTATCTTGGATATAGCTCATGGTTTTCTTAAAATACACCGTCAATGCCATAGCGTTTTCCGATTCCCTCAAAGGTTGTATGGTTTCATTTCGAATGTCAACAAGATATTCATCAATCTCCTTTTTGAACTCGGCCTTGAGGTTAGCCGTGTCCTCCTTAGCCATATCTATAAATGCTTGCACCTTCCTTTTTAGGAATTCAATCTCTTCATTCAAATTGGGTGATGGGGATTACCATGAGATGGTTCTTCACAAGGGTTTTCATTATGGTAACATTGAGTGGGAGTGGTGTTTTATAGGGATATGAAACATCTCTTCTTTCATGTTGATAAGGTGAGGGTGGGTATGCATATGAATGTGGGTAGTGGCTATTCAATAAGAAGTGGAATATGGGTATGGTTCACAGGTATGGTATACATATGGAGGTGGATAATGATATGAGGATGGTGGGTAGTGATATGGGGGTGAAGGGTAACCATGTGTAAGGGAGGGTAATGGGGGTGCTGTCCACATGTGTATGATAGAATATTTAGCCACAACTCTCCTCCATGGGGTGGATACCCATGAGGATGTGCATTCCCATACATTGGTGAACTTCCTTGGTGCATTTTACAAAGATTTCCCACACAAAGCTTCACCGAACAAGTGTTTTGCAACTAAAGTTAGTTGCAAGTGAGCCAAAAGATGGTGCAAAGAACAAATATGCCCACTTTCCAATCAAATAACCAAATGTAACAATATGTACAAGAACAAGAAAAAGGAACAAGAAAAAGTAAAGTGCAATCCAAGAAGTATTGTCAATGCACTCCTAAATGTCAAAGCTAAAACACTCAACTCAATCACCGTTTATCATCCCCAGCAATGGCACCATTTTGACAATATGTAGTTAGCAGTGGATGGAAAGTATGAGCCTTGGATGTCGTTCTCAAAAGATGACAAATTGGAGCTAAGTAGAGTGCATGACATTCGTAAGGGTGTGTTACCAAGAGTTACTAAGAGCTAAGCAAGACAATAAAGAGCGTTTGGGAAATCATTGAGTGCAAAAATAGAGAGTATTGAAGTAAAATAACAACCAAGGAATTAAGATGGGGAGTTGGATCGAATTTGATATGATGCAATTTATGACTAACTTAATTAAGGGAGGCAAAAACACCATCACCAAGTTGCATAGAACTTGGACTCCTAGGTCCTCATTCGACTAGGGTATTTTATCAACACTTGGTCTACCACTCTTTCCCGACCTAGCCCTCTCGGATCGTAGGGCGGGAGTGTGAATGAGTAAGACTACGTGGAAGCACAATTTCTTGTCACTACCGCTCTCTCACACTCCTCACTCATCCCAACCGGCAATGAGCAAGAATCAATAACTCAACATCATCCTCACAAAAGCAATTAGGCACAACTTGCAAGAATCTCATCTAATCAACAATGGAAGATCAAGCATGCATAATCCCTATGATAAGTGTCAAAATGTTCATATTTTCACATTTCATTTAAGCTTATTTTCCTTGTCATTTGTTATAATTTTGCCTAAAATGTTCCTCATTTGATTCATTTGTGCGTTTATTAAGGAATAGGATTATTACTATTAATATTTGTTTATTATTATTACTAATTAATATTGTTTATTCTTCTTGTATTTTAAATCATTAGGCTCTCTTAGTATTCTCTGTTAGTTTGCATATAGATAGCTAGTTGTTATCACCTTCTTCCTGTATATAAAGGGTTGTGATATATGAATAGAATCATCAGTTTTCCACCTCTATTATATTCTTACAGCGTTTAGGTGTAATTCTTGGTGATTTAGATGAATTGAATGATTTTTGTAGCATTTTGGATGCATGTAGAGTCAATGGGAGCCAATGAGAGGCAATGAAGATGGGGGGAAACACTTCTTAGAGAGCCAAATTGTGGTGTTTTCAATGGTCTTGGTCATTTGGACAAACAAAGGCAAAATTGGAGTAAAAGAGCAAGAAGTTGAAATTCTCGCACAATTCGTCCACTGCTCGGTTTTTTTTGTCATATCTCTGCGTACGATTGTCAAAATCAAGTGATCTATATGTCATTGGAAAGCTAATTTGAAGATCTACAACTTTGATGAATACCACAAACCGTAATTCAAAGATTTTGGAGGTGAAACATAGCCTAGAGGATGAACAATGTGCGCAAAGTGCTCACTGCCTGCTGGCTACGGGTCTGGCCACGCCCGTGGCTACTGGGCAGTAAGACCTTCATTTTTGGTCACGGGCGTGGCCACACCCGTAGCCAGCCTCTACAACATTTAACAGCCCATTTTTACCCTTTAAAAGGGGATTTCTTCCACCCAAAAACACATCTTTCATTTCCCTTCAATTTTTAGTTAGGTTTAGCTTTAGGATAGCTTAGATTAGTGTAGATTTGTTGTTCCTTTCCATTTTCAAGCTCAAGACACCTTGCAATCTTGGATTCCAAAGCTTAAATAGAGAAGTTTTCTTATTATCCTCTTTCCTTTGATTTCTATTTAAGCTTTCAATTACTCTTTTAATATTGTGTATCTATTGTTATATTATGAGTAGCTAAGTGATTTATGACTAGGATTTGGTTTGATTTATTGCTATTGATGTCTATATTAGTTGTATTGCATAAAGGGGATTATTTGTGTGTTCTAGGGTTGTTGTATGAAATGGGTTTGATATGAAATTTGTGTATGATTGTTAGATCTCAATTATATGCTTTGTTTGGAGTGTGTTTGTTGCTACGAGAGTAGAGCTTATACACTAGCCACACATTTATACGAGGGCAACTTTGAGTTGAATTGCCATGAGAGTTGTAACACCCCAATTTTCAACTCTTACATTTATTACAAATCCATAATAATACATCAGCGGAAGCTTACATCTTATCAACAGAAAACTGGGTGCTACCGCCACACCTAGAGTGAATTCTATCACCTCTTGACAAACTCCACTCTAAGTGCACAGGCTAAACTTAAAACATCGACATCCACTTCCATCTTGATTAGATCTCATCGGGCTACTGAAGATCCACACTAATCTGCATCTAATAAAGGGGCACAATGAAGTGCAGTTAGCACGACGGCTAAGTAAGGAAATCCATTTGTCACTTAAAAGTAGACAAAGGTTTGAAAACATTTAGTGAAACAACATCCACTCGTCTCGTAAGACAAAATCATTTCTTTCTCAAAGACGTTACAGAGTAACTCTTTACTCATTTTTAAAACTTCCTTAGTTTCATATAGTAAGAGTGAGGCCTACAACCTCGGGCCATGGCACTCCAGCCCTCCCGTAGGTTCCTCCCTTATCCCAACCCCGGGCTATGGCACTCAAGCCTTCCCGTGGGCACCTCTCCTTATTCCAACATGACGACATAACGGCGAATAGACTTCGCTCTTGACAATATAACGACCACTGGGCCATGACACTTTAAGCCACCCGTGGGTCAATCAAGGTCCTCCTCACTTACTTTAGAAACTACGGTTTTGAAAACGTTATCCTTCCTTCAGTTTTCTTACAACAAATCATCTTATTTGGACATATTTCACAAATGAGTCCAATACTTGAAATCGGCTACTTCATTAGCCTCTGAAGGATTTTCAAAATACTTTCAGTGCCCGCAGGCTTTTCAAACATCATTTTCTCAAACAATAAGGTTTTTACAACTTTTATACCAAAATAGCATACGTTTTTCAACGTAAGTTTTCGTCAACGTTTTTGGATACACTTCACATGTCCATCTCACACTTAAAATCAACCAACATCCTTAACTATCGTCCTCAACAACTTCCACTATGATCAACACCATTAGATCATAACTTGGGGATATCGTACATCCAAATATCTATAAATTCTAATAGGTAAGGTCATTGCCTAACCATAACCCAAAAACATCCAACAACTACTTTCTCAAGATTCACCATATACCACCTTTATCTCAACATTTCCATATGAAAATTTCCTCAATACACATCATAATAATATCTTTACCTAACTTTATCACCATTAACTCACTAACTACCTCACAATTATCATTAACACAATCCATAATCATAAATTGTTTCTAACTGCCTCTGTCCAGAAATTACAGTTTTGCGCAGTCCGAAAGATTGAGCCGGTAACAATAGTTCCCGAACTCTTTTTCACTTGAAATTTTTATGGTAGAACCCTAACTCATAGTACTTGATGTCCATAAAAAGTTTTGGTCACCTAGGTTCACGAATTTACACAGAAAATTACATCTTTGCCCTTGGCAGTGGGCTGTCCAGCAACTTTCCTTCTCTGGACCAGTTTTAGGAAGACTTCCGGGAACCATACTTATACTACTCCAAAAATTATGAAATTTTATATGCAGCTTCTAGACTTATAGAACTACATGTCTAAAAAAAATTGGATCAAAATACCTTACCAATTTTTCCCAAAAATTCACGGAAGTTACTGCCAGAAATCTGTCCTGATTTCCTTTCTCTATTTCCACAAGTATAAGCTTATATGGACTTAAATACAACATATACAAGCATATTCAAGCTATGGACATGTATACAAAAATATTCCCAAAGCTCCAAAAACACCATATTTCAACTAAAATCAATTATCCAAATTCAAGTGACTAATTCCAACTTAAGGGAATTCCTTACCTCTTGGGTGAAGCTCTTTTGGCAAGAATGGCTTTTGAACCTTTACTCTTTCACCAAAAATTCCTAAGCAAGACATACCATCATAACAATAATTTTAGGAATTCTTAACTTAGGTTCTAGGGAAGAAAACAAGGTTTCTAACCGAATAATTCCAAAGCCTTACCTAGGATGGAAGAACTTGGTGGAGAACATGGCTATGGAGTCTTGAAGCTTGATGAAGATGATGAAGAATTCCCTCCACCCTCTCTCTCTCTTTTTTTTTCGGCAATAGCAAGGGGAAATGGGAAAATGAAGACTTAGTCATCTAATTCCTTGCAAGACTTGGAGTCCAATTTTCCTTAGCTAGCTTATCCTATACTCTTCCCCTTAATTAATTATTTATTATCATGTGGACACAAGGGGTGCCACTTGTCACAATCTTATGGTGTGGCTTGTAGAATAAGCTTACTTTGCCAGTTAGGGAGTAAATCAGATAAAAGTTCGGAGGAATATAACTTAATTCGGGAAAATTCTAATACCAAAATTATCGTAAAAATATTCCCGTCGCGAATCACCAATTTTGGGAATTTTCCGGTCATCCGTCAAATTTACGTTCAGAGTCCGTAACAATTTATCCCTTACGGTCCATTTAGAAATTCTCTTGAACCAATTAAAATTCAGGCCTAATCGTATCGTATGATACTTAATAATCCCAATTCTGGAAAATCCGAATTGAATCTACGTCCTTAAAATTTTTACGGTTCGAGACCGGTACGTAAATCGTAGCTTATTAATAACTAGTCTCATAAAAAAAATCCTTCTGAAGTACCGAGAGATCATCTCAAAAATATTTCCGAACCTTAAACTTATCGAAAAATACGAGGGGTTACAAGAGTGGAGTTCAAGGTGATCAAGGCTGGAAGTTCAAATATTTACGAGAGTTGTATTTGGACACTTTTGTGCATCTCACTTACCCTATGCATGCCTTGTGTTAATCTCCTAATCCTTAGTAGAATTATTGGCATCTTATTAGCTTGAATCGACCGAGTTCCAATCCTTTGTTTCACTTGTCTAATTTGTTATTTGCTAAATCATATCAACCAAACTCATTAATGATATGCCTAGCTTCTAAAAGAGTAGTTTTAGTTTGTGCTTAGCTCCACTTAGCATCAATTCCTAACATTACAAGAGTCATCTCTAGTGGAACGATATCTAAACCCTATACTGTGATTGATACTTGATGGATATGATGTGGAAAAACCGTCATCATCACCCTAGATCATCAAATCCAATAACTCCTAGGGATTCTAACTACAATTCATGATGAAATTAAATAGCAATTGTAAAAGATCAAATCTAGCACCTATGGAAATGGAGGGTAAATGAAGTATGAGATGATTATCAAACTTGAGTCTTCAATTGCAATCTCCAAAATACACCAATTGAAACTAAAACTCAGCTCCCCCTAAAATGAATCCTAAATCTAATTTATATAGCTTTCCCTCCAATGCACTTCCTTCAAATTTCGCGCTAAGCCTTATCCACGACCCTGTCCACGAGCGTGAATCTCTCGTGGAGAGCGCTACTTATTCAGCCACATTCCCAGCCACGATCGTGGATCAGGTCGTGGAACCTTCTGTTTTTCATCCACGATTGTGGACCCCAATTCGTTGACAGGCTCCATCTATGTGATTCTTCCTTGGTTGCTCCCGGTCAAGTTCATATGTCTTTCCATAGCTCAAAACTTTTCAAAACCACTAAAGTGCAAGATATGATAGAGCTTTGCAACATGTTAGCACATCTAAGCAATTACAACCATAAATTAACCACAAAGAATAGCATTTGAGCATAGAGTAACACCGTAAAGACCCTTAAATGAAGGTGTCTTTGGCACCGATCACAAGTTTCCATACTTTAACTCTTGCTTGTCCTCAAACAAGTTTTCAATCATTTCAAGATAACTTAAGTTCCAAAGATACCCCAAAGATAACTCAACAAATCAAGAATGAATGTGCAAGAAAATGGAGAGGGTGAGATCTCTCATATTATCTAACAAGGGTGTTAACTATGTGCCATACAACTCAAGAAATATACAAAGGAAGCAAAAACCCTTAAAGATCAAATTAAGGTTAAGGAAAAACACTTTTCACACGATTTGCCAAGCATGCAACCGAATTTGAAACATGTACTTTCAAATTTCCACCAAGTTCAGTAATTCATTTAAAACATTCTAAATTAAGGTGCTTAATTGCTATTTTCCTAATTGTTAAGTTGTAGATTTAACATCATTTGAAACTTTAACTCATTTTATTACGGTAATTAAATACGATTAGATGACTTAATATAAACGAGAGAGGGTAGGTTATTGCACTGCACTATTTGTATTATCCTCAACTAGTATTTTTGCCCGTGCGTTGCACGGAATGAATTTTGTTATAATATTTTAAGAATATTTAGATCGATATATAATTATATAAATTATAACATCAATATTATATAGTGCAAATTATGAAAATGATTGGATCGATTATGTTTTCTAATTTTATCTTTGCTTGAATTCAAGCAAATAATTGGCTAATTACCCGTGCGATGCACGGAAAAATATTTTAAATTATATATTTAGATAATAAAATTAAAGATATAATAATAAAAAAATTCTAATATTGAACGTGTACAATTATTTTATTATGTGATTAGTGTAAAAATATCACTCAATATAATATATACTTGTTCTCTTGTAATATTGAGTTGCTTGTATATATATTGATCGTCACAATATTTTACCAAAAAAACATATTATAAAATATTATGTTATTAGATACAACACGTGACTTTAAAACATTTGAAATAAAATAAATCAAATGTGCCTAGAATATAAACATAATTATGCAAATTACACATACATAAAATATGCCAGTAATTTGCATAGTCCATATATATATATATATATATATATATATATATATATATATATATATATATATATATATATATATATATATATTTGATTTATTTCATTGGACTTTTTATTTATTCATTTATTTATTGTATTTTGTTTATTTATTTACTTAGATTAGATTACTAAAATAATAGCAATGATTATCTTTTACATGTATATACATGTAAAAGATAATCATTGCTATTATTTTAGTAATCTAATCTAAGTAAATAAATAAACAAAATACAATAAATAAATGAATAAATAAAAAGTCCAATGAAATAAATCAAATATATATATATATATATATATATATATATATATATATATATATATATATATATATATATATATATATATATATATATATATTATTGCAGCTTATTAAAATTGTTTTCGACAAAAAAAATAAAATTATCTCAATCTTTTAACCCTAACACCTCGTACAATCGAATCAATCGTACCCTAATTGTCTAAGCAATACATTAGGCATTTATTGCATTGAGTAAAACGAAAGTAAGAACCAATATGGATAGAGTTTTATTATGTGGCTGAAAAAAGGAACAGATACAATGAAAAATGATGAATTATGGTAAGGTAAAAAAAAATCTTGAAATGTAATGATTTATATATTAGTCTCAAAATCAATTAGATACAAATTAAAGTTATTTTGCCTTTCAGCTGATCTTTCTTGTTTTATATGCATTTTGTAGGAGATAGAGCTACTTGAATTACTTGTGTGTAGTCTAAGGCTCTACCAGAAGCAGGCTCTTTACTGGATGTCAGAATTTGATTAGGGAACTGAGGCAGAGCAAACAACCAAAGTTTTGCATCCATGTTGGGCAGCATATCGAATTTGTGATGAGTATGCACTTTTCTTGGGATATAAAGTAAGATGTCAAAACATTAAAAGAAACTACTTTGTACCTAAATATGTGAAATATTTTCCTAAGAGCTGTATTAATTTGGAAATTTGCTGACCAAGCTTCTCAACAGGAGGGGTCCTGCAATTTATGTGAACATTTTCTCTGGTGAAGCAACTATAGAATTACCTCTTTTCTCTTTAACTCCTTTTTTTGTTGCATATATTAATTTCTCTTCAAGACCATCTCATGTGAGAAACATAATACTTTTTAGATAGTTCTCGATATCTTGTTTAGTTAATGATGTCCACACTAATTGCTGCAGAATAATGTGCAAGATCTTTACAGCCTTCTGTGTTTCTTGCATTTTGAGCCATGGTGCAATTGGGCATGGTATGTCTTATATTTTAATAACTGTATATACATGTTATAAGTTTAACTGAACTAGATTGCTTAACTTTGCTATCTTTTAGGTGGAATAAGTTAATACAGAGACCTTATGAGAATGGTGATCAGAGAGCATTGAAACTGGTCAAGGCAATTCTTAGGTCATTAATGCTTAAGAGAACAAAGGAAACAAAGGACAAGGAAAGGAGGTAGTATATTACCATTTTTTTTCCTCATTTTCTTTAATGCCCAAAGTTTACTTGAGAGGCAAAGCTTTATCTTCTTGTCCTGCCACCAACTGATATCCAAGTCATTGAGTGTGAACAGTCGGAAGCAGAGCAGGATTTCTATGATGCCCTCTACAAGAAATCTTTACCGGGGAGTGGGGAAAGAAATTTTCATCTTAAAGAAAACGGCTCTTGCATGATAGCGTCACATTGAATGAACTACAATGTTGTGTTATATTTATTATATAATGCATATAATTGATTTCTTTTAATATGTAGAATTGATTTTCTTTTAATATGTGAACTTCTTTGAATATTGTTAAACATTAGTATTTGGCAATACAAGTTACATTTTATTTTCTTTTAAATTAAATGTGTATTTATTTGTGTTTTGCAATGCATATTTGAAAGTAAAGATTTACATCAAAAAGTAATTTAATGGCAATTAAAAGAATATATTACAAAAAATACCATGCAAATTTGAGTAGCAATTAAAAACAATCGATATTAGATGAGAAAATACAAATAGAAAATAAAAATATATTTTAGCCACAATTATAAAATCACTATTAATAATACTAAAATTAAAAAGTATTCTTTTACTAGTGACACTTAATAACCGCCGCTAAAATTTATAGTAAATATTAAATAAATATTAGAGGCGGTTTTAAAACCGCCGCTAAATGCACTCAAAACCGCCGCGAAATAAGTTTTTCATTAATTCCCACACTTGTCTAAAACCGCCTCTAAATCCTTCGCGACACACTATTTAGACACGGTTGGGGAACCGCCTCTAAATAGTTTAGTGGCGGTTTTGAACCGCCTCTAAATAACAAATTAACCGCCACTAAATAGCCTTTTTGGTGTAGTGTTAAGTATAAAAATATGTATATAGATTATCATAAAATAATCATAAAAATCACATGGGAGTAGGTGATGAGAATTACCATAATAATTATTAGGCAATTATTAACACATGAATAATTTATTTTGTACTAATATATATATATATATATATATATATATATATATATATATATATATATATATATATATATATATATATATATATATATATATATATATATATATATATATATATATATATATAATATTAGTACAAAATCAATTATATTTTTGTAATGGCAAGTATAAAAAAAACCATAAAAATATCATAATAATTACTCAAAAGAAGGGAATGATAATCTGTTTTTGTACTAATAATATTATACATTAAATATAAAATAAGAATATTAGGCAATTATGTTAATAAATAATTAATATTTTGATACATTAATTTCGGCTAGGAATTGAAATAATTAGGTTGGAAATAATTAATAAGAATATTAAGCAATAACAATGTCATGAAAATGTGTTATTGGAATCCAATTTGCAGTCTTAGACAATTTTATATATTATTATGATTAGATAATTATATTATTATTAAAATAAATATAGAAAACTAAAGAAGAAATAATTTAAAAAATAAATATAATGTAAACTATTATATAATAAAAATGCATATTACATGTTAATGGTGTAGAAAAGATATCTAATAGTATAACTTAATTAACCGACCAACTTTTGCAATATATATACTTACAACATTAGATTTTGAATATCTGAACCCATAAGAGAGTGCATAAATATACAGGTCGCAATTAATTTAAAATTTTCATGAGAGAGACCACTTAGACATCACAAAATCATTCATCTATCAACTATAGAGTTATTTTTTAAAAAAACCTGCATCCAATCCCGTTTCATGCTTGCAACAATCTACAACACTCTCTTTGATACGCCACTCTTGTAGTCACCTTTCATTAAAACTGATGGAGGAAGAGAAGTCGAAATTATGCATTTCAACTCCTACAACCCACAACGATTTGAAAGAAAGCATTCGATAATTATCTAGCATTTTGGATGGAGATGCACCAATTCATAGAGACAATTAATCATTATCCTTAGTAATTTAGTTTACACATCAAAAATGAGAAAAAAGGAGACAGACTTAAACGAATAGAGGATGAATTATTTTGACCCTCAGACCATTAGTATAACGATGCATGAAGAGGCTACGATCAACAGGTTTGTGAACAATTGGATGTTCTTCGAAGCTCAAAAGCTTGCAAACACCTGGCCATTACATAATTATAAAAAGAAAACGTAATAATTAATTCATATCTTAAAAGGAAGATTTAGCATAATATCATAACCTTGTAATATGATTTTTTACTGGCCGGTGGAAGAAGGAAATGAAAAAACTGCCAACATGAGGAGGCGAGGGAGGCAAGTGCAAAATGAAGAATTATATATATATTTTTGTCACCATCCATTGTATTTATAGGTAGGGAATGTGAGAATTATAAATTAATAATATCAAATTTCTTTTTCAATTTACCTCTTAATCAAATATTATTTCAGTCAATTAGGAATCTTTATAATTTTCCATTAATTAATAATATTCGTTTCCTTTTCAATTTGTCAATAATGATTATTACCAATTATAATTAATAGATTAATAGATATTATTTAATAAAACTTTCCATTAATTAATAAAATTTTCTATTTACTAAAATTTTCCATTAATTAATAAAATTTTCTTACCAATTAAGCATTACTAATTATTTTACTAATAAATTATGTAATTAAATATTAACAAAATTTTGAGCGGGAAAAAATTTGGAAGGAGGATGTTACTTTTATATATAGTATAGAGTATAAATTATATACAGATATATAGATTATATAGATAGATTATTAGCATATATATATATATATATATATATATATATATATATATATATATATATATAGTTGACATTACCAAAAATTGTAACAATCAAACCGGCCACATTCTTATCTCAGTAATATTATTCTATCATAATAATTACCATAACTACTAATAACCTATTATAATCAATTATAATTAATATTATTCTATCATTAATATTATTCTATAATAATAATAATAATAATAATAATTAATTAATATTATTAATATTAATAATATTATTATTATTATTACCATATTACTAAAATACCCCTACGTTTGGGCGGGAAAATTCTAGAGGAGGATAATGCTTTTATATATAGTATAGATATAGATTAGTTGAGTTAATATCAATTTGATCCTTAATTATTAGGATTTCACCACTTTAGTCCTCGACAACCAAATGTTCTCAATTTAGTCCCAAATTATGAAATTTTTACCCAAAATGTCCATCGATTATTAGGATTTCACCACTTTGGTCATCGACTAACAAAGTTGCTCAATTTAGTCCCTAAATATGAAATTTTTACGTAAAATGATCCCTCGACTATTAGGATTTCACCAATTTGGTCCCCAACTACCAAACTTGCTCAATTTAGTCCCCAACTATGCAAATGTTAACCTAAAATGTAATTTTATTGTGGATTTGGGACCTTCTTGGAAAGTCGAGGACCAAAGTGGTGAAATTCTAATAGTCAAGGATAAAAGTGGTGAAGTCATAATAGTCGGGGGACCGTTTTCGATAAAAACTACATAGGTAGGGACTAAATTGAGCAACTTTGGCAGTCGAGGAGCAAAGTGGTGAAATCCTAATAGTCAAGTGACCAAATTAGGCAAAAATTTCATATTTAGGGACTAAATTGAGCAACATTAATTGTAGAAAACTAAAGTGGTAAAATCCTAATAGTCAAAGGAACAAATTTGGTACTAATTTTTAGGAGTTGACATTCAACGTTAAGAGTTGAATAATGAATGAATATATGAAAATAATATGAAATCAAATAATAATTATTCTACATACCTGCATATATATCAAAACAAAATAGAAGAATATTGAATTTTGAAGTAGATTTAAAAATTATACTGCATTGTAACAGAGTCAGTAGTATTCAAAAAAAAAAGTAGATTTAAAAATTCATATTAGTCATTAAGAAATTAATCTCATTTAATGGCCATTGTTACTACTGACATTGTTACAACCGCAAACACAAAATCCTCCATCGCACTTATTTCTGCTGCCTACGGGACATTTACAACTTATGTCACAATCTTTATCCGTCTCGCAACTATTAGGGTAGGCAAAATCACCGCCACCATTTGAAATAGACTGCCCCATAACATTCACTACTGGTGAACCTGCAAAATAATTTCATATTGAGTTCGTAAACCATAATCACAATTTTTTTTTTACATTAAAAAAAATTAGAATTATCGTTGTAATACTTTCTTATTCTTAAAGCCTATTGGGAAGAAGAGATATAAAACAAACCTAATAGAATGACCATAAGGAAGACAAGCATGAACACCTTTTTACTCGACACCATCTTTCTCTTTGTATTTGTATGTGGCCTTTGAGTTGTTTCTTTTGAAGTCTGATTCTTAGGTATATATATGCATTGTGTTGAGGCAATTTATGGTAATTCTTATAAAATATTGTAACCGATGTGTAAATCTATACAATTGTGTTGAGGCAATTTATGGTAATTTCTTATAATATAAAATATTGTAATCGATGTGTAAATCTATACAATTGTGTTGAGGCAATTTATGGTAATTTCTTATAAAATATTATAACCGATGTGTAAATCTATACAAAGAAATCAACGTGGATATCAAAAATAGGAAAATGATTATCTTATTTTATTGTTTTATTATACCTGGTACAATAACATCTTATTTTAGTAAGACTAATTAGTCAAAATATTTAAAATTTTGCCAATCTATTATATTTTTGCAATTCATACCAAATGCAAAATATACTCTTTCATAATAATTTTGCATTATCCTTTTTACATTGTGATAAAATATGCTGAAAAAAAGCTTCTTTATTTTTGAGTGAAAAGAATAGCATATTTGATATTTCATTATTCAGATAAAAAATGTTAGAACTTTAGGGTTGAAAGTATATTAGTCTCATAATAATGGTGATACCTAATCGAGTATGCAAAACAAAAAGGAATAATAACTTGATTTTAATTGTTAAAATGTGTAAAGATTTGAATATTCAAAAAAAAAAACTATTGTGAAACCGTCTCATATGAAATATGTATCTTTTTTTTTTTTTTTTTTTTTTTTTTTTTTTTACAAATATGTACTTGATTGGCCGGGCTTGAAATTTCTGTGCATATTTTCTAGCGTAGGAAATCATTTTTAAATGCTTTTACCAAGACCCAATGTTCATGGCAAATTTTACTGTGGACTATGATTCATGTAGCAGCATGGACTATAAAGCAAAATGACGTCGTATCATTTTAATTATACTTCAATTTCATTTGACAATATTGTTATGTTTTTTTTTTTGTTTCATTTTCCACTTACACTAGTTTCATTTTTCCACACTCACTAGTTTCATTATAGCAACACTAAAATAACATTTTAATTCTACTACATACTGATGATTAATTTGACAATATACATTATTGCACGAACCTTAATTTTTTATTTTTTTTCAATTTCTATACACACTAGTTTAATTATAGTAACATTAAAGTATTAATTTAATTACACTTCATGTTCATTAGACAATGTATGTTATTATATGAGTCTTATTTTTTTTGTTTCATTTTTTTCATACACACTAGTTTTCATTATAGTAACAATAAAGTATCATTTTGCCAAAGACTTTGTGGTTTAGTGGCACCCGATGTCCCGGTTCACACTCCCACATGGATGATTAGAGTGGGTTCGAGCCTTAGTGGAGGCAATTGTTGACTCATACTACATTGTAACCGAATTAGTAGTACTCAAAAAAAAAGTATCATTTTAATTTTACTATAGTTTATTTGACAATTTACAGTACTACATTGTAACAGAGTCAGCACAACTCAAGAAAAAGAATGAGCTATGTTTTTAGTTTCGTTTTCTACACACTATCTAGTTTTGTTTTAGCAATACTAAATTATCATTTTAACTCTACTACAGTTTTATTTAACATTCATATTGACTATGGTCCACTGTATAACAACTGAACGTTTCATGTAGCAAGTGGACTCAAAATACCTATTCATCTTTAATATATTGAAGGTTCATTTTAGTATATTACTAGTTTATTTTGACTTACAATATACTAAATCCGGACCTTTATCAAAATATAATGAACTAACAAAAAATAACATATAATTTACTAATTCCAGTATACTAAAATTAAATTTCGAGAAAATTTTATTTTTTTGTCCTAAAACTATAATGGTAGTTTTAATTGGAGTCTACGAGTTTAAAAACTGCCAATTTGACTCCACAACTTTTCTATTTTTCTTAATTTCATTCGCTCTGTCCAAATTACCAGCTAGAACTCACCAGAAATTTTTAATGGCTAAAATGATAGTGGCAAATTTGTCTTTTGCTTTCCTCCATTTCTAGCTCTAAACATGTAGCTCATCTGGCTTTCTATCTCTCCTTCTTCTCTCTCAATCTCTTCGGACATCTCTTCCATCGATTTCGCCTTGGATTTCGGCACCAGCAATGTGAACAACATGCCTAAAAAGTTGACGCAGCCAAAAACAATGAGAGAGTTTCTAACACCAATTACAGGAGGATAGTATACATCAGTCTTCTTGGGATTAGTGGATTGTGTAGCGTACAAGAACTTGAATGCGCCGACTATGTTACCTGCTTTCCCTAACGTTGCCGATATGCCATGAAAGGTAGACCATAGCCTAGCTAGGAAAGTCTCTGCTGAGACTTATCAGCGAAGTTCACCAATATCTCCTCTATTGCCGTAGATATTGTGGATTTGGGGACCTTTTTCGAGAGTCGAGAACTAAAGTGGTAAAATTCTAATAATCGATGATAAAAGTGGTGAAATCATAATAGTTGAGGTACCATTTTCGGTAAAAACTACATTGTTAGGGACTAAATTGAGCAACTTTGACAATTGAGGGTCAAAGTGGTGAAATCCTAATAATCAAGGGACCAAATTAGGCAAAAATTTCATAGTTAGGGACTAAATTGAGCAACATTAATTGTCAAAAACTAAAGTGGTAAAATGGTAATAGTCTAGGGACCAAATTTGGTATGGTTAGTTTATCTTCTACATGTAACTATATTAAATAACATGCATACTATATATATATTTGGACTATACATATACTAACATATTTTATTCATGCAGGTGCTGCAGGTGGCACGTAATGTGTTTGAAGCACGGTTGAAAAACTTTATGCATCAAAATTCTGCTGAATACATTCTTGAATAGTGAGTTTCTTTCCTTTTTTGGCATCAAAATTTTGTATATAAGCATGAATTTGTTGCCTTGTTCAAATTATTAGTCCATTTTTCAGCAATTGTTCTTTTTAATTATTTGTGATTCTTTTATTCTTATTCTCTTATTTAACACAGGCACATAAAACCATTGCACGGTAAATGAATAATGAATGATCGATGTGTTTTGACCCTTTGATATGTATATGTTCTTCATTCCTTATTTAATATTTGATTAATACTGGAAGAAAGGTTGCACTACATGGCATTTGAGCTGCCCTTTTGCTTTCAATCTTTCCTTGTCTTCTATCTTGGTGGGTATTTCAAATTATAGCACTTTTTTGGTGTCTCAATAGGTAAACACAATTGAGACTTCCATAGGTTTATGTCATTTTTTTTTTTTTAGGATTTGCCTATGATTTTGTAGTTTGTATTTCAACTGTTATTGTATTATGCTTATTTTATTAACTCTAGTAAGGATCAAGGAGGAGCTCGAAACTGCTAGCCCCTATATGTTTAATGAACTAAGGACTTGTTAGATTACAACTGTGGGGTTTATGTGTCAAATAAAGACATGGCCCAATGTATTCTGAATTTGCTTATGAGACTTGCAGTGTTTTTATTCTATACTTTTAGCATCAGCCTAATATGAATCTAAATGCTTATGTAATCAGAAGTCGTAACTTTATATATGTTTTGACGGGTTATAGCAGATGTTCTGATCTGGAGTTTGATAAATGTATACAATTTAGAGTTTTTTTTTCCCATTACTTATAAACAACAACACATACACACACAAAAAAACACATGCATAATTGGCGAGGAGGCCTCAGGTGGTGAAACTGTGAAAGCAACTTCCAAGCTAGAATCACTTAGCACATGTAGATGTACCTTGCTGAACAGGTAAATCATCTTCAACTCTTCAAATATAGTAATTTATTTGCTTAATCTGCATGCATGTCTGTGTGGGCTGCCCTTGATTTATGAGTTTACTTACTACCATTTTGGACCTAGCTAGGGTTGATCTTCTTCTACGTCTTGTTTTTATGAACCATTTATGTTGAATAAGTTTAGATCGAGATTGTAGAAGTCATTGTTTGATTACTTTGTTTCCTTGTAGTTTAGCAATACTGTAAATTCTAAGCTTTCTTAAAATTTTAAATAGTGTGACGCTAGTTTATTGGTAAAGTATAGTACTCACTGCTGCAATTCTTAAAACTGTATTTTCTATTTTTATTTTTTTAAACATGGTGAGTTTCTCTTTATAGTTCTTGGTTTACCCCTTTCTCATTAATTCTGCCTTGGCAGTGAGTGTTGGCTCCTTGCCTCTTATTGGGACACCATCTCATCTCACCTCATGTTTTTTTCGGCCATGTTTGATAAATAATCAGCCTATCAGCCAATTTTGGTTTATTTGACCACTATTAGTTAGTTGTTTGGTTAATAATAAGCTTTTTGTAACTCCAAAATGCTAAAATTCAAAATGCTACTCAAAGCAGCCTTTTTAATTAGCTTTTTGAGAAAAAGAAATTATACCAAATAGCTATCAGCTAACAACCAATTTATCAAACAACTTTCTACAATCAGCTAATATTATCAACAAATCATACCTTCTAACCCAAACAGCCAACCCAATCAGCCAACAGCCATTTACCAAACAGGGCCTTCATACATCAGAACTGGCATCATAGCTTTATGTATTCTCAAGGATGGAAAGTCACCGCTGATATCTCCAAGGATGCTATAGAATCTTGTGAAGGAGCTCAAAGAACAACCAGCAAGTGTAAAGGTTCAAGTCAAAGAACATGTAATAGAATTGTGTTTAGTAGTCTGCTTTATGAACAAGGGATTGCTTTTTAGCAGATTGAGAAAGAATGCATGGGAGTGTTTAGCATGATATCTTGTGGATTGCGTGCACTTACAATTGGTGCAATATCTTTTATTTATTTTTATATAGTTAATAGTTTTACTCCTTTGTTTAGCTTGTATATATGGGATGATTCAAAGAAAAAATTGTATATATTAATTGATATTATTGTGTTGATAGTTATAAGTTCAAAATAACTTTTTATAATTGTCTATATTTTCTTCTCTCTTTTTTTTTTTTTTTTTTTTTTTTTTTTTTTTTTTTTTTTTTTTTTTTTGTGTTTATTGTATTTTGATGCTTATTTTGATTTTCTATGTATATATATATATATAGTAACTTCCAGTGATACCCTCTGGGAAGAGGGTGTCGCGGAAAGTCATAATTTAAAAAAAAAATTTAAATAATAATAATTCGTATGCTTTCCGTGTGTCGCAGAAAGCCTATACTTTTATAGTCACTCGCATCCGCTACACGCACCGGAAAGTCTTTTACAGGTATAGCTTATGTGCTTTTTTTAACTACTGAATTGAATCTTGACTTTGATTCATTGTTATTGCAATTTAAGAAATGATGTGCGGCTAAAATCTTCTAGGAATTGGATTGGATTACCTTGAGATTATGCATTCTAAACATTGAAATGTTGAATTGAAAAGATTTGGTGTGAGTTGACCTAGAGCTTTTGCTTGTTAATTGCCTTAGTTAATTGTTTTACCATTGCATTTTGCACATAGTTTTTTTTTTTTTTTTTTTTTTTTTTTTTTTTTTTTTTTTTTTTTTTAATTTTTTTTTTGAGTTCTACTGACTCTATTACAATGTAGTATCTGTGCATTTTGCACATAGTTGTTCCTTGATATCTTGCAACTCACTCTCGAACTAGCTTCCAAACACTCAACACTCTTGTGTTTAATCACCTACTATTCAACACTCTTTTGGTTCACTCCTTGATATGATATCTGGTGTGAGAATACCTTTTCACACACACACACTCTATTCCATCACCACTTTTACATAACTTTCAAAGGTCATTAAAGGATGCATTTCTCGTATAAAAATACAGCCGGAGATACCTCTGGCCGACGAACCTCATTTTTCTTTTTTCTTTTTTACTTTTCCAAAAGCAAGTGTGACTTAAGTTCCTTATGTATGAGTAAAATACGATAAACGCAAGCCGTATGAGAGATACAAGTACGACTTGCTTCTCTCTCGTATTTTAAGCGAAAAAATAATGAATTTAAAAAATTTGAAAAACTCTTTGGGGACTAGATTTTCCTAAGTTTGTCTAAGATTTAAAAAGTGTCTATTTTTGTCCACCGCCCCAAAATTTTGCCCATTTCAATCATTAACCATTTGTGTAAGGTTTAAAAGTGTCCATTTCTGTCCACCTCTCAAATGTTTTACTCATTTCAATCATTAACCCCATACTGGTTTAAGCATACTTGAGGGCCATATGTAGACATCAATGCAGACCACTCAGATTGATCAAGGAATGACATTAAAGTATGCTCCAAATGAAATCTTGAAATCCCCGCAGTAAGTCCAACGACACCAAATGAAATCATGAAATCAAATATACTTTGTTCTAAATTGAGATGTATCTTTGTGTGAATTTTTGGGACAACAAAGGTGATGGATTTAATTAACCCGGGGTAGCCCAAATCATTAAACCCGAATAAATAATAGTAAATAGCGAATAGACGATTCGAAAGGGAAGATAATGGACGAATGTCGCGGGGACAATTCTTGTATTAAATATAGTGTATAAGAGTATTACAAAGGGTGTTGTATTAGGACAATTAGGATAACATGTCTTGTTAAGACAACAATGGGCTATTTTATACTACCAAGCCCTCTAACCGCCCCCCTAAAACGGGGGTTGGTTGTATCAAACTTTGACCGTGGGCCCCCGAGTCCTTCTTTGACCGAGCCCTCTAGACCGACCCGGGGTCGGAAACCCGGCCGAGGTCCAAGGTGCCGACCCGGGGTCGGCGCCAACCACAGCCCAAGGCCCAAACGGAGGTCTCATGTGTCGACCCGGGGTTGACACCCACCACGGCTCAAGACCAATCCGATGTCCAAGGTGTCGACACCAACCACGGCCCAAGTCCTCCGAAGTCATGGAGTGCCGACCCGGGGTTGGCACTCGAGCCATGGCTTATACGGAGCTTGATCTCGGGTCCGGGTTCGCTTGCTCCGCCCTTCCGGGTCGGTTCGCTCCGCTCCACTTCCCATATATCCATCATCAGTCCCCCACTCTCCGAGCTACGAGAATTCGTTAGTGAAGGAGAGTAGACGTCGGCACCGTGCCATGGCCCAACCCGAGGTCTCAGGTGTTAACCAGGGGTCGACACTCGAGCCATGGCCTACACGAATCTTGATCTCGGGTTCGGGTTCGCTCAGGTCCTCCTTGCTCCACTCCTCCGGGTCGGTTCGCTCCACTTCACCTCCTAATATATCCATCATCAGTCCCCCACTCTCCGAGCTGCGTGTATTCGTCAGTGAAGGAGAGTAGACATTAGCATCGCTCCGACCCGTCTTCCGTGCGTTTTTTGGCCTTCCCCTTTCGATGTAGGGTCATTAGGGTCACCCCGTACCTCGACTTGTTTCAATACATCTTCCAAGCCACGAGTTCCCCAACCCCAAAGAGTAGGGGTTACGTAGCTTTCTCGGCCATTGCTCATATGAAAGTGCTCCCAGACATAAACATCTCTAGTAGGAATTGGAAACCTTGCTTCGTGTTCCTCACCATTGGACCCTCTATCCCCTTCGTTTCTCTATAGAATACCCGTTTTAGAAAGCATAGAGCTCCTCTACCCAACGCCGACTTGATTAGGGACGTTAATGCTTTTATGGGGTCGGGAGAAACCATTTATATTCGGCCTACATTGAGTGAGTTGAGTATGGCATACCTAAGTCTTGCCCAAGGCACCCCCTTCCCCCAAAATTATCGACCTCGGGTCTCATAGTAGCCCCGGCCGAGCCCATCGAGGTGGGCTCCGATTCCGAGGCCGAGTCCTCCTCCGAGCTCATGGCCGAGCTCTCTCCCGACGTCGTCACCGCGCCTCCACCTGAGGTCGAGTCCGAGCTCCACGCTGCCGCGTCTAGAGGTGGCTACCTACTCCTTCCTTGCCCGTATTTTCTAAGACCATATGAGCTCTCCTACCAATGTTGTCATAATCAAACTTTTGCTTAACTATGTGTAGGAAAATCTCCCACAATGACCCCCCGCGATGACCGCGCGCCCGCACCCGTACCGAAGAGGAAAAAAGGTCGGAGGGGGGGGGGGGATCGAGTCACCCGGGTGTCCTCCTCCGACTCATGCCTGAGCCGCGACGCTGCTCCACCTCCTCTCGCACCGGCTGCTGCTCCCGCTCCCGTGCCTCGTGCCCTGACCCCACCTCTACGCGGGGACCCCACCTGGGCTCAAGGGGTGTGTCGTAACATTCTCTCGTCTCACGACCCGGGCAGTAGGGCGTGAATGAGGCTAGTGCTCAGCTGGTTGAGGTACTCCCCTTCCATTGTTTGCTTTCAAAATTCTTTTTTTTTTTTTTTTGGGTAAATGAGAAAGTATATTCCAAAAAAGAAACAAGAATGTACAAACTACACTAGGGCATACCCTAGGAAAAAACAATGATGGTTGTAATCTGAATACAACCCTTGAGTAAATCTGAAAAGCAACTACTTAGGCAAAGGAGCCTAAAGTACAAATCTGCTCCCATCCAAATAGGAATTTTCAAAACACAAAGTCCACAAACAAGAGATACAGTACAATACTGGCAGATAAATCAACATCTAAAACCAACAAGAATCAAAGCTATTAAAGAAAAACATCACCCCAAGATCCCTTCTGCTAACAGAAACATTCAAGAGTGATCCCAGGATCATGGAGCAAGATTATGAAAAATCTTGAACACCTGAAGAAGAATAATGGATATGGTTTTTGTCACCACAGCTTGGCTTCCCTAAAAAATCATTGCATTCCTGGCTTGCCAAATATAATAAACAGAGCATAAAATAGCCAATAGACCAATTTTTGAATGCATTCGAGATCCACGTGCATCTCTATATGCCCACTTGATAGCCCCTTTGATTGAGCACGTCTTTCTAGTGATCCCAAGTCTTACTCTAACCTCTTCCCAAACCTGCTTTGAGAAATCACAAGAGAAGAAGAGGTGGTTAACATTCTCCGGTTCCTTCCCACATAAGGTGCATTTATCATCAATATCCAAGAATTTGAGGTTGTCTTTAGTTGTAAGACGATTCCTAAGACAAAGCCAAGAAGTAAAGGCAAATTTCGGTGGAATAAAGCCTCTCCAAATAGTTTTGAAAACAAAGCTTTTATGAGCTCTAGGTCGGATGATCTCAAACACCTCAGACGAAGACAAACCACCTGGGCCTACGCATTTAGATAAAGATAGAATACATTCTGACTGTCCGCCACACTTCCGGACCAACAAGTCCCCAATACGAGTAAGACTTCTCATAAGGGCTGAATCGTTTCTTGTTGGTGTCCAACTCCAGAAATCTTTATCCTGCAAATAAAAGTTATGAATCCATTTTATCCGCAGAGAGTTTTTGTTGTTGTGGATGTCCCAGATAACTTTAGTCAAGAAAGTTGCATTCCACATTTGTAAGCTTCTAATTCCAAGACCCCCTTCCTCCTTAGGCAAGCAGATTTTATCCCAAGCTACATACGCTTTTTTACCATTACAAAGGAAATTCCTACAAAGTGAGTTGATATGGTCAATCACTGTTGTTGGAATATGGAAATTCTGTATCCAGTAGGCCACCACACCTTGAATCACTGATCTAATCAGCTCTAGTCTCCCTGCATAAGACAGGGAGGATCCTTTCCAAGCAGATAAGAAATTATTAATTGAATCAATAAGTGGAGCAAACTTATCCACTTTAAGTTTTTGTGAATCAAGAGGAATTCCCAGATATTTTACAGGTAAAGATACAACTGGAATGCGCGAGAAACTTAGATCCTCCACAACACCTGCACAAAACATCTTTGATTTATTAGGGCTAATAGCTAACCCAGCGGTCTTCTCAAATTCATTAAGAGCCTTCATAAAAATGTTAATAGACTTGGCATCTCCCCTGCAGAACAGCATTAAGTCATCTGCAAAAGCCAAATGACTTAATTTTGTACCTTTACACCTCGGGTGGGAAAGAGAAATTTACATCCGCTGTCTTAACCATAAGCATCCTAGCCAGATATTCCATACAAAGGGTAAAAAGCATAGGAGACATTGGGTCTTCTTGTCTCAGACCCCTCTTACCCTGGAAGTAACCATGTAAAGCACCATTAATTGACAGCGAAAAAGAGGGAGTCCGAACACATTCCATGATCCACTCTACAAATTTTCCGGGAAATCCCAGTCCTATCAAAACTTCTTTCAGAAATTCCCAGTCAACTGTGTCGTAAGCTTTACATATATCGACCATAATGGTGCATCTTGGGGAAATTCTTTTTCGAGAATACCCACGGATGATTTCTTGAGCAAGCATGATGTTGTCAGAAATGCTTCTGCCTGCAACAAAGGCACCTTGTGACAAGCTTACGATTTTCGGGAGAATACAACTCATCCTAGTCGCAATGATTTTTGTGATGATCTTGTAGAACACCGTACAACAAGCAATTGGCCGAAAATCCTCCACTCTCAGATCATGTGTTTTCTTTGGAATGAGAGCCAGACACGTGCTATTCCATTCTTTAAGTAGCATCCCTGATGAGAAGAATTCCTTCACTGCCCCTGATACAATTGAACCAGTAATATCCCAACTAGCTTTGAAGAAAGCTGCATTGAATCCATCCGGTCCCGGAGCTTTTTCATCTCCCATAGAAAAAAGAGCTTGTTTAATTTCCTCCTGAGAAATAGGTTTTAAAAGATCATCTGCTTGTTGTGAAGAAACACAGGGACCTTGGCTGAAATACGAGTCCACAGTTTGAACCCGTTCCTTGGCCTTACCAAGCATATTAGAATAGTATATCACCAATAAATCCCCTACTTGCTCCAAAGAAGTAGTAGGCACTCCATTATTATCCAAAATAGATGATATAACCTTTGCTGAATTTCTTTTATTCACTAGGTTATGAAAATAACGAGAACTCCTATCCGACTCCAAGAAGTGTTTTGTATTCAGCTTTTGGGAGAAATACATTCTTTCAGCTTCCATAAGGAATAGAGCTTTTTCCCTTAATACTCTCACCTGCTCACGCTCAAACTCAATAGCAGAAATCACATCCAAAGATTCATGAGCTATTGTGAACTCCTCATTTGCTCTCTTAACCCTCTCAGAGATATGTCCATACTCCATTTTATTCAGAGATTTCAGCGGTGCCTTTAAAGCTTTAAGATAGGAAGCAAGGATGAACTGCTTAGTACCTTCCACCGGATTAGACCAAGTATCTTCAACCACTTTCTTGAAATTAGGATGCTTGAGCCACATATTCATAAATTTAAACGGCCTGTTACCAGACTTATGTTGACCAAAAACTTTAATGATGATCTGGGAATGATCCGACATGCTAACCATGCTCTTAAATTCTGCATGACAAGCTAGATTGTTTAGTAACCAATATTCATTGATCAGACATCTGTCCAGTTTAGCTTCTTTAGACCCATTACTCCACGTGAAGTGATTTCCAGTTGAAAAAGCATCCCTAAGACCCAAGTTCATGCAGCAGTACTCAAAGTCCCCAATATCGTATCTAGTAGGCTCCACACTACCCCTCCTTTCCAAAGAAGATAGCACAGTGTTAAAATCGCCTGTAATCAACCATGGTGTGACACCCCAACCTCACACAGGCTGAGATGGCTAAAACTTAACATAACAGCTGCCAATCTCAACCAACATTCAAACATAGCGGAAGCGAATTTAAAACTTAAGGGCGTCATGCCACACCTAGGTATAAACACAGCCTAGATGCACAGGCTAACCATGAAAATCAAACTAAACTGTCATAGATATAAAAAGGAAATAAATCCTCAATCCAACATCATAAGTACTCGAATCACTAACAGGAATGTAATAATGTCTCAACGGCACACAGGCCCAACAAATCAGAGTCTAAACAAAACCAACTAAGGCTAAACATCCTCATAGGAAAGCTCTAGCGCGCTCACGCATAACTACTCCATACCTGGAAAACACACAAAGAACCATTAGCAAAAGAATGCTAAGCAACCACCATTCACACCCGCAAGGAGATATAGATATACATAAGCTTGTAAATAGGTTTACACACCCATATAGAATATAAACACCAACGAACTGTTCAATAGTTCAAACCGATACTCAACAACAATAAGCTGAACGAATCAATAACCAAGACTCAGTCAAACAAAGCCAATATCCAACAACGAAAGCATAACGCAATAACGAACCATAACCGAAATACCAACTGAACAACAATCCAAAAGGAATCAACCAAACTCAACGAGAATAACAATATATCAACCGAATAACACAAAGGACCCACAACGATCAACCGAGAACGAATCCCAACTCAAACCTCCAAACCCTCAAACCAACCAATCAACCAAGTCAAACCACATAGTCAGAAGTCAAATAGTCACGAGTCAGACAAGGGTGATGAGCCCAATCACAGGGACCGAAGTCCAATCACAGGGACCGAAGTCCAATCACAGGGACCGACAGTCCAATCACAGGGACCGAAGTCCAATCACAGGGGTAATCAACCCAATCACAGGGACCGAAGTCCAAAGTCAGAAGTCAATAGTAGCACAGTCAATAGCAGCACAACCAATAGTAGCACAGTCAATAGTAGCACAATAGTCAACACCAACCAATAACCACCAACAACATCAACCAAACCACCATCATAACCTCATACTCCAACATCAACTCAAAGAACCAAAACAAAGTGTTCATCTCACATATGAACACAAACCAACTCCCAGACAATGAATCAAAGAATCAATAGATCAAGGATACCAAAAATGGAAACCAAAGACATGAATCAATACTCCAAACTATGGTATCAAATACCCAATAAATGACATGAATAAATACTCCAAAGGCATGGTAAAATACCCAACAAAATAATCCAACAATAATCAGAAACAAAAGAGAACAACAGACAACAACAACAGAGAAATCGCTCACTGGAAATCAATTCCCAGTGGCCTAACGGAACACCACAACGGAGCACACCTCTCCGCCGACCTCCTCCGCAAAGAGGAGACGGACCCCCTCAACGGGCCTCTCCCCTCCGCCCGACACCACCGTCGCCACCTTGCGGATCGCCCTCGCGGGTTACATTATGCCGTTCGGGTCTTCCGCAAGGCCAACCCAATTCCCTTCCCAGACAGTTTCTGCTCAGAACAAGAATACCATTTCCAGAACCCAAAATCCAACCAAATACACTCACATTTCATCCAAATTAGAGTCCAAAAATAAGGAAATCCATAACATCATTGATCATACAACACAAGGCAAAAGATCAAGATGAAAACCAACAAAATACATCCAAGAAGTAGGCCAAATAACAAGAAATTTCAGGATTTCCAACACCAAGATCAATAGATATAGAATAGGTGAATAAAATAGATTTGATGGACATGGATGGTTACCTCAAAGAGCTTTTCCTACTCCAACAAGCCTTTAGCTAGCTCACAAAGCCCCTCCTTCACCTTGATCATCTTTTACCCAAAGAACCCCAAAAGAACTTTATAAGATTATGTAAAAAGACTATCTAAAACACAAAATGCAAGATGGATTCTAGGATAGATGCACTTACCCACTCCCAACCAAGCTTAAAAGAGCAACCTTTACTTGAAATCTTGTAGGGAAAATGAAGATGAATTCTTAGGGAATTTGAGAGGAAAATGGCGTGTAGGAGTATAGAGTAGGAGGAAGAAAGAGTGAAAGTCTTTAGGGTATTTTGATCTTCAAATTATATACCAAGAATACATACAATATTTAGGGTGTGAGACATTAAATGATGTGGGCTTAAGTAACTCATAAATTAATGGGTGTAGGAAAATAAATATAATCAAGACTAGTAAGTTGGGCTTAATAAATTCACCCCTTACAAATTAAATACAAGAATTAGCCCACAAGGATGTCTTAAGATCAATATATGTATATATATAATGTATGATCAAGAATGTGGGCTTGTAAGAATATTTAATAACAAATATTGTAAGGGTCCAAATCGAATAAAATCCCTTACAAGAATAAATTCAATTAATTGGGCTCTTGATTAGAATAATTAAATTAGGCTCAAGAATGTATATACAAGTATATATATATATATTAAATAGAAAGAATTAGCCCAATTGGAATTAATTAAATTGCCCGAAGAATTAATTAGATTGCCCAAGGAATTAATTAACGATCGAAAGGCTTGAAATGAATTTACGGGGTGTTACACATGGATCCATAGCTTGAGTACCGTAATCCTCCAATTTGCTCCATAGTGGTCTTCTAGTCGGCACATTGAAAAAACCATAAACAAAGGTACAAAGAATTCTCTTTTGAGAGACTTTACAGGTAATGGAACAGTGGATGCATTGCGGGGTTGTGTCCAAAATAATGCAGTCAACCAGATTACTGTCCCAAACAACAAAAATCCTACCTCCTCTTGTTTCAAGAAAATTAGTAGAGAAACTCCAACCATTCAATCTATTGTTCATAAATCTTCCAGCTCTGTCAAGATTTAATTTTGTTTCTAACAGAGCACAAACAGCAAATTTATTAAGCTTGATGAAGTCAGCCACTCCACCTGCTTTGTGAGGGGCATTCATACCCCTCACATTCCAGCATCCAATAATCATTGGTCAACCGAGGTGGGTACTCACCTACCACCGCCGCCAGCCACCAAATTGTCCCTTGGTGGCACGGGAGTATCTTCCAGGTCAGCAAAGAATTCCTTAAGAGAGTTAAGCTGGTCCTTTTCTTTCTTCTTTCTCTTTTGCTTCACATTCCCACCAGTGGCTAAATCTTTCGAATTTTTTGAGGATTTAGAATTTGGACCATCTGGGGGCAAAGTATTTGATCCAAGATCCTTTAAGTGATTAAGATGGTCCAAGTCACAAAGCACTCCAAAAAGATCAGCCAGCTCATTGCAAATGTTAGAGTCTTTCTCACAAAGGCCTTGCTGATTCACGTGATCCTCACCACTATTCCCCACTAAACAATGTTCACCTTCATTAGACAAACTTTCCTTATCCCCAAAAACACCCTTAAGATTAGCATGTGATGTCTCTCCTTTTTCAAAGGTAAGAGGGATTGAGTCAGACTTTTCAGGTCTCATCTCTAGAGCATCAGTTCCACTTGGAAAATTCAAATTATTTTGAATTTCATATGGTATCACATCATCTTCCAGATCTTGGGCATCTTTTACCGGACTATGCAAGGCTTTATCTTTCTCTCTGTGACGCAAATTTCTTTCCACTCGACTCAAAGGACAGCTAGCATTAACATGTTTTTCCCCTCCACATCTAGAACAGAATAGAGGTAGGTATTCATAAAAAACTTTTTGAGTCCATAATGATCCATCTGGCATTCTGAAAGTGATGGAATCACAAGGCTTGAAAGAACAGTCCACATCAACAAGGATTCTAGCAAAATCAGATTTCTTCATTTCTTTCGTGTGTCTGTCCATAAAAATAGGTTTACCAATTCTGGTTGCAATTTTACTTAATGCTTTGACATGCCAACACTTTTTAGGTAATCCAGGCAGACGAATCCAAATTGGTAACACACAAATATCCTCATTTTTAAGCACAAAACCATCCGGGAGGAAATCAAGAAATAATCTTTTACCATAAACAAAGTAGGGGCCTTCTCCTGCTACTTTATCTCTATCTGCTTCATTCTTGAACCAGAAGATAACATGACCATTCGCTACTTTCTCCAACTTACAATTAACTTTCCAGTAATTAATAAGTTGATAGATAGCAGAAACTCCTGGAAACCTTCCTGCAAACCTTCCCAACAAGCAAAAGAATTTTTCCTCTTCAATGTTGAAGACTTCATCCACCCCCAGATCAATAATATCACTATCCGACTCTAACATTTCCAATAAACAATCATCTCCTTCAGGTTCTCGGATAGAGAAGGAAGGCCTACTGTTATTCTGGTTGGAGAAAAGATTCTTGGTCACTTTCATATTTCTCTTATCAACCACCTCATTCCCCTCACTTTCTCTATTTTCTCCATTATCAGACAAAGAATCTCTTGACTCATGAGTTCTAGATAAAGCAGGTTCTAGACTTCCAAACTGAATTTCTTGTGATAAAATTAGACCCACATCTTTGGCAGCAATATTTAGGTCAATAGAACCTTGAGAAAAGGGGAGGCCAGACGTTCCCATACTTACTAAGGTTCTAAAAAGAGAAAAGATAACTGCCGGAAACCACTGAAAAGATATACGTCGTAAAGACACAGAGACGATTTCCACAAACAAGTTAAACGGAAAAAAAAAAACCAAAGCTTAGATGCCCACAGGCTTCACACTAACAAGGTCAGATAAGAGTAGAGCATACCTGACCCGGCTCTCGCCATCCAAAATCAAGTAGCCAACATCCACACCAAAGCCAGAAGTTAAAATCAATGTAGAAAAAAAAACTCAAGTACGTAGTACCAAAACCCAGAATGAATCAAGGATTAATACAGAAGACGAAGACCCATATTGGGTGGAGCTCTCTAGAGAGAAATGGAAGAATATCTTTCTAGAGAGAGAAACATCTTACCACCCTTTCCTCTCAAAATTCCATTAAGCATACTTCCTGTTGCATATTTTTCCCTTTTAACTTTCAGGCTCTCCTTGGGTACACCACTGTTTTCGACGAGTTTGAGGCCTCGAAGGAGCAGGTGTCAAAGTTGGAGAAGCGCCTAGCATTGGACTAGGCCACCACTATGAAGAAACATGCTGAGGAGCTTGTCGGCGCCATCCCTGCCTATAAGGAGTCCGAGTAGTTCAAACGGGACGTCGAGGCCTACACCAAGGATAATTTCGCACCTCCACTCGAGCTCCCAATTAGTGTGTTCACCACTCGTTTCACCATGATAGCTTGAGCGCTCGTCCAACCCCGGGTCGGTGGAAGTACGTCCAAGTTGGGCTCGAACAAGGCACTTGACCAACCCCCGCTCGACCAAAACATTGCCGAGGTGAGGTTGGTCGGAGTCGCGGACCTAGCCTCGGTCAAGGCCTAGCTCCGTTGTGGCGGCGATGCCTTTGCTTGGTCCAAGCTCGGGGCTTGGGCTTGATCTGGGGGTCGGGCCCCTCTCGCCATGGATTACCTTTGCTTTTTTTTTTTTTTGGTAGTATGTAGTTATTTGGCCAAGGGTACTCTCGAGCCAAAAACTCTTCCGTCGGGGTTGGTACGCGAGGTCAGACCTCGTGCCCCCTTAGGGTAATGATTGGAGAGGTCGGGTAGGTACCCCCCTTCCCCCCTAAAAGTAGTGAAAATGAGTCATCCATGGCGAAAATTTCACAAAGTTTATTGAAATGAAGGGGATGGACCACCTTCTAACAAATGAATTACTAATAGTACTTCAATAAATGTTCAGCATTCCATATTGGGCATGGTGCGGTAGGCGCACAGGGTGGCGTCAGGCTCCTCAATCCAAGGTCCTCATGCCGATTCATAAATCCGACGCTACTATTAGGTACCTCCTCTTGCCCGACCCCACGGGTAGGGCTCCGACTAGGTCTACCCCCCACCTTGGGAATGGGAAAATCGAGCTGATCGGGGTGTAGTTGGTGGCTGACCGGCCCGGGTCGACTTGGAATTGTTGACAGGTTGAGCAACTCCTTGTATAGTTAGCGACTTAGCGCATTCCTTAGCCATGCTGGGCTAGGAGTAGCATTGTAAGATTGCCCTCCTAGCCGTGGTGCAGGCCCCCTAAGGGGCTGCGCAGCTGCCTTCGTGGATCTCCTCTATGACGGACCTCGCCTCGTCAGGGTACAAGCAGCGCAATAGGGTGTCGTCGTAGAACCTCTTGTAGAGCATGTCCCCGAGGAACGGGTAGGTTGGAGTTCTCTTCTTCACGAGCTTGGCTTTCGCCTCGTCTGGGGGTAGGACACATGTCTTCTGGTACTGTTTGATATGGTCTAGTTAGCAGGTAGGTCGTGCTTGCACGTGGAGGACCGAGTAGGCCTCCAGACTTGACCTCATGTAGAGTGTAAGTGTATCACCGAGGAACAAGTAAGTTCTCCTCACCCGCTTGGCATCGGCCTTGTTAAGGGGCAAGCTGCCCATAATAGGTTCTTCCGCCAGGTAGTGAGCGGGGGCGTCCCCCCTATACTACCATTAGGGAATGCCAAGGTCGGGACCAGCGCGCACGGTCGCGACCATAAGGTGTTGATTACATTGCCTTGCTAGGCGAGGTTGGACCTTGCCAATCTACTAGGGAGAACATATGTCGATGTTTGGGGTCAAGTCCCCATTTATCTTTGAAAATAAAATAGCTTCAGGCTTCTGGGTGGGTTACCAGGTGCACCTTTTCTGGAATAACAATATCGGCTTGAAACTCCTAGGGGTCCAACCCACTCCTCATGATGGGGCTTGGATTCTCCCGCATTTAGAGGAATAATTTGCTAGTCGCGGCCTAGGCTCCTTCGGGGGGCCATGATGACCGAGTTTTGCTCCTTGCGCTCATGGTGGCTGAGAGGGGTGGGGTAAGTGTAGGCGCCCCTTAGGAGGCCTTGGGGTCGAGCTGGGAGGGAGGCCCGAACACCTCCTTAGTGTCCCTCCACGAGGTGGGTCAACAAGGTGGTATCTTGTTGGAGCGCGACCATCCCTTCCTAGAGCTTGTCCACTCTCTTCCAAAGCTGCTCGACCTCCTCAAGGTGAGAACCCACCCGGGAGGTTTGTGCACGTCGCGACAAGGGCCGGAGCCCCCGGCTTGGCGACCTTCGTGGGAATGATTCTCTCCCGGGGTTCGTTCACGGCCGGCCTTGGCTATAGTCAGTCTCGGACCGGTGCACGGGTGCTTAACTACGCCCAAGCTAGCTTGGATCGAGTCGGTCACCCCTACTTGCTCCCTGAGGCCCTTGCTTGTCTTGATTAACCTCACCTCCTCCCCGCCAACCAGAGGTCGGGGTGAGTTGACCTCCCCCTCGTCTTGAGTGTTTAGGGCTCAAGGGAGCCAGGTGCTGGCCTACCACGCTCACTCGGGGGGTCGAGGTGAAGGCCAGCACTCCCCGAGAGGCCTCGGGGTCGAGATGGGGGCTCGAACATCTCCGTGCGGCCCCTGCATGAGGTGGGTGAGCGCAATAGCGGCTTGCTAGATGGCAGCCCAACCCTCCAAGGGGGCTGGGACTAGCAGAAGGGTGGTAGTGGCTGATCCACCATTACGAGGCGGGTCAGATGACCCCGTGTACGTCTTAATGGTCGGGAAACGGAAGTGTTTAGGGAGAGGCTCGTCCATGACGTTCCTCGTGAATGGGGTGGTCAGCACGTCCTGCGGTTCTGGGGACTCGTCCTTTTCGTCGACCTTCTTCTGGAGTTCATCCATCCTCCTCTGGAGTTGTTCGACCTCCTCTCAGTGTGAGCTCGGAGCTCCACCGTTGGTCTCCCCCGACCGCTCAGCTCGGGATGCTTGCTCTTGTCGCGGTTGGGGTTGGGGCCTCCGGCTAGCGGACCTTGGTGCGGCCGACTCCTCCGCTGGAGGCCTTGCTGCGGTTGCGGTTGGCCCTAACAACCTGTCCCGGGCCAGAACGTGGGTACTCAACCGAGCCAAGGCGGACTTGGATCTGGTCGAATGCTCCATGCCCGGGGCTCAGTATTCTTGCTTGTCTTGGTTGGCATCCCCTCCTCCCCGCCTCTTGGACAGTCGGGGCGAGTTGACCTCCCCCTCCACTTGAGTCCTTTGAGCTCGGGGACGCCGGTTGCTGGGCTCACCGCGCTCCCTTGGTTGCGTTGGTGCTGTGGCCGAGTTGGGGGGCTTTTGTGCCTCCCTGGAGCCCCTCCACGAGACGGGTAAGCGCGGTGGCGGCTTGCTGGATGGCAGCCCATCCCTCTTGAGGGGGTGGGACGGGTAGGGGATCCGTAGGTGCCGACCCCCCATTACGGTTGTTGGTGAGGTGGTCCTTAAGGTCCCCCGCCGACCTCACGGAGAGGGTTCGCTGATGGCTGACAGCCCCGTTACGACCGTTCCCGCCTGGGGTGATGGGGCGTTTCGGGAGCCGTGTGAGTTGTGAGAGTTGGATCTCGATCTCGTGATAGCTAGGGATAACTAGCACGCTTGAGCCTGACGTCGGCTCTCAATGAAAGCACTAAAGATGGATTTAATTAACCCGGGGTAGCCCGAATCATTAAACCCGACTAAATAATAGTAAATAGCGAATAGACGATTCGAAAGGGAAGATAATGGACGAATGTCGCGGGGACAATTCTTGTATTAAATATAGTGTGTAAGAGTATTACAAAGGGTGTTGTATTAGGACAATTAGGATTAGGGCTGTGCAGAAACCGAAGAACCCGAAGAACCCGACCGAACCGCGGTCCGAGCTGACGACACCGAACCGGGCCGAACCCGAACAGTTGACACCGAACCGATTGACCTAAACGACGTCGGTTCATCGGTGGCAGGTAGGGGAGTCCAAATTCTGGTCCGATCCGTCCGAATACCCGATCTAAATTAGGGATCCCAAAAACCTAATAGTATACGACGTCGTTTGAGTTGTAGTATATATATGCGCGTTGCTTGGTCACTCCTCATTTGCGCAGTCGCGATCTCTCAGATAGGGTTTTCTACTTTTCTTCTCTGAGTTCTCTCTACTCTCTAGTCTCTCACTCTCTTGAATCTCCATCTCCGATACTGATTTCTTACTTCTGAGTGATTGTGTGAGGCAGTGAGTGTGTGACTGTGTGAGACTCTCAGTCTCTCTACTCGATTACTTCCTGGCGGAGTGGCGGTGGCCGTTGGTGGAAGCCCGTAGGCCGGTGGTGGACGGTGAAGTGCTGAACGCCTGAACCTTTCGTGGTGAACTGGTGATATATGTTCTAGAAGCCCTTGTTCTCCGGGGAATTTGTGAGAAACGAAGTAGGTGTTCAAACCCTAGTTTTAATATATTTGATTTCTTAGCGATGTCTTAGTGATTTTGTGATTATTTGTGTTATTCTGGTGGGAGCACTGACTCATTGCTTGTTTATTGCAAACTGTAGTTTACTAAAATTGATCTCTTAGTGATTTTGTGATTATTTGTGTTATTCTGGTGGGAGCACTGACTCATTGCTTGTTTATTGCAAACCGTAGTTTACTAAAATTGATCTCTTAGCGATTTTGTGATTATTTGGTGGGAGCACTGACTCGTTGCATGTTTATTGGGAATTTGGGATAACTTAATCAGATTATAATGTACTGATTAAGTGGTGGAAGCCCACTGCCCCACTGTATTGAAATCCTGATAATGATGGACTGGGAATCAAGAAATTCCTTTGTCTAGATAAACAATAAAACAGTATATATGTATATGTTTATCAATTACCCCCTGAATCTGGATTTCTTTGTCTAGTACTCTAGTCAAGTACTCAAGTTTATGGATGTATGCCCTTAAAAACCTTCAATGTATTCTCAATAAAAAACCACAATAAATAAATTGTGTGTTCTTGGAAAATGATGACACTAAATGTGTCTGATTCTGGGATATTATGTGTAATTGTATGGATTATCCTGAGTCTGGTCTGGACTCTAGAGTACTTTGTCAATTACTCTTGCAAATGAATCCTACTGTGTCTATGTGTACTGATACTACCCATGTTTTAGATGGATAATATCAGTATGCCTGGTAGTCAACCTCCCAATTCTTCAGTTGAGGAACCTACGGTGGTGGAAGCCCAAACTGTTGAGGCTAATAATCAACAGAATGAGCAACCTCCTCCTGCAGTTTCTGAGAAGAAGAGGAAAGAGGTTGAGCCCAGATCACCTGTGTGGGATCATTTTGTGAGAATAAAAGACAGCAAGAATGTTACTCAAGAAGGGAAGTGTGTTTACTGTGCCAAAATATATAAGTGTGAGTCAAAGAAACATGGTACATCTTCCTTAAGAGCCCATATGCAAAGCTGTTTGAAAAATCCTCACTCCAAGGATCTTAGGCAGTCCCTTTTAACCTTTCAAGCAGTTAGTACCTCTGATGCGTCTGAACCTGTTGTGGGAGAAATAGGGGCCTGGGTATTTAATCAAGAGTCAATTAGGAGGGCCTTGGTTGAAATGATAATCATAGATTAACTGGCTTTTAGGTTTGTAGAGGGAATAGGTTTCAGGAGATTTATTGTTGTTGCATGCCCTAGGTTTATAGTTCTATCTAGGTGGACTATTAGTAGGGACATCCTAGTGGTCTTTGAGGAGGAGAGACTGAAGTTGAAAGCCTTTCTAAGGGAAAGCACTCATAGGGTTAGTATTACCACTGATTCTTGGACATCCATCCAAAGAATTAACTACATGGTAGTGACTACCCATTTCATTGATTCTGAGTGGAAGTTGCATAAAAGAATCATAGCATTTGTCCCTGTTACATCTCACAAAGGGGAATATCTTGCAAAGGCCGTAGAAACTTGTTTGCTTGAGTGGGGTCTTAGGAATGTTTTTACTGTGACTGTTGATAATGCCTCATCTAACGACACTGCTATGGGGTTTCTTAAGAAAAAAATTGTGTCTTGGGGAACATCAACTGTGAAGGCTAAATACATTCACATGAGATGCATTGCCCATATCCTTAACTTGGTTGTTCAAGATGGCTTGAAGGGTTGTGATTCTTCTGTTAAAAAGGTGAGGGAGGTTGTCAGATATGTTAGGAATTCCCCTGCTAGGCTAAAGAAGTTCAGGGATTTGGCTGATTTGTTGGGAATTGAGCAAAGGTCTTCTTTGTGTCTAGATGTTCCAACCAGATGGAACTCTACTTATTTGATGTTACAATCTGCTTTGACTTATCAAAAAGTCTTTGAATCTTTTGAAGAGTCTGATAGTTCTTTCAATTCTGACTTGGGTGATTCTGTGCCTGATTTTATGGACTGGGAATCTGTTGGCAGTTTGGTGCAGCTGTTGAAATGTTTTTATGATATGACAGTTAGGATTTCTGGATCTTTATATGTGACTGCTAACACATTTTTCAGTGAGATTTCTGATTTGTACTGCCTATTAAATGGAATGGTGAAAGCTGGTGGGTCAGTGGGCCTTATGGGGGAAAACATGAAATTAAAATTTTCAAAGTATTGGGGTGATATAGAAAAGATGAATCTTATGATTTTCTATGCAAGCATTCTAGACCCCAGGGATAAATTAGAGTATATGCCTGTTCAAATCAATCATATGTATGGTGAGGAGAAAGGAAAACCATACTTTGCTAAAGTTCTTACTGGTTTGACTGAGTTATTTGATGATTATTCTGCTGGCCAATATGTTCCTGCTTCTTCTGTGTCTGCATCTGTTGGTAGTGCTAGTTCTGTATCTGCCTCTGTCCAGTCTATTGGAAGGCCACGACATTTCCTCAAGTCCCAGATTAAAAAACAAAGGTTGGAAGCAGGGGGGGAAAAAAAAAACTGAACTGGATATCTACTTGAGTGAGGCAATAGTTGAGGAGGATAACTCCTTTGACATTCTGAGATGGTGGAAGATTAATTCTGAAAGGTTTCCCATCCTTTCTAAGATTGCTAGGGATGTCCTAGCTATTCCTATCTCAACTGTTGCCTCTGAATCTGCTTTCAGTACATCTGGGAGAGTATTGGATCCTTTTAGGAGTTCATTAACTCCAAAAATTGTGGAAGCTTTGGTGTGTACCCAGGATTGGCTTAGGCAGCCAAATACTCTCCTATGTATTGAGGAAAATCTGGAAGACTTGGAGAGGTTTGAAAAAGGTAGTAGTTTTTTTTTTCTTAACAATTGTACATATCATTTTTATTTTTTTCTTTTACATATTTACAAGTCTGCTTAACTGATTAACTGATTTTGCAGAGTTTAATGTTGATCGTGGGAGTGGAAGGACTGTTGGTTCTACATTGGCTACAATTCCAGTAATTTTATTCTTTACAATTTACATTACTTGAATATTTCATACTTGTCAATTATGTATTTCTGTTTACATTACTTGACTAAGTAACTAACCTCAGTTGGTATTTTTGAGGCCTTGGTAACTATATGTTATTAGTTGCTGCCTTGATGCCTTGATGCCTTGATTGAACTGGATCACTGTAAGTATAAAGGCTGTAAGTCTGTAACTAAGGCTTGGTAACTTCTGTGAGTTGTTGCCTTAGTGCCGTATGTATGGTTGTCCCTTTTATAGTTTTATATGGCAAATTGGCAATGATGAAGCTTCCACCAATAAACTGAAAACAAGGATTAAGTTGGTATGTTGCTCTATACATATTGTAGCAATTTGCCCTTAATCTAAATTTGAAATGGAAAAATGCTTCCTGAGCCAAGTATCCAACTGCCAACTAATAAGTAATTACAATTTACAATTAAAGTTTTAATTATATAATCTCTTATTGCCTTTACAACTAAACTACTAATTCTTTTCACTAACTTGTAACATTTCACAGGAAGAGGAGTAGGTGTAGGTCTTTCATCTTTGGATATTGGATTTGGATGGCTTGATTGGCTTCAATGCTTCTTTCATTTCTGTGATTTTGTGAATGTGAATTCTTCCAATTTCCAAATGTTTTGTATAATTGTATTTGCAACTTGCAAGTTGCAAGTTAAATATTTTTGTTTGTGGACTGTCAACTGTGGATTGGAAACTTCAAACTTGTAATTTGTAATCATGCCATTCCATTTTGGTATGTAATTATGTAATGGTAGTTAGGTCTTAGAAGTTAGAAGTTACTAAGTTAGAACTTCGAAAGAACGATGAATCAGTAAATCAGTTAGTACTTGGTAGTTAGTAGTACTTACTACTTACTACTAACTACTCAGTACTCTTATTATATTTTTCAATTGTTTTGTTTTTGCATATATTACCAATCCGAACTACTGTCGGATATCCGACCGAACCGACCCCCCGACAATAAGGAAAACCGACCGGATTAATCAAAAAAAAATAAGGGGATTGGGTGATTAAATGGCAATCCGAACTCCGATCGGAGTAGTTGATTCCCCGTCCGAATTAGGATAACATGTCTTGTTAAGACAACAATGGGCTATTTTATACAACCAAACCCTCTAACTAACCGCCCCCCTAAAACGGGGGTTGGTTGTAACAAACTTTGACCGTGGGCCCCCGAGTCCTTCTTTGACCGAGCCCTCTAGACCGACCCGGGGTCGGAAACCCGGCCGAGGTCCAAGGTGTCGACCCCCCCAGGCACCAACCACAGCCCAAGGCCCAAACGGAGGTCTCATGTGTCGACCGGGGGTCGACACCCACCACGGCTCAAAACCAATCCGATGTCCAAGGTGTCGACCCGGGGTCGACACCAACCACGGCCCAAGTCCTCCGAAGTCATGGAGTGCCGACCCGGGGTCGGCACTCGAGCCATGGCTTATACGGAGCTTGATCTCGGGTCCGAATTCGCTTGCTCCGCCCTTCCGGGTCGGTTCGCTCCGCTCCACTTCCCAATATATCCATCAAAAGGAAAGCAATGTTATCAATCATAATTATTGGAAGTAAATTTGAAAAAGAATATTAGTCATCAAGAAATAATCTCATTTAATGGCCACTGTTACAGTCACTACTAACAACCACAAACACATAACCCATCACTGCACCAGTTATTTGCGCCGGGTGAGCATTTACAAAGTTCGTCACAATCCGCATCATTGTCGCAATTTCCAGTAGAGTTGACAAAATCACCCCCACCATGCGAAATAGACTTTCCCATAACATTCACCACGGGTGAACCTGAAATATAATTTCATGTTGAATTAGTAAACTAGAATCACATTGTTTCTTATTTGTACTTTTCATTAAAAATTATGGTGTTAATAATTTCTTATTGTTAGAGGGAGGGCGAGATAAAATCAAACCTAGTAGAATGACCATCAAGAAGACGAGCATGAAAACCGTTTTGCTCGAAGCCATCTTTCTCTGTGTGTTTCAATATGAGTTTTGAGTTGTTACGTTGCATTTGATGTCTGATTCTTTGCTATATATATGCATTCTGTTGAGGTTATTTATGAAACGGTGGTACGGTTATTTTATTAAAGATATTGTAACCCATGTGTAAATCTATCCAAATTAAAGAAATCAAACATGAATATCCAAAGCAGGAAAATAATTAATCATTCTATTTTATTGTTTTACTATACAAAGGAAAATAATTTATGGTTAGTTTTTTAAAGATATTGTAACGGATGTGTAAATCTATCCAAATCAAAGAAATCAGCCTGAATATCCAAAACAGGAAAATAATTAATCATTATATTTTATTGTTTTACTATACAGAGGAAAAGTCAAGACCTTGTAGTTTAGTGATACAAAGTTATACTCTCATGTAGAAGGTTGTTAGTTTGAGTCTCAAAGGAGACAGTTGAGAAAGCAGTTATGAATAGATACTGTACTCTAGCAGAGTTAGTATTATTGTAACCGATGTGTAAATCTATCCAAATTAAAGAAATCAACGGTTTCGATTTCAATTTCGAACCAGAAAAAAAAATGAATGGTTGAATTTAGACTATTTTAAAAATAGATAATAGATTTAAAAAAAAAAAAAAATTCGAACCAGCGGTTCAAATTGGGACTGGGATCATGAACCAGTGGTTTGAAATCAGAACCGAACTGCGGTCATATTTTTAATATGTGGGAATCAAAATAAATTTCAAAATAGAGCAGACATCATTTATAAGTATCATAATTCTAAATTTAAGCCAATGCTAGTAATATTAATATTATATTATAATTAATTAGTATTAATGAATTATTTGTGCTCAAGTCTTAATTTTGTTACTAGTGTTTGCTTTAAAGTATAATTATTTGTATGTTCTTTTTTGCATTTAATCTGATTCCCGTATATAAGCAATAATTTGTTGAGGAATGAAAACAAATGAAATACTTATTTTTAACGTTTAAAAAAAGTGTTCATTTAACATAAAAGGGAGAAAACCCACTTCTAAAATGATTGAGGGGCAGCTAATGAGGATACATGAATAATTTAGGGAGGAAAAGTAATATAAGCATATAACTCTGGAAAAAAAACACAATTTTCCCTACTCTAAACGTAGATATTAGTTTAAAAGAATCCTCATTTGTTTCAGGATATTAGTCTGCATTAATGATTATTTAGCTACATATATATTGTCCTAATTCTTGGAATCAAAGTTATGAAATCAATAGCATATATGATGCGTATGTATGTACCGTACTTGGAATCAAAATTAATATGATTGTCCATATTACTTGCTATTACATGATTTATATAGTATATGGTATGTCACTATTAATCATGTATTATATGTTATAAGAGAACGACATATAAATTAAGGCTTGTTTACATAAGCATGTTTTGGAATCGAATATTACGTATGTGTACTCCTATTGCTGGATTATTTTTATGAATGTTGGAATCAACTATTACAATGGAATCAAACTTGGAGTCACGAACGGCTATGGTGGCATAGTTGGGTTATCTCACGGCGGTGGGCATACGGTGGAGCTTCTCCGATTTTCGGCCGGCTCTGTGGGAGGTATGAAGAGGAAACGACAAAATGATTGATTATTTTGTTGGACCAATTAATTTGAGCCTATTTGAGTTTTTTAAAGCATTATGGACTTGCTTTAAATTCTAGGCTCATTTAATTTGGGCTTTAAAAAATTAAGGGATCATATATAAATTTGGGCCCTTATGGTTTGTTTAAAGCATTTGGACTAGCTTTAAATTCTGGGCTCATATGTATATACAAAGGATCAATTATGGATGGAGATTTGATCCACTCTTAATTTATATGTTATAATAGAACGACATATAAATTAAGGTTTATTCGCATAAATGATTTATTAGCATAAGGCGCGTGTGTTAGTCGCCAAAGCGGCCCACGCATGGTAAATAGCTAAATAATCATTTATATTTATGTTTACAACATAAATTAAGGTTTATTCACCTAAATGAATTATTAGCATAAGGCGAGTGCGTTAGTCACCAAAGTGGCCCACTCAAGGTAATAGCTAAATAATTATTTATGTTTACAAATGTTTATTATACACATGATATTTTGCATCATTGAATGACACTAAAGATTGATAAACATTTGTGATCATTAACACATGGTTCTAGCGGTCACCCAAAGGTGGATCAGACATGTGATTAATGACAATTTAGGAGATTATGATTCTTGTTTTGTTAATATGTAGCGCATGTCCAAAGATGGCCTATATATTAAATTTGAACTTGATGAATAATCTCATTCAAGTATGTGTGAATGATGCATGTCGGTAAATTGACATTGTATTTAAATTTGACCCAAAGGCGGATTTAAATACAAACTTAAGGTTTATATATCATAGTCTGGATAAAGGTTTGTTAACTCAAGGCAATTGATATGTGAGATAAAAGGTTGCAGTGAACACTATTGTATCACGCTATAATGGTGGCAGTTATGATGTCAGTGATAATGGAGTAAGTCTAAAAGTATAAGAAGGGCAAGCATCCTATGAAGGTGCAAGGTGCGTTCAGAAAGTGCATAAATGCTATTTCTGTAACAAACCTGGGCACAAGAAGGCTGAATGCCTGAAGATGATAGCTTGGATGGAAAGGAGAAGTATACATTCAGTTTCAGTATGCTTTGAATTCAATTTTATTGAGGTTCCTTCTAATACTCGGTGGTTAGACACTGGTGCTACAACACATGTTTCTAACATTATGCAAGGTTTTCTGATGTTTCAACCTCAAAGGGAAAATGAAAAGTTTCTTTTCATGTGAACAAGATGAAAGCTATAATTAAAGGTATTGGAACTTATAGCATTAAGCTGGATACATGCTTTTGCTTTGATCTTGAGAATTGTCTATATGTTCCAGAATGTTCTAGAAATCTTGCTTCAGCATCTAGGTTGGACATATTGGGTTTTAACCTTAAGATTGGAAACGAATATTTTCTTTGTATCATCAAAACACCTTTTTGTGGTTATAGTGTTTTGTTGGATACTTTATATTGTTTCAATCTTAATGCAGACTTTATTAATTCCTTGTTTAATGTTATGAGTGAGGTTAGTGTTAAAGGAAGTGCACCGAATGAATCTTTAACTTTCTTGTGGCGTAAAAAGGCTTAGTCATATATCCAAATAAAGGATATTGAGACTTATTAAGGTTGAAATTTTGTCTCAATTGGATTTTATTGACTGGAATGATGCATGTGTCGATTGCATAAGGAGATAGCAAGTCAGACATGTATCAAAACACTCAGCTACAAGAAGCTTGGGATTACTTGATACATACAGATGTCTGTGGCTCTTCTGATAGGCAAAATCGTACTTTTATGAAAATGATTAGGAGTATGGTTAATAAACTGTATATTGCCTGTTTCATTGTGAATGTATGCATTAAAGACAACAACATACTTACTCAACAGGGTTCCTAGTAAGGTTGTTTCTAAAACACCTTATGAACTGTGGATATGAAGGAAACCTAGTTTGAGGCATCTTCACATTTGGGGTTGTCAAGCTAAAGTGAGGATATATAATTCACATGAAATAAATTGGATTCCATAACCATTAGTGGTAATTTCATTGGATATCCATAAAGGTTTAAGGGATACATGTTTTATTGTCCTAATCATAGTACGAGGATTGTTGAGTCTGGTAATGCTCGCTTCATTGAAAATAGCAAAGTCCGTGGGAGTGTGGGAGCTCGTAATGTTGAGATTAAGGAGTCATTGATGGATCCATTTTCATCAAGTGATCCTTTCCTTGCTGTAGTTCCTATTGCTGCAAGTGCAGCCTTATGGAAATACTTTGGAACAACAGCAACTAGATGCTCCATAAGGAAGCTATTGTAAATGAAGATGAGGTTGAAACTCAAGTTGATGATCAAGTGCAAACTCAAAAAGGAAGTGGCATTAAGGAATATCTTTCTAAGAACTTTGAAATAAAGGATAAGGGTGAGACTTCATTTGTGATTGGAATAGAAATGTTTCATGATAGATCACAAGGGATTTTGGGTTTATCCCAGAAGGCTTACATTAACAAAGTTTTAGAAAGATATAAACTGGTAAACTGCAAAGAAGGTCCTGCAATAATTACAAGGCACGAAGGACCACATGCTCACATATAGAAGGTAGAATAACCTGAAGGTTGTAGGTTATTCAGACTCAGACTATGGCGGATGTTTGGACAACAGAAACTCCACATTCGGACATTTTTTCCTACTTGCTGGTGAAGCAGTATTTTGGAAAAGTGTGAAGGAGTCTGTCATTACTCCTTCCACTATGGAGGTAGAATTTGTAGCAAGCTTTGAGGCTACATATTCAAATCATCATGGTTGCGCAATTGAGGATTCATTATGATAATGCGGCAACTGTGTTCTTCTCAAAGAACGACAGATATACTAGAGGTGTCAAGTACATGGATTTGAAATTTCTGTTTGTTAAGGAGAAGGTACAAAATCAAAAGGAGTATCAATAGTGCATCTTTGGCACCGATCTTGTGATCACGGATCCGTTGACTAAGGGATTGGCGCCCAAAACCTTCATTGGCCATGTTGGTAAAATTGGGCATACTGGTAAAGTCCTTGTATAACGGTTAATCCTGCCATACATGTATGGATTTATGTTTGATTAGCACGTTGGGTTGTTGATACTCTTAGATATCTATTCAGGTTTTGATTTTGTTATTGTTGATGTTGATCACTTATTTATGCATAATTCAGAAGTGATAACTTTGGTCTTATTTAGTTAAGACAAAAGGAATAAGGTTATTTCGGTTTTTGACCTTATTATTATGGTTCGAATTCTTATTAACTGTGATACATGGAAGGGAGCAGGACGCTATGTCAAGCCTGTAACCGCCGTGATTCGGTTAGTAAAGTTCGATGAGGTTCGGACTTCTACATTTTCATATTAAGTGAGCTCAAATTAAGGATTGAAAATGTAAAGTCATACTTATATGAATCAAGTGGGAGAATGTTAGAAATAATTTATTCCTAACGTTGATTCATATAATAAAGGTGTCATGCATATATGAATCAAGTGGGAGACTGTTAGAAATAATTATTTCCTAACATTGATTTATATAATAAAGGTTGTAATTTCATAAGGACTCACGTTGATGATTAGTGATGTATAATGGCGGAATTACTGGGTGAAATTCCCTCCCTCTCATTCTGTTAAAATTTAAGTATATAAGGGTTAAAAGATGTATAATGGAAAAAGGATATGGGTTCTCCTAAAAGGAGGTTTCACATTCCTAAAGGGATTTATATTCCTGAAAGGAGGTTTCCCATTCCTCTTGAAAGAGGGTTTCTCATCACATCTATAAATACCCAGGAAAACTCTAGGGACAATATGGTTTTCTGATCATAAGGTTTTTAGTCTCCGAGTTTTCTAGTCTCCGTATCATCAGGAGGTGATTAAGGTATACAGATCAGAGAGGTGAAGCATTCTTGATTGTTCAGGTTAGAGATTACATCTCAATGGAATCAAGTAAGTCTTTATCTTTATTCTTGTTTTAATTAAAGATCCATAATCATGAACATTGTTTAGTTGATTAATTTGATTTACATGCGGTTCATTGTTATTTGTGCTTCCGCATTCAAGTTATAAGCGCTCAAGGGTTTTATGTAACATATTTATGAAACGGTGGTACGGTTATTTTATTAAAGATATTGTAACCCATGTGTAAATCTATCCAAATTAAAGAAATCAAACATGAATATCCAAAGCAGGAAAATAATTAATCATTCTATTTTATTGTTTTACTATACAAAGGAAAATAATTTATGGTTAGTTTTTTAAAGATATTGTAACGGATGTGTAAATCTATCCAAATCAAAGAAATCAGCCTGAATATCCAAAACAGGAAAATAATTAATCATTATATTTTATTGTTTTACTATACAGAGGAAAAGTCAAGACCTTGTAGTTTAGTGATACAAAGTTATACTCTCATGTAGAAGGTTGTTAGTTTGAGTCTCAAAGGAGACAATTGAGAAAGCAGTTATGAACTCTAGCAGAGTTAGTATTATTGTAACCGATGTGTAAATCTATCCAAATTAAAGAAATCAACGGTTTCGATTTCAATTTCGAACCAGAAAAAAAAATGAATGGTTGAATTTAGACTATTTTAAAAATAGATAATAGATTTAAAAAAAAAAAATTCGAACCAGCGGTTCAAATTGGGACTGGGATCATGAACCAGTGGTTTGAAATCAGAACCGAACTGCGGTCATATTTTTAATATGTGGGAATCAAAATAAATTTCAAAATAGAGCAGACATCATTTATAAGTATCATAATTCTAAATTTAAGCCAATGCTAGTAATATTAATATTATATTATAATTAATTAGTATTAATGAATTATTTGTGCTCAAGTCTTAATTTTGTTACTAGTGTTTGCTTTAAAGTATAATTATTTGTATGTTCTTTTTTGCATTTAATCTGATTCCCGTATATAAGCAATAATTTGTTGAGGAATGAAAACAAATGAAATACTTATTTTTAAGGTTTAAAAAAAGTGTTCATTTAACATAAAAGGGAGAAAAACCACTTCTAAAATGATTGAGGGGCAGCTAATGAGGATACATGAATAATTTAGGGAGGAAAAGTAATATAAGCATATAACTCTGGAAAAAAAACACAATTTTCCCTACTCTAAACGTAGATATTAGTTTAAAAGAATCCTCATTTGTTTCATTTGTTCAATTAGGTACAATTTCTCTAGTTTAAGCAAAGAAGATTGATCTTACTAGGATTTGGGGCAACAAATGCACCGTCTTCGAACAAGCGTAGAGATCTACGTGAAATCGGTTGTCCCAATGACATTATCCTAGAAGATGAGAAAATATAGAGGAGGTGAGCCACTTCACTAGGGTTCAAGTACCCATTGCACCGATCTTCAAAAAAGCATGGAGCTCCATGTGAAGTCGGGTGCCCGATGTCGTTACCCTAGGAAGTGAGAAGAAATAGTTTCCGCCCAAGCCATTGGCGGAGAGCGGTCCATGCCCCCACCTTCACTTATTTTATGCGTTGGGCTTTGGCGTCTTGGTTGAAAATGGTTGGTTGAGGTGTGTACATCGTTCCCACTAGTGGGATTAGCTTGAAGACCCTAGCAAAATAGAAGGTGAACCCAACTTTGATTTGCATGCTTGAAAATGGTGTGAGAGGTGTGTTCCCTATGCTTACATTTCTATCTTTAAAGGGTTTTGCTTCCCCGGAAATATTCCTTGAGTTGTATGACATCTGGTTAACGCCCTTTGTATATAGCATGAGGGATCTCCCCCTTTCCAGTAGCTTTTGCATTCATTTTTGATTGACCGAGTGTCCAATTGAGTGATCTTAGCTATCTTTGGTTCTTATGTGCTTATGGTTTGAAATGATTTGCTTGAGGACAAGCACCTAAGATAGCTAGATTAAGGGTCTAGATTGGGATGATTTAGGAACGTTTTTAGCATCCTTTTGTGAACTATCTCGGTATGGTTATTGGCTAAATCTTTTAGGAATTGGATTGGATTACCTTGAGATTATGCATTCTAAACATTGAAATGTTGAATTGAAAAGATTTGGTGTGAGTTGACCAAGAGCTTTTGTTTGTTAATTGCCTTAGTTAATTGTTTTACCATTGTATTTTGCACATAGTTGTTCCTTGATATCTTGCAACTCACTTTCGAACTAGCTTCCAAACACTCAACACTCATGTGTTTAACCATCTACTATTCAACACTCTTCCGGTTCACTCCTTGATATGATATTCGGTGTGAGAATACATTCTCTCACAGACACTCTATTCCATCACCACTTTTACACAACTTTCAAAGGTCATTAAAGTTTGGAAAGTTTTCTCTTGAAAGGATGTTGTAATGTATATATATATTAATCAACATGCATTTCTCGTCCGTAGATACCTCTGACCGACGAACCTCTTTTTTCCTTTTTTTCTTTTTTATTTTTCCAAAAGCAAGTGTGACTTAAGTTCCTTATGTACGAGTAAAATACGATAAACGCAAGCCGTATGAGAAATACAAGTACGACTTGCTTCTCTCGTATTTTAGGCGAAAAAAAAATGAATTTAAAAAATTTGAAAAACTCTTTGGGGACTAGATTATCCTAAGTTTGTCTAAGATTTAAAAAGTGTCTATTTTTGTCCACCGCCCCAAAATTTTGCCCATTTCAATCATTAACCGATTGTCTAAGATTTAAAAGTGTCCATTTTTGTCCACCTCTCAGATTGTTTGCTGATTTCAATCATTAACCTGGTACTGGTTTAAGCTCTGCATACTTGAGGGCCATAAGTAGACATCAATGCAGACCGCTCAGATTGATCAAGGAATGACATTAAAGTATGCTCCAAAACCATACGAGAGAAGTGAAATCCCCACAGCAAGTCCATCGACACCAAATGAAATCATGAAATCAAATATACTTTGTTCTAAATTGAGATGTATCTTTGTGTGAATTTTTGGGACAACAAAGGAAAGCAATATTATCAATCATAATTATTGGAAGTAAATTTGAAAAAGAATACTAGTCATCAAGAAATAATCTCATTTAATGGCCACTGTTACAGTCACTACTTACAACCACAAACACATAACCCATCACTGCACTTATTTGTGCCGGGTGAGCATTTACAAAGTTTGTCACAATCCGCATCATTGTCGCAATTTCCAGTAGAGTTGACAAAATTACCTCCATTTGAAATAGACTTTCCCATAACATTCACCACTGGTGAACCTGCAATATAATTTGACATTGAATTAGTAAACTAGAATCACATTGTTTCTTATTTGTGCTTTCCATTTAGAATTATGGTGTTAACAATTTCTTATTGTTAGAGGGAGGGCGAGATAAAATCAAACCTAGTAGAATGACCATCAAGAAGACAAGCATGAAAACCGTTTTGCTCGAAGCCATCTTTCTCTGTGTGTTTCAATATGAGTTTTGAGTTGTTACGTTGCATTTGAAGACTGATTCTTTGCTATATATATGCATTCTTTTGAGGTTATTTATGGTACGGTGGAACGGTTTTATTAAAGATATTGTAACCCATGTGTAAATCTATTCAAATTAAAGAAATCAACCTGAATATCCAAACAGGAAAAATAACTAATCATTATATTTTATTGTTTTACTATATAAAGGAAAATAATTTATGGTTATTTTTTTAAATATATTGTAACAGATGTGTAAATCTATCCAAATTAAAGAAATCAACCTGAATATCCAAAGCAGGAAAATAATTAATCATTATACTTTATTGTTTTACTATACAAAGGAAAATAATTTATGGTTATTTTTTAAAATATATTGTAACCGGTGTGTAAATCTATCCAAATTAAAGAACTCAACCGTTTCAATTTCGATTTCGAATCATAAAAAATAAAATAAATTAATTATTGAATTTAGACTATTTTAAAAATTGATTATAAATTTTTTTAAAAAAAAATTCGAACTAGCGGTTTGAATTGGGACCAGGATCATGAATCGACAATTTGAAATCAAAACCGAACTACAGTCATATTTTTATATGTGGGAATCAAAATAAATTGCGAAAAAGAGCAAACATCGTTTGTAAATATTATAATTATAAATTTAAGTCTAGCTTCGTCTAGGGTTTTGCCTTCTTCCGAGGGTTTGTCTAGGTTTCCGCTGTTTCCTTGGTTTCTTCTGGTGTTTGTCTGGCGTTTTCTTTGGCTCTTTTGGTCATTCACTCTGCATGGCTTCCTCAACGGCACAGGAGGGTGTGTTACTGCTTGATGGGCAGACATGGTGCTCGAAGATGAGGAGGAAGCTTTCGAACCGACCAGCGTGGAGGCAATGGCGGCTGGGGATGCGGTGGTCGAGACTTGGCCACTCGTGGGTAGGTTCTTGACCGCTAAGCTTGTGAAGTTGGAGTATATGCGGCAGGTTATGGCGTCTTTCTGGAAGCCTATCAAGGGCGTTCAAGTCACGGAACTATAGCCTAATCTTTTCATGTTCGTCTTCTTCCATGCTTCGGACATGCATTACGTCATTGAAGAGGGGCCTTGGTCTTTTGAGAATTGCACGCTAATCTGTCGACAGGTTAAGGATGGGGTGCTACCGGTTAATGTGCCTCTGGATTCGGTTGATATGTGGGTTCAACTTCACAATCTCCCATTTGGCTACACTACTGAAGCGATTCTGGAGCAGATAGTGAAGGGAATGACAGGTTCGCAGGGGCTCCATGGCTCGATTTCTACCACATTCGGGTGTCTATGCCGGTGCACAGGCCTATCAAACAGCGAATGAAGTTGCTTAAGCGGGATAAGACGTGGTGTTGGGTCTCGTTTAAATATGAACGTCTGCATTGTTTCTGTTTTTTCTGCGGCATGATGGGGCACACTTATAAGTTTTGTTTGAAGGCAAGGGAGGCGAATATTCCAATTGAGCAGTATCCGTTCAGGGCGGAGTTGCATGCGGGGATGCGTCGGGGGCCGCGGGCTGTTGGGGAGAATTGGTTGGTACCAGTTAAGGGTGCACCACGTTCGGATGGGGGGCAGGAGCCTGTTGCCGGTGATCAAAGTGGTTGCGTTGTCGCTATGGTAACAATTGATTGGAGGGATGTTGAGGAAGGGGTGGTTGCAGTGTCGAAACGCCGGCGGGAAGTTCTGGTTAGCATGGTGAGAAGGCGGGGAAGTGGTGGGTGTGATGTTGTTATGATGGAGGTTTCAAAAAACTTGCTTGCGGCGGGTCCTGGTTCCCAGACCCGCCCTTCATCATGAGTATTATTAGCTGGAACTGTCAAGGGTTGGGTAGTCCTCGTACAGTTCGTGAGTTATTGGGCTTAGTGTCCAAACAACGCCCCATGTTTGTGTTTTTTATTGAGACTAAAGCTAGAGCGGAGGTGGTTGAGTTTTTACGGATTAGGTTGAGTTTCGAAGGCTTGTTGTGTGTTGAGAGGTCTGGCATGGGTGGTGGACTCGCTCTATTTTGGCGAGATAGAGATGTAGCATCGGTCCTGGGGTCGAGCGTGCATGGGGTCTTAGCTCCGGTCTAGTGTTTCAACAACGTATCTTGGGTTGCAGTCAACAGTTATGGAAATGGGGAGGAGCTCACTTTAACAGGTTCGGCCGCCGTATCCTTAATCTTCGTAGCAGGTTGGATGTTCTTTGTGAAAGTCGGTTGCCTAGAGCCTTGTCTGAGTATTTGAGGCTAGAATCGGAACTACTATCTTTACTCGCTCAGGAAGAAACCTTCCGGCGTCAGAGGTCGAAGCAACTGTGGCTGAGGGAGGGCGATAATAATACGAAGTTCTTTCATAAGTCGGCCACGGCTAGGAGACGCCACAATCAGCTCTTAATGATAAAGGATCACAACGGTGTTTGGGTGGAAGGTTCTAACCTTAATGACGAGGTTCTGAGGTATTACGCTGATATCTTCACATCTGCTACCCCTAATGTTCCGTTTTTCCATAATGTGCACGGGCGTGTTTCGGAGGATATGAACACTCGGCTACTAAGACCCTTCACAACCGAGGAAGTCAAGTTGGCTTTGTTTGATATGGCTCCAAAACAATCGCCCGGACCGGATGGCATGACTCCTGCCTTCTACAAGCGGTTTTGGTCTGTGGTGAGACATGATCTGTCCTGTTTCGTTTTGAACTGTCTACACACATATTCTTTGCCGCAGGGTTTGAATGACACGAACATTGTCTTTATTCCGAAGAAGAAGGTGCCTAAAAGAGTTGCTAATTTGAGACCGATAGCCCTATGTAACGTAGCCTACAAAGTGTTGGCTAAAATGGTGGCTAATCGAATGAAGGAGGTGCTTGATAGTATTATCTCCCCGAGTCAAAGTGCGTTCGTGAAAGATAGACTCTTATCTGACAATATTATTGTGGCTGGGGAAGTTGGGCATTACCTAAAGCGATCATGGCAGGGAGTTGGTGGTTGGGCGGCGATGAAGCTTGACATGGCCAAGACGTATGATAAGATGGAGTGGTCTTTCTTGGAGGGAATGTTAGCAGCTATGTGCTTTCATCAAACTTGGATTCAGACAGTGTTGATGTGTGTTACCACGATTCGCTACAACGTCATGGTTAACGGCGAGTCGGTAGGTACTGTTATCCCGACTAGGGGCATCCGGCAAGGTGATCTTCTCTCTCCGTACCTTTTCATTATATGTGCGGAAGGCCTCTCACTCTTACTTCAGCAAGCAGAGGCCTCTCTCTGTACCTTTTCATTAAAAGAGCCAGACAGGATTCCTTGTGACGTAAGTATTTTAGAATCGTTAATATTACATATTATAATGATATTATTTTATTTTTAATTACTTTTTAAATATGTTGTAGTGCCCCCAAACAACCTAGAAGTGTTGAGTGTGGATAATACGTGATGTGATATATGTTTGAGATCGATTTAACAACTAATGACAAGGGATCAATAATCTTCTTGACCCATCTCACAACCGTCAATGTTCCGCTAGACCTATCTCATTATCCTTAGATTCTGCCACAAAACTAGGGAATTTTAGGGGTCTAGATTGCTAGAGCATTATTGAGGGAATTGGTAGCATCGGGAAAGTGGGACAATCTCCGTCTTCCAATTCAGCCTGACGTTAAATCACAAAAGTGGCGTGTTAGACCACCAACTTTACTAAAGAATCCTAATCAAATAGTAGGAGAAATCTAACTTTTGCCCCTTCAATTGTTTATGTTTTGAAAATTCATAATCCCTCTTAATTTTTGTAAATTTGTTCCATCAATTATTGCTAACCTAATATTAGAGATTTAACCAGTCTACGTAACAAACTTATTGGGGGTGTTTGGTAAACGGCTGGTGGCTTATAGCTGATAGCTGGTTGGTTTAGCTAATAGTTGATGGCTGCTTGCGTTAACTGGTTTGACCAGCTGGTTGTATTAGCTGGTTATAAAAAAACTGTTTGGTAAATTAGCTGGTTACTAGTAGCTGATTGAATGTAAAATGACATTTAAGAGTATGCGTGTATTGTATTATTTCAACCTTTAAATATAACAAACCCACCACCCATTTATAAGTAAATTCCATTGATTTCAAAGGACAAAATAGTCAATATACTCATTAATCCCAACAAGCTAATAGAAAAAGCTACATTCATTAGCTTTTCAATTTTCAGCTTATTGGCCCAATAAGCCAAGGCTAATAAGCCATTTACCAAACACTTCAAAATAGCTTATTGATAGGTCAAAGAAGCTAAACTTGATCAAATAGGCTAAAATTTGGCTGATAAGCCAATAACCAAACACCCCCATTATCTTAGTTAAAAGGCTTGGTTATTGATGGTCACTTCAGAAATTTCAAATTATCTTAGTTAAAAGGCTTGGTTATTGATGATCACCTTAGAAATTTCAATTTCATCATTAATCCACTAGGAGGATTGAACATGTGACTTATAATTCACTCACTTGGCTTTCCCTTTCGGAGTTATCAATATTTTTGATCATTTGATGAATTGATGCATGAGAGAAGTAAATAAATTAGCACAAAAGTATATTTGGGGATTGTTATACTATTGACTATGGTCGACCATGCAAGACAAATTAAATTAAATTCTCCTTTTTTTTTAACTTAAGTTTATTTTCCCTTTTCCTTTTTATACAAACAAAATTAATATTTAAAAATATATCAATAGAAAGCTCTAATTAAGATTTTTTAAATGACACCTATTTTGATATTTTAAATTAATATTAGGTTCATTTTCAATATATTACTGATTAATTTTCAAAATACTATAGGTTTATTTTTATAATAATAATGCAAATCCATGATTCAGCAAAGACAACAAGTTCATATTCACAATACTACAAGTTCATTTTAAAAATAGCACATGTTAATTTTCACAATTATAATGCAACTACATTATAATGATATATCTCAAATAGAACCATTAATGAAATGTTGCATGTTCATTTTCACAATACTAGTTTTTTTTTTTTTTTTTTTTTTTGAGAGAGAACTAGTTGTTCATTTTTACAATACTAAATTATAATATTTACAATAATAATGCAACTGCATCATAAAATAGATTCATTAGAAGAATACTGGAAGTTCATTTTCAAAATGAAAAAGGTTAATTATATCAATATTGCAAGTCTATTAATAAATAACTAAAGACTCAAAATATATTTATAATTCAAAAATCTAAATGGAATATTTTTAGTATAACATTGATTTTATTTATACAAAAAAATAGAATAATCTCAATGAACTTATAGTATTATAATAATAAACCATGATCAATGATATATGTTAATGAAACAATAGTATTATAATAATTACCCATGATCCCGAAGCAAAGTGGACTATGGTCCATGATATGATTTGCCATATATATATTTGGGGAGATGAAATCTTAATTTAATAACAACATACCTCAGCCATGTTGAGGTTGCCTGAAGCCTTTACATCCTTAACCACGTGTTTCAAAGTGTGATTGAAATTTTCAGAATCCCATTTTAGTTCATCCCACCAATGTTGGTCACCCTGTATCAATTGAATACTTTCCGCCATTTGGACAACAACCCAACCATTTCATCACCACCTGAGAAATGAAAGCCTTTCAAAAACACTTCATTTCTAATTGGATTATTCAAACAGGTAGTAAAATTAACATGAAAGCTGACGTTTTTAATTCTCTTGAACCAAGAAGTATGCTGGGTTGTGAGACAGGGAATATCTTTTAAGCCGCCTATGTAAAAGACATTTAATTGATTTAGGCATAGCAAATCATCAAATGGTGCAACGGTGGTGGAGCAGGCACCTGAAGGAATGGAGCACCTCCTAGCTCACGAAGAGGCAGGAGCACCAATGAGGATGAGATGGTCCCTGGGGCCTTATGGTCCCTCCAATGCACCCCAAAAAAAAAAAGAGTTAATGCTACAGATGGTCCCTTAACTACTAGTGTGGTACCAATTTTGAGTGCCAATCCTATGAATCAACAATAATGCCCTTGATTTGGATGATCATTTTACAAAATTTCTAATGGAGGACTATTGGCAAAAATTTAAAAGTCAAGGTATCATATTTAGACAAATTGAAAGTCCAAAACCAAAATTGATACTATCCTAATAACCAAAGGACTATTTGTGGTGTTAACTCTTTTCCAATAATATCACAAAAAGATAAATGGCCCAAGTCATTGATAACTTCTTCACATTCAATTCTACAAAACTGAAAATTTCATGTAATTTTGTATAAAACTTATTGATGTATGTAGTCAATTTTTTAACTTTATACAAAAAATAAATAAATAAAATCCAACTTAAGTTAAATTGGTTTACAATTTTATAGAATAATAAATCAAATTCATAAATGAGCTAATAGGTTTATTATCTTATGTTATTAAACATGGCAACTATACAAACAAAAAATAAAAATAAAAAAAAAAATAAGAAGTCTTTGTTCTACGGTATTCTATAAGAATTTTTAAAATATGGAAGGCTTTTGCGATTACCTGTAAGGCTGTAACGTCCTCTTTACCCCCTGAAAAGCATCCATTATAATCAACAACTAATGTGTATAAATCACAAACTTTTAATCAAGAATTAATCCGTAAATCGATAGTTAATAATCATATAAATTACTCCAAAACTCATATTGTTCAATACATAATGTAAACATAAAACATAAGAGCAGGCACATATCAAGACACCCATAGCTATATACAATTATACATACATCCAAGTATCCAACCATTAAAATCCACTAATACACACATCAATCATAAATATAAGAATAAAATACAAAATAGTGGAAATTAAGAATATGGAACAATTGAAAATCCTACCTGTAAAACAATCGAAAACATTCTCAATCTTGTCAACTATTATGGCTGGATTAGCCTTAGCAATTGCAATCCTCTGCACCCTCCATTATTGTAGTAAAAACACCGCTATAAACAGAGTAAAAGGTCTGCAAACTTCATTTTCCTGTAAAAATCAACGAATATAGTTTATAAAATAATGCAGTATGACATATAACTAGCTAACTCAATTAGATAGAAAAGTCTATTATAGGGATGGCAATTTGCGCCGTCCTCAACGGGGATCCCCGTCCCCGAATAATTATTATAATTTAAAATTATATATATATATATATATATATATATATATATATATATATATATATATATATATATATATAAACTTGAGTATTTTAATTTTTGAAATTAGGACTTAGGTTTTTAATTTTTTTTATTATTAAAAATTGCACTAATTTAACCCTTTAATTTGACTAGGAGTTGACCGAGGACAGGGATGAAGAATATTTCCAATTCCCTGCGGGGACGGGGATGGGGTCAGTGTTGCGGGGGCACTCCCCACCCCCGCCCTGCCCCGTTGCCATCCCTACCCTCATCACTCAAAAAATTTGTTAAGCATTGCTCCAAAAAAATCGAATAAAATAATAATCCCAAAATGTTCTTCATAATCATCAAAGGTTTTGACCAAAACAAGATATTATACACTTCCAGGAAAATGAAGTATGAATAATAATGTAAATCAACTTTAATGAAGAATCCTAATTAAATACTAGTAAGATAAATATAGTGATTCAAATGGGAAAAAATAGCATTTGTATCAAGTTTTTCTTACGCTGTTATCCTAATTAAATACTAGTAAGATAAATATAGTTGACCGCACAGAATCAAACTCATTCTGCAATTTTTCAACCCTCTTCAACCAATCTCGCACTTGAGTTCTTGGTAAGTGTTGCTGCAGCTCATCATCATCTAGGAGCTGCTTGAGTTCGAATAGAGCTTCCATGTTTTTCTCAAAATCCTTGTAATTTGAATGGATCTTCAAAACATTCTTAATCCTAACATAGATGGATCTGAACAGAAATCTAAAAGGCTCGGTTAGAGCTGAACCAACAACTGCCCCCACCACTTCCATGTCAAATTACCGAATACAAAAGAAATTCAAGATTTACTGGAAAATTTGAGAGACTTTTCTTTTTTTAGTGAAACTCACCGGAGAATAGAATATTGAGGGGCAAGACAAAGTCGTACCGGACTGCAGTAGTCTTACTGAAGAATGCATTTCCTAATACTTTACCAATACTTTACTTGGGCGACACCGCTGTGAAAAAAAAAAAATTAAAAAAGAAGTCAACCAGAAAAATATGGTGTTTTGTTTTTTTTAATTATTAACTCTGATAGAATGTAGCTTTTGTTCAAAATTACTTTCTTAATCAAATAAAGTAAGAAGAACCAATCCTCCACTGAGACTTGAACTCACCTCTGCCATGTGAAGGTGCAATCAAATGTCACTAGACCACAAGATCTTAACTATGTAGAACCGATGTCCGTATGTTATTATCTCTGAAATTTTCAAATTTTCAAATTTAAGTCAAAATCTCCTAAATTCCTTACAAAACATATCATTCCTTATTTCTCTCTCTCTATAATCGCTACAAATCTCCTTCTCTCAGTTTATAGCCGCTCTCAAATCTCCTTCTCTCTATAATCGCTCGCAACCGGATTACCTCAGATCATTTTCAAAGTTCAGCACCACCGCCTCTGCAAAACTATACGTAGGTAACTTCTTTCATCTCTTCTTTCGTCTCTTTTCTTGGTAGGATTTAAACCTTCAAAACCTCTGCGACCTGCAGTGAAAGCTAGCTACATATATTTATGATGGAGGAATCCATATCCATTGAAGAAGAGCTGCATGATGATGAGCCTTCGTCGTCACCGGAGATTGATTCGGTATACGAGTTTGATGCGCCTTAATTCTTTGATTTCACTGGAGTCTCCTTCCCAAGCTGAACTGTCGTCGATCGATGGTTCCAAGACGCCGGATATTACCCACCTTCTCGTAAGAATAACAAATATGTAGTTGCCGTTAGTTTACCAGTTTGCGAATATAATGAATTGAATGTTGGCATGCCGCCATTAGTTTACTGGTCGCAGGATATTCGCAAATCTCCTACTCTCCACGGAAGCAGCCACCGTTTTCGAAAGCTTTTTACAGTATTTTTAAATTAAAACGAGATACGACGTAGGTTATGTGAAAAAACAGACGCCGTATCTCTATTTAAAAAAAATAACATATAACGTCGGTTTTTTGAAAAACTGACGTCGTATGTACTTATTTAAAAATTAAAAATAATATACGACATTGTTTTTTTAAAACCGACGTTGTATAATTTATTTATAACGTTCGCTAGAACTACGTCGTAAAAAAACCGACGTTAAAAGGTATTTTTGTAGTAGTCTTGTTACAAATCGAGACATAAATACTAGCAATTACAAATCATGTCATAATCATCATAATAATGTCCATAAATAATAATTTTATAACACTCCCCCTTGGACATTATTTTGCTATTATCATGCCTCGTTAAAAACTCGCTAGGAAAAATCCTGTGGGAAAAAAAAACCTAGTTGGGAAAAAAAACCTAGTTGAGAAAAGAGTACACGATATATGAATAATGCATGTGTTGTTTTGGTTGCCTCAAAAACTTAGGCTAAGAAAAACCAAGTGAGAAAAAACTTAGCTAAAGAAAAATAGTACAACCATAAGTCTTTCGCGACATAATCTTCAGGATTAATGATTTATTTACAACCTTTCCTATTGATATTATTATATCATACCAATGCCTTGTTAAAACCACACTAGAAAAACCTAATGAGAAAAACCTAGTGAAGAAAAGACATGATATTTATGTATTCATGTGTTGCACTAGCTGCCCTTTTAATAATATAAATTAATCAAAAAAAAAGGAAAAAAGGTACAGCAATTGGTCTTCGGGACCCATTTTCTAGGATTGATTTAAGTATACGACACTCCCTGAAGATAACAATCTTCAAAGTATGTATGTTCTATAATAAGCATTGATTCAATAGGGGATATGGTACAACATTCAAGTTTGCCGTTTAGAATTAACCTTATGTGTAATGATCTAGTGACTCTTGTGGAGCTCACGTGGGCTATATATTTGTTTAACATTCTTAAACATACCCATTTAATATTTGTATAACACAAGCTTTAGACAAATATGAGTAAAACAAAGCATAGGTTTTGATATCATGAATATCAAATAAAATAACCAATATCCAAGTAGCAAAAGACTTTGTACCTCAAGGATATGTTTAAATATTATTCCAATTCTTCATTGTATGGTGAACACTTAAATGCTACTAGTAATTTTAATAATATACATGCTTCATTTTATTCTTTTTAGAAATTTTTAATCCTTCAAGGATATTAGCTGCATATCCAAATTTATTATTCTGCCAGTTATGTAGCGGAACTTTAATGGCGTTCTTTGTGAGAGAGAGTAATTTAATTAACGTGAACCTCATCATTCTTATTTCTCTTTCATACCCATTTGTAACCTACAAGGTTAATGGTGTATAGAGAATATATTTATCAGCGAGTTGAGTTATATTTGCCTTAATTGCTCCTTCTATACATTAATTAATCAGGGCGCTTCTGGCGCCAAATTCTGGATCTAGATTGTCATAAAATATGAGCAATTAATGGTAATTGTGTTGAGGCCAACTCTAATATTTTCATAAAGAGTTAATTCCAGCAATGATCCTCCGACTATGTTGATTTTCCAAAATTAGTCTCCGACTTTTAATTTGGACAATTTAAGTCCCTTGATTTTCAAATTCTTTCCAATGTCGGTCCTTTAGTCAAATTTTGATTAAGTTGAGGTTAAATGAAGGGGTAAAATTAGGGATGTCAATCGGGCCAGCCCTGTCGGTTTCGGGCTAGCCCTGTCGGGTTGTCGGGCTTATCGGATTCGGGTTGTCGGTTAATTATTATTTTAATCTCGGATTCGGGTTAGCCCTAACCCTAACCTTCGGGTTGTCGGGCTTATCGGGCGGGTTAGACTATTTGAACTAAAATCGAAAATGAATACTTACATTCGATAAAACGGGTCAAGTCGTCAACCGGATCCGGATTCGTTAGAACGGGTCAACCGGATGAGCATTGAGCACATTAAAATTTAACAAATGCAATTGCAACGGTTCGATTTCGGTTCGAATTTAATTCGGTTCGGTTCGGTTCGGTTCGGTTCGGTTTAAGACCTCCAAATTTTAACATTTTCTCGGCGACAAGACGGTCAAAGGGTGTCGCGACTTAATGGGGCGTTGTAATTACTATGCATGAAACATCAAGGGTGTGTTTACTAAACAAGGAATTTTCAAGAAAATTTCCAAATTTGAAAATTGAAAACAGGAAATGTGTTTCTATTTTCTATTCTCTGTTTCCTATTTTCTGTTTTGGAAAAGTGAAATTGAAAACTTATCTGCCATTACTTATTTTCAAAATTTATTTTTCACTTACTAAATTAAATATTTATTATATACACATATTTATAAGTTATATGTATATAAATTATTCAAAACATTTTGCCAATAGCCTAATATAAATCCCTAATCTCATTTATATTTATGTATATAAATTATACAAAACCTTCTGCCCTATTCAATTCATTCTGCCAATAGCCAATAACCCAATTCAATAGCCCAATACCCTCAATTCAATTATACAAATCACATAACACAAATATGAGAAATCCCTTATTCCCATCACGCCGAACACAAAACACAAGAAATATTTTGCCAAGGCGTCAAGTTCAATTGCTGTAGATGAAGAACACAAAGGCGCTGAGTTCGACCGTGTAGATGAAGAAGATAAAGGAGACGAGTTTGAAGCTGTGAGAAGGTGGGTGTGAAAGAGAATAATAAAGTGAAGAAGAAAAAAGTGGGTGGGTGTGAGAAAGAAGAAAGTGCAGAAGAAAGTAGAAGAAAAATGAGGAAGAAAGTAGAAAAAAATGAGGAAGAAAGGAGAAAGACGTTGCCAGTAAGGAAGAAAGTAGAAGAAAAATAGGAAGAAAGAAGGGGAAATACGCGGCTCACGCGTGATTTTCCAATCTGAGAACAAGTTTTAAGTGTGTCTCTAATTTCTTCTAAAATGGAGAATTGTTTTCAACTTTGAAAATTGAAACATAACATAGTAAACACATTTCCTGTTTTCAATTTTCAAATTTGGAAATTTTCTTGAAAATTCCCTGTTTAGTAAACACACCCCAAATAACTCAAATCCAAAATCTAATATCTAAATATTAAAATACCAACATAACAAATTAATAATTTATTGGTGAGTTCATCTTTAGTATTTTTTTTATCACTAGGTACATTTTTAAATAAAATTTTAATAAATATATAAATATAAAAATATATTATATATATATATATATATATATATATATATATATATATATATATATATATATATATATATATATATATCCAAATTGGAAATTCATTCCAGTCAACTCACTAGAATGAATTTCCAGTTTGAATTGGATAATATATAATATATATATATATATTATTTATAATATATATTTATTAATTAATTAATTATATGTAATATATATTTATATTTATATATTTTATTAAAATTTTATTTAAAAATGTACCTAGCGATAAAAAAAAAATACTAAAGATGAACTCACCTATAAATTTCAAGTATGTTATGTTTCACATCACTTCTATAATAAATAATAGTTTTTAATTGTTCGGGCTATCGGGCTAGCCCTTTTAATTTCGGGCTAGCTGATAAGCACTATTTTTATATTCAATTTAAGTTAATTTTTATAATAAATTAGTTTTATTTATTTTACATTATATTTATTTTAAACTTTATTTTATATTTTATACTAATATATTAATTATGTTAATAATTATGCTTAATAAATATTTATGGACTAATCATGTTTCTTTAATTTAAATTTAATCTAATCAAATTATTTGATTTGTTTTATGAATTCAACAGCCAAAGTTCTTACCTTTATTTTATTATGTTTTTAGTTTTATTTTATTTTCTTTTGTTATTTTAGTACGTAGATTATCATATCAGCCCCACTTCATTTTTTATATCATTTGTTCTTTTTTTATGCTATGTACGTAGGAATTAGGAGGCAGCATATTAAAGATTTGACCTGCAACAATTACGAAGCTGACTTCTTCTACGAATCACGGACAACGTGCGATGTGAATTGCCGACCTTTGCTCCCTTTCTTGCAAATTGGCGCAAATTGCGCCAATTCTTATGTATAAATAGGGTAGCAGCCTTGCTTTGTAGGGCATTCCATTTTGAATCCATTCTCTTGAATTCAATTTCAATTTCGTTGTGCCTCCAAAACACATATATATTTATTTATTTTTATTTTGTAAACAATCCTACGATGTACTGCTGAGTTCATATTTTTCCAATTCGAGGATTATGGAAGTTTGATTCTACAAGACCAGTAAGCTTTATTTAGCCTAAATTATTCTTTATGCTTTATTATCTATATATCTTCTGTTATATTCATATATATGAATGAATTATTGCTTGATTAATTGTTGCAATAGGGCCCATTGTTCAATTGTCAAGTTATTAAATTGCTAGTCAGAACCTTGAATCCGTAATTGTTTAAGTGTTTTGATGGTAGTAGCAAATAACACAATTTGATTATAACTGATTTTCAGTTTGTGTTATGGAGATATATAGTCTAGCTTAAATGAACCGAGCTTATGAGTTTGTTGGCTAGGATTGGTAGTCTTTTGACGGTAATAATGTTACCGGTATATTATTTGAATGAGTATGTGAATACAATGTTGAGTATTTGAGTGCAGTGCTCAATGTACAAGTGAGTGTAGTATGTATTGCCTAGTAAGAAGTGTCTGAAGTCCCCCCTTCACTATGTGGTTGTGAGCCTTTTTATTCCCTTCAGCTCAGTAACGGAGCATTGATGAAGAGTTGATCGTTGGACACCAGTACCTGAGGTGTTGAATGCTGAGGAGCTGAACGTCTGTCATCAATGCTGAGGAGCTGAACGTTGGTCATCAATGCTGAGGAGTTGAACCGTTGAGCATTGACGCTGAGGGGTGAGGTGTCTTGGGTGCTGCCAATAGTTCCGGGTCGGGTATCCAATTACCCTGTCATCTTTCTAATTCGATAATGCTGGTAGTAAATTAAATCCTAAAAGCTTGTTTAGGGTTGTTTATTAGCTAGGAAAGTAATTAAAGAGCTTGTTTTAATTACCGACGAAGTAAGGAAAGACAGGTTGTTAGAGCTTGTTAATAACCATAACCAATCTAGTAAAGAGTAAAGTTAGTTTGGCTTGCATATCAATATCTGTCTTGTTAGAATTAAGCTGATATTATTCCTTGGGTTGGATACCATTTGCCATTGACGTTTACTTGATAATTATTTGCTATTTGATGTTATTTTCCATTTTTCATTTTATTCTTACTATTTAAGTTTCTATTCTCATATCATTATTTATTAAATCTTTTGGTAAAGATAAGTCTAACCAATCTCTGTGGGTACGACCTTACTCATCACTATTACAATTCATAAGAGTAAGTATTTATTATTTGTTGGTTTCGACACCCATCACTAGCCCTATCGGGCTATCGGGATTAATCGGTTTCGGGCTCATCGGGCTAATTTTTTTATCGGGCTAACCCGTTCGGGCTATAGCCCTGTCGGTTTCAGGCTAGCCCATCGAGTTCGGACCCGATTGACATCCATAGGTAAAATTGTCCGTTCACCTGTATCGTGTATTATTACTCGTATTTCTCCTGTCCTATACGCTATGTATATGAATATAATCTCAGTTGAAGAGACTTTGACTGAGATTAATGGTTCCGATTTAGACTTCAACTGAGATTATATTCATATATACAGTGTATAGGACAGAAGAAATACGAGTAATAATACATTAAACATGTGAACGGATAATTTTAACCCTTCATTTGACATCAACTTAACCAAAATTTGACTAAAGGACCGACATTGGAAAGAATTTGAAAGTCAAGGGACCTAAATTGTCTAAATTAAAAGCCGGGGACTAATTTTGGAAAATCAACATAGTTAGAGGACCATTGGTGGAATTAACTCTTTTCATAAATTCCTCTCACATATAGTAATTTCTAAGTCAACTAGATTATAACTATTTCTCAAAAATGTTTGCATCTAGTTGTTCCCCGCATCCCAGTATTGTAATTATTTGGTGCACCTAAATTTACTGGGTTTTCTCGTCTTCTGGACGAACATAACTTCTTAAAATTTTTCGAGAGTGACAAAACTCTTTACTAGATCTAGTTCTTGTGGATTCTTATCTTTCAAACTAATATATGGTCCAATTTTGAAAAATATATATGGGAGCTAGTCAATCTTTTATGATTGGCAGATAGTTGCAAATTATTTTATGAACTTCCAGTTCGGTCTTAACTTAGTATGTGGTTCTAGTGAAGAATGAAGATCATTCCATTCCGTGGAATTTCTCGGCATTCTTATTAAATTTAGACTCATATCTCCCCCTAATGCTGTGAATTGATCTTCAAAAATTATGAAATCAGCGTATTCATCGATCACGTACTTGTCACGGGATGAAGGCATACAACCAATGTGTATTTGATGGCCTCTAGGGATACGCCATGGTGGTGTTACAATAAAATAGAGTTGGGAAATGTATGAATTTGAAACCATGTATCAGGCATATAAGGGGAAATAAACCAAAGTTTATTCATAGAGAATGCATTATTCAAGAATGTCTTCGTTTGTGAAAAAGATACATGCTCACATGCATAAATAATAACAAAATGTTTGAAAAAAAAAAGGATTAAAGCATTCTGGTCTCCATAATCCGCAAGCTCCTCGCCCAATAGGTCATCATTCAAATTGAGTAGGGCGTTTGCTTCAGGCAATGTGGCCTGAGAGGATTCGTTTGTCTTTTGCTCATTATTTTGGTGTATCATCTTCTTATAGCCTTCAACCAAATGTTTTGGAGTGCGACATGTACGGGACCAGTGTCCTTTGCACCCACACTTATAGCAGACTTGTGACTGGCCAGAGTTATGAAGGGATGTAGTTTGCTGTGATCTTGATTTTCGGGCTGCTTATTCTGGGTTCGGGAATCACCGTTATTAGCTCTGCTGCTGCCATCTCGCTTTGGGCCTCTATTGCGGCCTTTTCTTCGCCCACGACCTCACCCCCTCCGGTTGTTGCTCGATTGTGTATTTCAGGTTTAGGTTCAACACCGGCTGGGCGTGCATTGTGGTTACGCATCAACAATTGGTTGTGTTTTTCAGCGACCAGTAATGCCGAGATCAGCTCTAAATGCTTAGAATAGTTCTTGCATGTACTACTGCTAGAGTACAAGATTATTAGCATGAAATGTGGACAAAGTTTTTTCTATCAAGTCTGTATCTGAAATGTCCTACTTACAGAGCTTGAGTTGAGATACGACTTAGTGTAAAGCTAAATTATAATCCGTCATTGATTTAAAATCCTGAAATCGGAGATTTAACTAATCGAATTATGCTTGAGGTAGGACCAGTGATGTCTGCTGGTCAAAACGGTCTTTAAGGAATTTCCAAAGGGCATTGGGGTCTTTTTTTTAGTGAGGTACTCATTCTTGAGATCATGGCTGAGGTGGTGGGGGAGGAAAATTAAGGCCTTGGCTTTCTGAGCGTCATCACTCGGAGAATTTTCAATGATGGCGTGTTGTAGTTCTGTTGATGTGAGATAAATCTCAACATCAAGCGCCCATGTCAAATAATTGCTTCCATCCAAGGAAAGCTCGGTGAATTCACGTTTTGCGATAGCAGCCATAATCTATAGTGTTCAAAAGATATTCACTAATGCTGGCTAAAATTGATGTTGTAAATCTAAAGCCTAATATTATAATTCACATAATAATAATAATAATAATAATAATAATAATAATAATAATAATAATAATAAAGCCTAACGGCATGCGCTACGCGTGTCGCACATGCACCGGTCCGCGTAATGGTCTAATCGCCCGGTAGCCAGGTGTTGGCCCTGAATAAGCTGAGGTTCAGCCCAAAACAGAGTATAAATGTAGGTCGGGTGATAGTCTAACCGGTCTGTAAAGACCGGGCTAACGACGGGCACTAGAGCCGAAAATACACCCTCTGGGGCGGATATAGACCAGGAGGTCGGTACAAACAAACCGGGATTTATCCCTATCATGCATCATTGGTGCCTCGTCCCAAATTATCAATCTAGCTTTGATAATAAGTTCTGCTAGATGGATCCCTTGACTGATGTTACATGTTCAGTCTTCATTAAGTGAAATTGGTATTGCAAATCTAGAGTGTGCAGTCCTTCTACCCAGTACAAGTAAAGATGCTATACCATTTGATGCAAGTATATGTGGCCATATCCGTAAACAAAGAACAGATTGCCGTATCTATTCATTGCTACTTTTTCAATCAAATGAAGCGAGACTTGAATCCACCCCCTCCCATGTGGGGGTGCAATCGAGGGCTACTAGACCACAATGTTAGAATACACATTTGAAAGAACGACGTCATATATTGCTCTTTGTTCCTCTGATAGTTGGGCATTCAGAACTTCGCTCTCAATAGATAGAGCATTACGATCATATGATAACTCTTCCCACAATAGTCTATTGTTAGTCATACAATTGTTTTATTGACTTGGTAATGGCATATTTGGAAAATCCCTCAAGCTCTTATTCTACACTAATAAAAGCTTGTCCAGCTCAAATAGTGTAAAATTATTCTTTTCATGGTTACTTAGAAACAAATATGTAATAATCAAACGAAAAAAATGTAAATAATTGTCTATTTTATTATTTGCAAGTCAAACTTAATAATTATTAAAGTCTAACCTGGTTGATTCAACATTTTCTAACGATTGTGTTGTGCATACTCAGCCATATGTTACCATACCTCATCCCACACTGCTTCTGGCCAGACAATAGAATTTGCCAACAAAAGAGTTACGAACAATTTCATGATGGATTTGGCAGTATACCATTGACTTGCTTCTTTGATAGCATCTATATAATCGTTGTCACCATCCAACCATCCAATAACCCACGGACATAACATGCTTCCTTGAATGACTAGTACTCTATACCATTAAATGTCTTAATGTCATTGAAGCTAGTAGGACCTCGAACAACTTAACATTTAAAAGACACCATAGATAATATAACTCACCACTACCTGGTAGTACATAAAATATGCGCCTAACTGAAAAGCCCCTTTTCCTTGGTTGTCACTTAAGAATTGGTTTCTTCCAAACAAATTTACTTGGCATTTGAACATATGTTAGCAATTTTGCTTCAGAGGAAGTTGCATTAGCTTCAAACCAACTAGTAAACATGCTTTGACCCACAGTTTCATTATTCAGCACAGTCTCAACATCTTCATCATCTTGGAAGAAAACTGTATGACAGTCAGGAAGGTGGAAGCTAAGGGGCCGTTTATTTCATTTCTCTGTTTTTCCATTTTCAGTTTTCCATTTCTCCATTTTTTTTCAGTTTTCCTTCTCCATTCCTCCAGTTTTCCATTTCTCCACTCTTCCAGTTTTTCATTTCTCTAGTTGAAGGATCATGGGTGATTAACTTTGGACTACGGATGATAACAATTTGAAAGTTGAAGGACCGTAGGTGATCAATAATAAGAATAAGAATTTTAATAATAATAACAATAACAATAATAATAAGAATTTAATAATAATAATAATAATAACAATAACAATAATAATAGTAATAATTATAATAATAGAAATTTAATAATAATAATAATATTAATAACATTAATAATAGTAGTAATAATAAGAATAAAAAGTCAAAGGCCTTGTGGTCACTGCAATAGAAATTTAATAATAATAATAACAAAAACATTAACAATAGTAAAAATTATAAAAAATCTGAAGCGAAACATTAATAATAGTAAGAATTATAAAAAAAAGCTAAGAAAGCAGCACATAGTAGGAGTCAAGCCTCCGACCTCAACATGAGTACTATTCACCCAATTTTTCTCCATTCCTCCAAATGGAAAACTCAAATTTAGCTTTCTCGAAATTCCTTAAGAAAGATGGAGAAAGGAGATGGAATTACACTTTGGAAGAATAGATTTAATAAACATCTCCCATTTTTCTTTTTCCACTTCTCCAATTCTCCGTTTTTTTGGAAAATCCTCGATTTTTTCAAGTTGCTAAACGACCCCTAAGTCTCTCAACTGCAGGGCTCCTATACTGTATGTCAAACTTGAATAATCTCCAAGAAGCCTCGTATGGAGAAATGTATCTACAATCGTAATACATGTTGATCTCATCAACGGTTTCAACACCGTCTGCATTAGTTGTGCTCTTATAAAGCTCAACTGTCACTCGATCATTGCCTTTGTTGACATACTTAAATAAGTATTTGATAGATCTTGATTGATTGCACTATTCAACATTTAGATGTGCTTTGTATCTTAACAGCAAGTATCTATTGTGTGGAACCCACATATCTATACCCAACTCAATGTCATTTTTTATCACGGTCTTACCATCATCTCGCCACTTGTATATTGGGTATCCATCCTGATCGAATGTTGATGCATCAACAAATTTCTTTGAAAAATGTTTTGAACACTGTCTATATGGTCATACATGGAGAGCTAGGCCTAGCCTTTCCACATGGACCATGAATCAGAAACTCTTCAACCGCCCTAAAGTATTCAGGATCTCTATGTATATCAGGAATTTCAATTGTGATCATTGAATCCATGAATGGGCTTGGAAGCAAGCTACCTTGACCATCTTCCGAAGTTCTAAATAATCTATTGATCACAGGCGGTAAGGGCAGTAAAGAAAGAAAGAAAATAAAAGATAATAAGAGATACGACTGTCTCCTACATATTTGAATCCCTATCCTATAAAGAAACAGAAAACACCACACTTTTAGTTCCAAACCAAAAGCCGGTACCAAGGAAGCGGGTACTAAAAGCACTACACTAAATGTGAGGTATTATTATCATTTGTCCCGAGAAAGTTAATAACGATTCAATATCTTAACCAACATTGCAGAATAAAAGTTAGTGTGTCAAATATTCATTCACATTAATAACGATTCAATATTGATATATTTTTTTTTTGGTGAAAGAAAGGAGCCAACAAGCTCCAGAAATTAACGAATCCTCCTAGAAGATTCCTTAGTCGCGAGCCAGGAGGGTAAGCAGCCTCCCAGGCGGATTGCCAAGAATCGTGGTACCCCAAAGAGAATCATATCCCTGATTTGCGAGAAAATCGGCACATTGATTGCCCTTACGCAGAATGTGTGTCAACTTGAAATTGTAGAACTGTCTGATGAGGACCTTACAGTCTGAAATGAGAGTATCAGCCTGTTGATCGGGGGACGGTCCCTATTAATATTTATTAATAAGACTATTACAATTTATTTTGTGATATTTATATTTATTAATAAGACCATTATAATTTATTTTTTATTACAAAAACTATTCCAACACGGGTGACATGTTTACTATTTTAAATTAACACTCAAAGAGTTTTTTTTTTAAAGAAACCAATATAATACCACAATTAGTTCATTGTAATTATTTTAGAACTTCATTTTTTTAGTTTTTATTTTTTAGTTGTTACAAACTTTCTATAACTTAATGAAAATTAGTGTGAAAAATTAAGCATATATATATATATATATATATATATATATATATATATATATATATAGATATATATATATATAGCTTACCAAATAAAGTCATTACATGTATATATAAATCAGTAATGACTTTATTTTGTAAGCTTTATATATATAAATGTACCGAATTTAAAGTATTTAGTTAAATATGATCACTATTAGTTGTTTGACTTGGTTAAAAAATCAATATATGTGTTTGATTAATAAGTTTTATGTACCTCATAAATAATAAAATTTAAAAAGCTACTCAAAACAGTTTTTTCAATTAGCTTTTTGAAAAAAGAAATTATACCAAACAGCTATCTGCTAACAACTAATTTATCAAGAACCAGTTAATGTTATTAATTAATCATACCTTCTAACCCAATCAGCTTACAACCATTTGCATAACGTGGCCATTATTATTATTTTTTGTAGACTTTTGATTAGCTTTCCTGGTGGTGTTGGCCAAGTGAATTATTAAGGCAAATTAGTCCCACCCGTGCTTTCAATAATCAACTGAATGGGAGGAGCGGAGGAGTGAATTCTTGGTGTAAGCGCGGAGCCGAAAGGACAGAGCTAAGAAATGGTAATTGCCATCCACCAACTTTGTCTTCTCTTTCGCATCAATATTCTTGCTTAATCATTCTTCTGTAATTTCAGTTCAAAAAATAAATAAAATTCCCATCAATATTTTTGCTTAATCATTCTTCTGTAATTTCAGTTCCAAAAAAAAAAAAAAAAAAAAAAAAGGAAGAAGAAGAAGATTAACACTCTCAAATTTTCCAGTAAATCTTGAATTTCTTTTGTATTGAGTACTTTGGCATGGAAGTGGTGGGGGCAATTGTTGGTTCAGCTCTAACCGAGCCTTTTAGATTTCTGTTCGGATCCATCTGTGTTAGGATTAAGAATGTTTTGAAGATCCATTCAAATTACAAGGATTTTGAGAAAAACATGGAAGCTCTATTGGAACTCAAGCAACTCCTAGATGATGATGAGCTACAGCAACATCACTTGCCAAGAACTCAAGTGCGGGATTGGTTAAAGAGGGTTGAAAATTTGCAAAATGAATTCGATTCTGTGCGGTCAACTATAACAACAAATGGCAATACCTCTGGTTGCGTGTGTTCATCACTGGAATACCGGTTGAGCAACAGAATAGTGAAAGGGCTTGTGGAAGTAAAACAACTGATTGGAGATGGCAGAGCCTTTGAGGACAAAATAGTGGGGGTTAATCCTGTGCCAAATGCAGTTGAGTATATTCCGGCACCATTTGTCGAAGCTCAACCAACAGCAAAAAGAAATATGGACAAGATTATGAGTTTGCTGAAGAGAAATGAAAAAGCTAAGAAGATTGGGGTATTGGGCATGGGAGGAGTGGGGAAAACTACTTTAGTCAAGAATGTGAACAATGAGCTCCGTAAGGACCCAACAAATCAGGAATTCGACATTGTAATATGGGTTGCTGTGTCTCAAAATGCAACTGTAGAAAGCATCCAATCAAAAATTGCTGCGCGATTGGATTTGGCAATGAATAAAGAAGAGAGTAAAGAGAGAGCAGCCAATCATTTGTGCAACAAACTTATGGGAAAAAGATTTCTCTTAATTCTTGATGATATATGGGAAGGAGTTGATCTGAATGATGTTGGTATTCCTCCACTTGAAGACCATGATAGCAAGGTCATACTAACCACTCGAAATTTCCGTGTATGCCAAGAAATGTCTACTCATATTGAGTTCGAAATAGATTGTTTGAGTGAAGATGAAGCTTGGAAATTATTTTCTGAGAAAGTGGGGGAAGAAGTGGTCAATGATGGCCAAATTATGCTGTTGGCAAAGGACATTGTTAAGCAATGCGGTGGATTGCCCCTAGCACTAATCACAGTAGGGGCATCACTGATGAGAAAGACACATGTTGCACTGTGGAAAAGGGCATTACATGCCTTGCAGAAATCAGAGCCTACTCCAATTCATGGTGTTGAAGAAAAGGTTTATAGACCCCTCAAGTGGAGCTATGATTCTTTAAGAGATGTGCAGTTGAAATCTTGCTTTTTGTTTTGCTGCTTATATCCAGAGGACTTTGAAATTGATACTAATAGACTAGTCCATTATTGGCTAGCTGAAGGTTTACTTGATGAGCAACAAAACTATGAGGACTTAGAAAATGATGTTAAATGCATTGTTGACTGGTTAATAGACTCTTGTTTGTTAGAAAAGACTGAATTCATGAATAAAGTGAAGATGCATGATGTAGTTCGTGATGTTGGGGTATGGATAGCGAAATCCTCAAAGGATTGGTGCAAATCTATTATCAGTTCTGGAATTAGCGAGGTGCAGATATCACAGCAACTGTTGAGTTGCTCTGACAAGGTAAAGAGAGTATCTTTTATGCATAGCAAAATAGCAATTTTGCCAGACAGAAGCATACAATGTCCAGAAACAATAGCTTTGTTTCTGCAAGGTAACATTGGCCTTCATGAAGTTCCTACCAAATTTTTACAAGGATTCCAAATGTTAAGAACTTTGGACCTAAGTGAAAGCTATATCGTGATGTTACCTAACTCTCTTCAACTTGGTGAACTTCGAGCTCTCATTTTAAGAAACTGCCAGTTACTACGTGAGTTGCCTCCATTTGAAGCTTTGAGAAAACTTCAAATACTTGATTGTGGTTATACTAATATAGCTGAATTGCCAGCCGGCTTTGAAACGCTAGCAAACTTAAAGATATTGCTCCTAGATGGCACCTATCAGTTGAGAGAAATTCCAACTGGAAAAATTTGCAAGTTACATAAGCTGGAGTTTCTGGATATGAAAGATAGTTGTATCCAATGGGGAAGTAGGGATACAATTGAGGCAAATGCACCATTTGAGGATTTACTTTGCCTAAATCAATTAAATGTCTTATACATAGGCTTAAAAGATATTCCCTGTCTCACAACCCAGCATACTTCTTGGTTCATGAGAATTAAAAAGTTTAGATTTCATGTTGATCGTATTGCATGGTGGGGAAGTATACTTGAAAATGGAGAAGTGTTTTTGAGAGGCCTTCATTTCTCAGGTGATGAAATGGTTGGGTTGTTGTTACTGAATGCTCTTTGCTTTAGTATTGAGAAATGTGAGGAAGTGGATCTCATGCTTGATAGCTTGGTTAGAAATAGTGCCAGCCTTGGTCCCTTTGTTAACTTAAAGAAACTAAGTATCGAATCTTGTTGCATATTTGGGAAACCATTATCCTTGGGGAGATGCGATGAACAAATGGATTTGTTACCTAATTTAGAGTTCCTTCTTTTCGAAAAGGTGAGCGGATTGGAAAGCCTTTCAAGTATCAGCAATTATCTTGGACTAGGCTTCACTAAGCTAAAAGAAATAGAAGTTTATTGCTGTGAGGATTTGAAAAATCTACTAGTAATTGATGGAACTCTCCAAAAGCTTGATAAAGTGAAAAAAATCAGAATAAATGGATGTATGAAATTGACACAAGTGTTCAAGAACACGGTTATGGACAACATTGTCCCGAACCTTCGGATCTTGGACTTGACTGATCTTCCAGAACTAAAGGGAATATGCAATGCAAATGCATCATGGAAAAGTCTTCACGTGAGCGTGAGAGAGTGCAATATGTTGAAGAAACTGCCTCTTGGTATGCAAAGTGCAGAAAGTATTCAGTCTATATGGGGTGACCAACATTGGTGGGATGCACTAGAATGGGATTCTGAAAATTTCAAAGAGCGTCTACAACCACGCTTTAAAACATACGATTATTGATGCCCCACCTCAACATGGCTAAGGTATGTTGACCATGGTTCACTTTACTTCAGGGATCACAAGTCATTATTATAATACTATTGTTTCATTAAAAGATATCATTGATCATTTTCTTTATTATAATACTATAAGTTCATTGAGATGACATTAATTTGCATATATTATTTTTTATTTTTTTATATAAATAAAATCAATGTTACAGAATATATTATTTAAAATATCCTATTAAAATCTTTTGAATGATACTCACATTAATATATTTTGAGAATTAGCTATTCATTGATGGACCGGCAATATTGATATAGTGAACCTTATGCATTATGAAAATGAACCTCCAATACGTATTCTTCTAATTAATCTATTTTAGATTTAGTATTATGATGTAGTTGCATTATTATTATAAATATTAACATTCATTATTGTAAAAATGAACAATCATTGATGAATCTATTTGACATCTCAATTGTGAAAATGAACATGTGGTATTTTGAAAATGAACTTGTAGTATTGTGAATATGAACTTGTGTTTGTTTAATTAACTTATTTAATGTTTATCAGTATAATGATGTATTTGCAGTATGGTAAAAATAAACTTATAGTATTTTGAAAATGAACCACTAGTATATTGAAAACGAATTGAACCTAATATAGTGATGACTTAATGTAATACAGAGTAGTATGTTAATTTAAATTATTAAAATAAAAATATCAATATGGTTCCATTTTAATTTTTTTTTTAAATTAGAGATTTTTAAAGATATATTTTTAAATATTAATTTTGTTTGAATAAAAAGAAAAAAAATCAATTGAAAAAATAAAAAATTTTATTTAGTTTATTTTGCATGGTGGACCATTAATTAACTAGAGTCCTAGATTATTATTATTATTATTATTAAAAATTATTATTTTTATTATTATTATTATTATATAAAAAATAATATGTTCATTTTTAGAAAAAAATGAATCAAACAAAAAAAATACAATTTCTTTACTTTCCGCCAAAAAGAAAAACATAGATTTTTTATTTTCAATCCAACGCCAGCCAATTAAAATATTTTTCAAAAAATAAGTCATATTTTAAAAAAATTCAAAAATATATTTTAAGTTTCCAAACAACCCATTAATTAACTAGAGTCCTAGATTCATATGTCATACCGCATTATTTTGTAGTTAACTATTGTAATACCCACTATATTAGAAATGAAAATATATCTATGTTTATTAAATGAGGTCAACGAGTCAAAGATTATTAAAATTTGATATTGGATAAAATTACTAAATTGCCCTTCCTTACCCTTAAAGGTTAAGGAATCACTTGGTCTGGGATAAACATCTCATTTGAAAGAAGATAAGGAGAGTTGACTAGAGAGATAGGGGAAGGAAAAGCCTTGAAGCTTTGATCTCCATCCTCTTCAAGCTTAGGTCTAAGTTATTGGAGTGTTCTAGGTGAGTTTAACCTACCTCCATATTACACTCTTTTTGAGTTGTGTTTATCATTGGAGCCCTAAGATTGCTGTTTGAAAATATTAGGGATTTTGGCAAGGAGTATTTGGATGAGCTAAATAGCTAAGATTTGGATATTTTAAGTAAGTGGTTAACTCTTATCTCCTTATTTTGCAAAACACATAACCTATTTTGGAATCTCTACTACTTTGAATACCCATTTTAAGGTTAGTTTGAATTAAAAATATTTTGAATTTTTGATATAGTATGACTCAAGCTATTTATGATTGTGTAAAGTGTGATTTCACTATTATTCGATTTATGGGTTATTATTATTCATTATTAAGGATATGTTCGAAGAATTGCTATGATATGTTTTTGGACTATTAAACTTGATTAAAGATATCCTTGGGCATGCCTAAGTATGGATTTTATGAATAAGTGAACATGACTATTTTTTATTATAATTGTATGTTTGATTTGTACTAAGGTGTTTTGCTCTAAAAGAGGATCAAGTAATTTATTTGACAATTATTAGTTTATGATGTTATATTTACTTTGCCAAGTTATGAGTTATACAGATTTCATATTACTTTTGGATATGTACTTTGTTATGTGATTTTAAGGAAATGATTTTTGCTACAATGGGCTATTTGATTATAAAAATTATTTTGAATGTTTGACCAAACTCATGAGGCAACCTACATTTTGTTATTTGTTCTGTTCGGCTTGGAACGCTACTAAGAGCTCATTTCGAATCGTCGAGCTTGACTCATTCCGAATCGTTGAGTTTTTACTTTTGAACTATTAGTTGGAACGTTCCATTCGGCTCATTCTGAATCGTTGAGCTTGGCCCATTCCAAATCGTCGAGTCTTTTTGGACCATTATGCTGATAATGGCCTGTGCCACAAGGTATAATGGTGGTTGTAGGTTGCCAATGAGTCATAGGTTAAGGAATGATTTGAGATTTTGATAAGTATTATATTATGAAATAATGTTGATGCCCATATAGCAAAAGTTTCTATTTTGGAAACTTGTGTATAGTATGATGGAATTATATTATGACTTCGATATAGTTTGAAGATCGTGATTTGCATCTATTTATTACTCTAAAGTTTATTGTATTTTATTAAGGTTACTTGATCCGGGGTTGAGAAGAGTATCAGCGCATTAGCTCATTAATTATATTTCCTCATGTTTCAGAGTAGTTAAGGAGTATAGTTCTGAATACCACGAGCACAAGTGGTGAGGTCTTGAAGGTGACTTTTGAAACTAGGAGACTTAGTCCCAGTGTTGGAGCTTATCATGAATTTTTGCTTGTGTTGGATAATACCTTTGACCCTTTGTGTTTTTGGTAACTTATTGTGATTGGTTTTTTTGTGCTTGTGATGTATTTTGGGCATACTACTTTTGATTGTAAATATTTACTAATAGTGAATTGATGAGTTTTTGGGAAGAATTAGTTCTTTATATTTTCTCATTTTGAGTTATAAAATTATTATGTATTCAAGTGTTGTTATGAAGGTTCCGAGAGGTAGGTATAGTTAGGCTTCATATTGTTATTGATTTTCATGTAACTGTACGACCAAGTCATGTCTTGGAGCGTGATAACTATATTCTTTGATTTTTACAGGAAGTTTGTAGACCTTTTACTATGTTCATAGTTGTGTTTTTACCGGATGGAGGGTGCAGACTGCAGAGGATTGCAATTGCTCAGGCTAATCCAGTCATAGTAGTTGACAAGATTGAGAATGTGTTTACAGAGAGAAAGAAGGACGTTAGCTTAATGCAAAAGCCTTCTATATGGATATTAAAAATTTATTGTAGAATATCGAAATGTGTTTTTTTTTTTTTTTGGTATTGTTTACATGTTTAATAATAATATAAGATAATTTTCTTCGAAAGGACAGCTAAGGAATGCAGTCTTTCCCATCAGTATTCTTGCATAATCATTCTTCTGTAATTTCAGTTCACATAAAAGTAGAGTATTTCCTTATCTTTTGTTCTCTGGCATGTAAGTCTTGGGTGCATGTGTTGGTAAAGCTCTAACCGAGCCTTTTCAAGTACTCTTTGGATCCATCTATGCTAGAATCAAGAATGTTTTGAAGATCCATTCAAATTACAAGGATCTTGAGAAACACATGGAGTCTCTGATCTATCTGATCTCAAGCAACATCACTTGCCAAGAACTCAAGTGCGGGATTGGTTAAAGCGGGTTGAAAAGTTGCAGAATGAATTCGATTCTGTGCGGTCAACTATAACAACAAATGCCAATACGTCTGGTTGCGTGTGTTCATCACTGGAATACCGGTTGAGCAACAGAATAGTGGAAGGGCTTGTGGAAGTAAAACAACTGATTGGAGATGGAAGAACCTTTGAGGACAAAATAGTGTGGTTAATGCGGTTGAGTATATTCCGGCACCATTTGTCGAAGGTCAACCAACAGCAAAAAGAAATCTGGACAAGATGAAGGGTTTGCTGAAGAGAAATGAAAAGGCTAAGACAATTGGGGTATGGGGCATGTTAAGAGACTGCTATTCACTACATGAGTTGCCTCCATTTGAAGCTTTGAAAAAACTTCAAATACTTGATTGTTGTTATTATACGAATATAGCTAAATTATTAGCCGGCTTTGAAATACTAACAAACTTAAAGATATTGCTCTTAGATTGTACTACTCAGTTGAGAGAAATTCCGACGAGAAAATTTTCAATTTACATAAGTTGGAGTTTCTAAATATGCGAGATAGTGGTATCTTATGGGGAATTGAAGTAGGGATACAATTGAGGCAAATGCACCATTTGAGGATTTGCTATGCCTAAACCAATTAACTGTCTTGTACATAGACTTAAAAAGCATTCCTTGTTTCACAACCCCCAACATATTTGGTTGTTCAAGAGAATTAAAAAGTTTAGATTTCATGTTAATAATCATGCATATTGGAGCAGTCAAATTGGAAATGAAGTGTTGTTGAGAGGCCTACATTTCTCAGGTGATGAAATGGTTGGGTTGTCGTCGTTGCTAAATTCTCTTTGCTTTAGTATTGACACATCACACATGTAAGGAAGTACAGTCGATCTCATGCTTGATAGCTTGGTTAGCTTTGGTCCCTTTGTTAACTTGAAGAAACTAAGTATCCAATCTTGTGAAATATTTGGGAAACCATTATTCATTGGGAGATGTGTTGAACAAACGGAATTGTTAATTACCTAATTTAGAGGTCGCCTTATTTTTAAGAGCATGAGCGGATTGGAAAGTCTTTCAAGTTTCAGCAATTTTCTTGGACTAGGTTTCACTAAGCTAAAAGAAATAGAAGTTAGTTTCTGTTGGGGTTTGAAAAATGTACTAGTAATGGATGGGACTCTCCAAAACTTGATAAAGTGGAAAAGTCTACAACAACTTGAAGTGCGTAGGTGCAATATGTTGGGGAAACTGCCTCTTGGTGTGCAAAGTGCAGAGAAAGTATTGAGTCTATATTGGGTGAGCAACATTGGTGTGGGATGCACTACAACCACACTTTAAAACGACCGATTAAGGATATCCCAACATGGCTAAGGTATGTTGACCATGGTCCACTTTACTTCGGGGATCATAAGTCATTTTTATAATACTATTGTTTCATTAAAAGATATCATTATTGATCATTTTCTTTATTATAATATTATAAGTTCATTGAGATGACATTAATTTGCATATATTATTCTTTATTTTTTTAATATAAATAAAATCAATGTCACAATATATATTATTTAAAATATCTCATTAAGATCTTTTGAATGATACTCATATTAATATCTTTTGAGTCTTAGTTATTCATTGATAGACTTACAATATTGATATAATGAAGGTTTACTTGATGAGCAACAAAACTATGAGCAACATTGGTGGGATGCACTAGAATGCGATTCTAAAAACTTCAAAGAGCATCTACAAGCACATTTTAAAATGAGCGATTAAGGATGCGAAGGCTTCAGGCCACCTCAACTCGGCTAAGGTATGTTGACTATGGTTCACTTTATTTCGGGGATCATAAGTCATTATTATAATACTATTGTTTCATTAAAAGATATCATTGATCATTTTCTTTATTATAATACTATAAGTTCATTGAGATGACATTAATTTGCATATATTATTCTTTATTTTTTTTATATAAATAAAATCAATGTTACAATAATTATTTAATTAAAATATCTCATTAAGATCTTTTGAATGCATGATACTCATATTAATATATTTTGAGTCTTAGTTTTTTTTTTTTTTTTTGAATACTACTAAGTCTATTAGAATGCAGTAGCTGTTCATAACTACTCTCTCAACCTATTGACGCACAAGAGTCAGTATTGACTCCACTACTCTCTCAACCTATTGAGGCACAAGAGTCAGTATTGACTCCACTGAGGCTCGAACCCACCACCTCCCGTATAAAGGGAAGAGTTTGATGCCACTGGACCACAAAGTCCTTGGCTTTGAGTCTTAGTTATTCATTGATGGACTTAAAATATTGATATAATGAAGCTTCTGCATTATGAAAATATAATGAACCTCCCGTACCTATTCTGTTAATTAACCTATTTTTGATTTAATATTATGATGTAGTTGCATTATTATTTTTATAAATATTAACATTCATTATTGTAAAAATGAACAACTAATTAACATAAGATGGAATTTCTGAATATGCATGATAGTGGTATCCCCATTAACATTCATTATTGTAAAAATGAACAACTAATTTTGTGAAAATGAACCTAAAAATTAAGGGTGCGTTTGGTTCGCACATGGGAATCGGAATCGGAATGGGTATCAAATACTTGGTAAGGGTAATGGGTTTTGGTGAAAGTATTTAGGGTGTTTGGTAGTTGAGTGGAATGAGAATGATTATTAATAGTTGGAGAAGAAATGAGGAAGGGAAATGAAACCCTTATTTAATAAGGGTATGTGTTTTCTCATTAATGGGGTATTCCAAACCCATAGTTGCATTCTCAAAACCTATCAATCAAACACTAACAATCACTTTCATACCCATTCTTTATGCCTAAACCCACCAACCAAACACACCCTAACATAAGCTGGAGTTTCTGAATATGCAAGATAGTGGTATCCAATGGGAACTAGGCCGGGATACAAAAATGCACCATTTGAGGATTTGCTATATATACCTAGCTAAACCAATTAATTGTCTTATACATATACTTAAAAAGCATTCCTTGTTTCACAACTCCCATCATACTTCTTGGTTCAAGAGAATTAAAAACTTCAGATTTCATTTTGATCGTGATGCATATTGGAGTAGTCAAATTAGAAATGGAGTGTTGTTGAGAGGCCTTCATTTCTCATATGAAATTGTTGGGTTGCTGTTATAGTGTTATTAAATGCTCTTTGCTGTTATTGTGGAATGTGATGAAGTTGATCTCATGCTTGATAGTTTGGTTATAAATAGTGTCAGCCTTGGTCCCTTTGTTAACTTGAAGAAACTAAGTATCCAATCTTGTTGCATATTTGGAAAATCATTATCCTTGGTATCTAATCGTCACATTTAAGGTCCGTTTAGAAATATGAGAAATGACTTTCGAAATTCATTTTTTGAGTTTTTCAGTATTCGAATATTTAAATAAAATAAAGTTAAAGAAAAAATATTTATTCTGGTCAATAGAAAAATGTCTTTCAAGATTTTTAGTTTGGAAAAAAATATTTTTAAAATTTTTTATTTTCTCATCTCTCTCATCTTTTTTCAAGCATGTTTCTGGATTGAAGGTATTATAACCATGTTATAAAGATCAATTTCTGCTTCTACTACACCTTCAGTTCGATCTTCAAGGTTGAGTCTCCTGAAACTTTCACACAATTCCTCAGGAAGAACCCATGTTGCGTTCATAGAATGTTCCAATTTCTTGCTCAGTGCGTGTGCAACTACGTTCGCTTTCCCTTCATGGTATTGAATAACTAGGTCATAGTCCTTAATCAGCTCTAACCATCTTCTCTGTCTCATGTTCAATTCCTTATGCGTGAAGATATACTTCAAACTTTTATGATCGGTGAATATCTTACATTGCACACCGTATAGATAATGGCGCCAAATCTTCAAATCGAAGACTACTACGCCCAATTCTAAGTCGTGAGTAGGATAGTTCACCTCATGAGTCCTTAATTGTCTTGATGCGTAAGCAACGACCTTTCTATTCTGCATTAGCACATAACCCAACCCTTTCTTCGAGGCATCACTGTAGATTTCAAACCTTTCTGTTCCGGACGGTAGAGTCAACACCGGTGCAGTTGTTAGCCTTTTCTTCAGCTCCTGAAAAGCTTCTTCATAGCTCGCATCCCACACAAACTTGGTTGTTTTACTCATTAGGTTTGTCATCGGTCTTGCAATCTTGGAGAATTCCTTTACAAATCTCCTATAGTAACCGGCCAATCCCAAAAAGCTTTGAACTTCGGTTACTGAAGTCGGTGCTCGCCAATCCATTACTGTTTGGATCTTCGAAGGATCAACAACCACTCCTTCCTTGGTGATTACATGCCCTAAAAATGCAATCTTATCCTGCCAAAACTCACACTTGGATAATTTCGCATAAAACTTATTTTCCCTTAAGGTTTGCAAAATCACTCTCAAATGCTCTTCATGATCTTCAGGTGTCATTGAGTAGATTAAAATGTCGTCGATGAAGACAACCACAAACTGATCCAAATACGGTCGGAAAACACGGTTCATGAGATCCATGAACACCGCTGGTGCATTAGTCAACCCAAACGGCATCACCGTGAACTCGTAATGTCCGTATCTTGTCCTAAAAGCAGTCTTAGGTATATCCTTCTCAGCTACCTTTAACTGATGATATCCAGACCTTAAGTCGATCTTCGAGAAGGTTCCAGCTCCTTTTAGTTGATCAAACAAATCATCAATTCTAGGCAAAGGGTACTTGTTCTTCACCGTCACTTGGTTAAGTTCTCGGTAGTCAATGCAAAGCCTTAAACTACCATCTTTCTTCTTAACGAATAACACTGGCGCGCCCCACGGAGAAACACTCGGTCGGATGTAACCCTTATCCAGCAACTCTTGCAGCTGCTCTTTCAATTCTTGCTTCTCCTTTGGTGCCATCTTGTAAGGCGTCTTTGAGATTGGTGCAGTTCGAGACACTAAGTCGATAGCAAATTCTATCTCCCTTTCTGGTGGCATGCCGGGTATCTCTTCTGGAAAGACGTCAGGAAAATCTCTCACTACCGCTATTTGATCAAGCGTTTCTTCCATCGAGTCAAGATCTCGAACCATGCACAAGTAGGCCTCGTGATTATTCATCACGTACTTCTTAACCTTCAGCATAGACACCAACTTGATTCCTGGTTTAGTAATGATTCCTCGATAGGTCACCCTATCACCTTCAGCACTCCTTAAGATAACTCGCTGCTTGTCACAAATGATTTTGGCCTTGAAAGCACTCAGCCAATCCATCCCCAATACTACATCGAGGTCTTTCAACTCGAACTCAATCAAGTTAGCCGGAAAGTTCACTCCATTGATATCTATTGGCACGTCCTTATGTACGTACTTACAAGCCACTACACTACCGGTAGGGGTTTTAATAGCTATTTTTACTTCTGAGGTCGGCACCACTCCTATTCTCTTTATAAAGGCAGTTGATACAAAGGAGTTCGTAGCTTCAGAATCAAATAAAACTAAGGTAGGTACAAAGTGTACAAAGAAGGTACCTGTGACCACGTCACTGGCCTCTGCCTGGACCTTGTTCATGACATAAATACGTCCCAGTCCACCATTTCCTCCATTTCCATTGGGAGTTTTGTTGTTCCCGCCATTCTTGTTACCTTCTGGTTGTTGCCTTGATTTCCTCCTTCAGCATTCTTCCCATTGTTTCCTCCGTTCTTGTTCTGGTTCTGACCAGAAGCGTTCTTGTCCTTCCGGGCATAGCACTCGAATGCATGGTGCCTTATCTTGTTGCAGTTAAAGCACTTGACCCCATTCCCCTGGCAATCCACGCCGGGGTGATCCATGCCACATCTCTTGTAGTGGTAGTGTCTGTCCACCTTCTGGTTCCTCTGACCTTGATCCTGATTCCTTTGACCGTGGTAACCATTGTCGTTCCTAGGTCCTCCTTTCCCTTGGAAGTTTCGGTTCTGCCTAGGATGAGAATACTTAGGCTTTTTCTCACCCTACTGCTGATTTTCCTCATTTCTTCTCTTGCCCTTCTCAGAGACCTCCCTTTGAAGCTGCTGCACCAGACAATGACTGGCAGCTTTGTCATATGACTCATCCAACATCTGGTTTTGTCATATGCCTCATCCAATGGATGAAATAAATTCCATGAAGACCAATGGGGTTTGGGAACTTGTTGAATTTCCTAATGGAGCCAAGGCTATTGGCTGCAAATGGGTCTTTAAGACCAAAAGAGATTCATTAGGCAATATTAAGAGATACAAGGCCCGATTTGTTGCGAAAGGATTTACTCAAAAGGAAGGAATCGATTATAAGGAGACTTTCTCTCCTGTATCAAAGAAAGATTCACTTCGAGTCATTTTGGCTTTGGTTGCACATTATAATCTTGAGTTGCAACAAATGGATGTGAAAACTGCATTTCTTAATGGTGATCTAGAAGAGAAGGTTTTTATGAAACAACCTTAAGGTTTCTCTTCTAAGGGTGGTGAGAACTTAGTTTGTAAGCTTACGAAATCCATATATGGACTAAAACAAGCTTCCCGACAATGGTATATCAAGTTCGATGTGGTAATTTCTTCATTTGGTTTTGTTGAAAATCCTCTTGATCATTGTATATACCAGAAGGTAAGTGGAAGTAAAATATGCTTTCTTGTTTTATATGTGGATGACATTTTGCTTGCCACCAATGTTAAGGGGATGCTTCGTGATGTGAAACAATTCCTCTCTAAAAACTTTGATATGAAGGATATGGGTGATGCCTCTTGTGTTATTGGAATAAAAATCCATAGGGATAGGTCTCAAGGTATACTAGGTCTATCTCAAGAAACCTACATTAACAAAGTGTTAGAGAGATTTCAGATGTAGAATTGTTCACCAAACGTTGCCCCCATAGCAAAAGGGGACAAGTTTAGTCTGGATCAATGTCCAAAGAATGATCTTGAAAAGGAATCCATGAAGAACATCCCTTATGCTGCAGTAGTTGGGTGTCTTGGATACATTCAAGTCTGTACAAGGTCAGACATAGCTTTTGCTGTCGAGATGCTAGGACGATACTTGTATAATCCAGGTTTGGACCACTGGAGAGCTGTGAAGAGAGTTTTGAGGTACCTAAAAGGAACTAAGAGTTACGTGCTTGGGCTTAAGCAGACGGACATGCTAGATGTTGTCGGTTATTCTGATGCGGACTTCGCTGGCTGTATTGATTCTCGAAAGTCAACTTCAGGGTGCGTCTTTATCATGGCTGGTGGGGCTATCTCATGGAGAAGTGTTAAACAATCTTTAATAACTACTTCTACCATAGAAGCCGAGTTCGTTTCCCTTTACGAGGCTACATCACAAGGTGTGTGGCTCAAGAATTTCATCTCAAGGCTTAGAGTCATGGACTCCATATCTAAGCCATTGAAGGTCTATTGTGACAACTCAGCTGCAGTCTTCCTGGCTAAGAATGACAAAAGTGGGAGTCGAAGTAAGCACCTCGACATCAAATTCTTAGCTATTAGGGAGCGTGCGTGTCAAAAATAAAGTTGTAATCGTTGAACACATTAGTATTGAGTTGAGGTTAGCAGATCCCTTGACTAAAGGCATGCCTCCATTTAAATTCAAGGATCTTGTTAAAGAAATGGGACTTTCACCCACTTTGTAATTTGTATATACATTCAGTATTCAATTTTAATGAAATTCTTTTGCCTTCAGACATTTATCTCATTTAAGTTTGTACACCTTTATTTTATTGAGATAATGTACTTCGGTTGGACTTGAAATAAACATAGGGTTTGTTTCATTAAGTTTCCCAAAATTAAGTGCCCAAAGTTAGTTTGCATTTAATCATAATGAATGCTTGCTACTCGTTTTAAGGAGGACATATCACTATGGTTGGTGTTTTAATTTCTGGTTTTAGGGTTATGAAGTTTTGCACAAAGTGGGAAAATGTAACACTTACCACTATTACATTATTATAATATAGGTAGTAATTATAATAATTAAGGTAATATATTATTTGGTGCATTACTTCCATACAAACTTCTGTTAATTAAGGTAAATACTTAATGCTGATTGGAAGTGTAATTAGGGAAGGGATACATTACCATATTGATGGCATATGGTTAGTATAAATAGAGCCCTTTTGGTCCTCTCACGGCTTGATCATTCATTCTCTACACCATCAAGAGAGGGGTTGAGAAAGTGAGAGAAACTACACTGTTACTCTGCAGCAGTCCCGTGACTACACAACCTTCATCAACTGGAAGCTATGGCTGAAGGTTAGTATTTAAGTACGATCCTAATTATTACATATTAAGTTCCTATGTGATAAATTAATTCTAACATATATTGTGTATTTAATAATATGAGTTTTGGAGTGATTTTTATGATTATTCACTATCAATTTACGGATTAATTATTGATTAATGTTGTGATTTATTTGTACATATTACAGGGTGTTTGGTGGAGGAAATTACTATTTTATTTTCACCTAATTCTCACATAATTTCGAAGGCAAATTTCTTCATTTGGTTACTGGAATTGTAATACCGCAGAATTTTAATTCTCTCATTTTCGTGGAATTAGAATCCTAGGCCCCTCTTTGTATTTCAATTCCATGGGTTTTAGGTAGGAAAAACAATAACCTTGAGACAAAATTACCACTTTTTTAACATGAAATTGATGTCTGAGTTCTCCCTCTCGATCATATAGCGTGCTTTTTTTTTTTCTACTCTCAACACAAAACGTTAATCAGTAGGTAAATCTCAATAAAGTATGTTTTCTCAAAACTCTCTTGTCTATTTTATTGCTTCCATGATGCAATTTTAGGGTTTATTTATTACGTGTTACTTAAATTTTCAAAAGCAAAATTTGAATTTTGTCATATAATAATAATAATAATAATAATAATAATAATAATAATAATAATAATAATAATAATAATAATAATAATAATAATAATAATAATAATAATAATGTATGAGCACTTTGAACTTTATACTACTTATTCACTTTCAATTCTCATGTATAGCAAACATTGAATTGAAATTCCTAGTAATTTTATTCCTGCAAACCAAACATTAGAATTTAAATTTGAGTAAATATCTATAATGGTCACTCGACTATGCCATAATTCATAAACTAGTCCTCGACTAGGCAAGAAAGTGGGCTATATCTACTGATGGATCCGCCAAGATTACCACACAGGAACTACACTATGCAATGTAATAGTGCAAAGTTTTGACACCAAAGATTGGGGCATTTCCCAACAAATAAACTGCATCTGTTTATTGATATTAATGTTCCTAATACTAAAAGTTGGGATTGTGATGTTTGCCATTTAGCTAAGCATAAGTGTTCTCTCTTCTCGTTAAGTGTTACTTCTTCAAATGCTTGCTTTGATCTTATTCATATTGACATATACGGGACGATTTTCGGGTTTGTTCTTTGAAAGGGGAACGTTACTTTCTAACAATTGTGGATGATTTTTCAAGGTTTACGTGGTTACACTTGATGAAAACTAAGTATGAGACTAGATAGTTCATACGCCAATTTCATGCCTATGTTCTTACACAATTTGGTGCCTTAATCAAAGTCATTCGCAGTGATAATGGTCACGAGTTCAAAATGAAGGATTTTTTTTTAGAGAAAGGCATCGTCCATCAACAATCATCTGTCAACAAACCACAACAAAATGCCATAGTGGAACATAAACATCAACATATCCAGATATCCTTAATGTTGCTAAGTCTCTTCGGTTCCAAGCTCATCTTCCGTTACAGTTTTGGGGGCAATGTGTTCTGCATGCCACATTCCTTATAAACAGACTTTCATATCTCCGGTAATTGAATGGGAAAGCCCCTATCAAAGGTTGTACAAGAAAAATCCAGATATTGAGGGCCTAAAAGTCTTTAGATGTCTCTATTTTGTTGCTACTTTACCTCATAATATATATAAATTGGCACCACGAGGAAGGAAGTGTATATTTATTGGGTTGCTAGCTAACGTCAAGGGCTACTTACTATACGACATGAAGGACGATTCTATTATCACATCTACAGATGTCACACTTTATGAGGATCAGTTCCCAATGACTGAGCAAGAAGACAATCAGCAGACTCAGGAATCATCATGTTTTGAGCCTTCTCTCCCTATAATTCCTATAGCCACCCCTATGGAATTTGAAGTACATGACCAGCACACTCCAAATATAAAGCAACACATTCCTAGTCCTGAGCAGTCACATGTTGATAGTCAATCACCAATAGACTCTAATATCCAGGGCGTACGAAGTATACCATAAAGCTAGTATTTGAGAGATCACGTTAAAACCGTTAAAGAAAGGGAAGGTCGGTCTTAATCCCGTCGACCAAAGGTCTGAGGAATCACCCATCCCAAGATTGGAGAGGACCAATGGTCTTAGAGGGTACTTCAAGGATGAGAAGAGTGACTCCGGTACAAGTCGGCCTGATCGTCAAACGCATGCAAAGATGAAAAGCGAGCACGAGCAAATGATAGTGTTCCATTCAAAAAGCCATAAAATAGATCATTTACATTCAAAGAAAGGGCCACTATAGCACCCTTTCAGAAAAAAACGGGACTACCCTAGTTTAAGTTCCTAACCTACTTAGTAGAAGGAGGAGCAGATTCAGCGGAGACGGTTGGAGTTACAAGAGCCGGAGCCGAGGCAAAGTCACGGTACTCCTCCCAAAAGAGGGCGATGACTGGAGGAGCACCTTCGGGAGTGTCGTGGTTGATCATGTCACGAATACCCTCGAAGAAGTACTGAGCATCAGGGTCGGGGATCGGCTCCTCCGCCGGCGCAAGCTCAGGAAGAGCTGGTTCTTCTTCCTCGAAGGCTGGGTTGTTGAGGACGAGGATCCAGTCGCCCTTCTCTGCCTCCGACGGAACATCGATGGGCCAGCAAGGGTCATCGCTGGGAAGGAGACAGCGAGATCTCAGGCGCTGCTTTCGTTCGACCATGCGTGCCTTGGCAGCACCCCGAGCCCGTTCAGCAAGTCGCGAAGAGGATCGCTAGCGAGCTGGAGCAGAAGCATTCCGTTTGGGTCCCATGGTTATCGAAAACAAGTATGGAATGTGGGAAGGTGAGCAAATATGGAAATGGCGTCGCTATTTATAGGGAGAGGATTGCCTTGAAAATGATATCCGGCAGTTTTACTCGAGTGAATATAGTTAAGGCAATGTGACAGAAGCTCGTTGTCCCATAAAAGATAAGGATAGAAGGTAGTTAATGAGCTGGACCTGACTATTGATGTGACATGGAGGAGATAGAATCAAAGGGTGAAAGCTTGGGCGGGGACGAGTGAACGATCTTGCAGGACGAAAAATTCAAAGAACAATTGCAAGTACTTTTCCGAGTTGTGCTTCGCGTAACTCGGGAAAGTGAGGGACTGGGGAGTAAAAACTCTCTCAAAGTAGGCGGAAGGTGAAAGAGTTAGAGGGGTAAGAGGGCAGGACGATGATAGAAGTCGAGTTACCAATACTTTTCCGAGTCGTGCTTCCCGTAACTCGGGAAAGTGAGGGACTGGGGAGCAAAAATTCTCTAAGGGCAGAAGAGCAAAGCATTTCCCCAGCCGTGCTTTGCGTGGCTAGGGAAAATGAGGGACTAAATGATGGGGAATGGGCTAAGGCTCGGTACTTGAAGCTCGAAATGTAGGAAAGGATTATCGAGGGGGAGACAAGAGACGTGGCAGGAAGGAGGCGAGCTTAGATGACTCGGAAGAAAGGGCGACGGCGTGTTGACGGTCGACTGATGATCAGTCAGTCGGTCGCAGATTTGTTAGTGAGGTTATTCAGTGGACAGCTTTGTGGAACATGTTCAAAGATGAGTTTGAGAATGAAAAGAATATGCTTGGTGGATTATCAAGTGATAAGGCGGGTCGGCCGACCTAGAAGTTATGGTCGAGGTAAAGAAAGCGGTGTAAAGAAGGCAGTTAGGGGGTTTCCTAAAGGCATTTTTTGGAAGGTTTCCTAAAGGCGAAGGCGGTTGAGCGCAAGAATCAAGCGGAAGATATGGAAAGAAGGTCGAGATAGATTAGGGAAGTAGCCAAAAGTAATATGGAAAGAAATTCTAATTTGTATATGGTAGTTTAGGAGAGAAATCCCCCCTAGCTTTTATAAATAGGGGTCTACCTTGAGAGAGGCATAAGCAATTTTCTACACTCATAGGCAATTCATAATATCAAGAGGGCCTAAACGCTACTTTAAATTTTCCAAACATTTAGTCGATTTTTGGGTTGTGTTGGCCTGCCGTTCGACCATCCCTGGTTGATAAAACCAACAAGAGGCAATAGCCCTGTTTGGTAAATGACTGTTAGCTGATTGGGTTAGAGGGTATGACTACTTGATAACATTAATTGATTGTAAATAGGTGTTTGGTAAATTAGCTATTAGCTTATAGCTATTTGGTATAATTTCTTTTATCAAAAAGCTAATTGAAAAAAGTTATTTTGAGCAACTTTTTGAATTTTAACATTTTAGAGTAACAAAAAGTCAATTAACCAAACACTTATATTAATTTTTTAACCAAATCAAACACCTAAGAGTGGTCAAATAAGCCAAAATTAGTTGATAGGCTAACTATTTTACCAAATAAGGCCAATATAAATGACGAATATCCTTTTTCTTTTGTGACAATTTTATTTTTGTTATGTAACACCTCAAACTATCATATTTTAAACATTTTTAGTCTTTGATAAGTTTTTTTTGGAGAGGCGAAGGTAATTACGCCTCATCAGTTATCACTTATAAACTCCAATAAGAAAATCGTTAAATTACCGCGTAATCATGGCCGACAACAATATCAATGCTTGATTTCGAGCTTTGCAGTTGTTCAATAATTCCATCCCAAGTGGAATATTTGTTTTGAATATAGTACAAGTAGGATAGGCCATAGTGTCACATAAAATATTGAGTTATTTTTAATTTTTTACAATTATTATTAAAATAGTTAAGCTTAAAACGTTTGTGGACGGAAGTGTACTGACAAAATAAATATGGTTTAAAAAAAATAAATAAATATTTTGTAATAATCAATTTTTATTTTGCAATACATAAATTTATTTATAATTTATAAAAATATATTATGTATTGTAAATCTTTTTAAGAAAAGTATAAATAATGTATTAAGAGAAGTTATTAAATATTTATAAGAGTTTATTCAATTTAAGTTTTAATAACTTTTATACAAATTTTAATTTAAAATAGTTTTTAAAAATTTATAAGTGTTGTCGTATATACTTTTACAAATTCGTACAAATATTTATGAAATTATTAAAAATGTGTTAGGAAAGTCATTCAAAATTTATTATTTTATAATTGTCTAAAATAGTCTAGGGAGGTGTTTGGTATATACCTATTAACTGATTGGATTAATGAGTTTGACTAGTTGAAGCATTTGAATTTTAGTTTTTTGGAGCAATAAAATGTTACACAAAGCTAATTAATCAAACAGTTATATTGACTGTTTAACTAAGTCAAACATCTAATTGTGAACAAATAAGCTAAAAGTGAGCATGAAAAGTACGGGCGAAAAGTGAGTACAACCAATAATTATAGATGAATTCTACAATTACCCTATAACTTAGAGATGATATGTACAATTTTCTCTTTTATTTTTAATTTTTTATTCTTATTCCTATTTCAGTATTTTAATTTCCACCAAACAAACATGTACTTCGATCTATTAAAACTAATTTTAATTCCTCCGTACTAAGCATTTGAATTTGATTCTAATATTGGTTCTGTAATTGGAACCAACAACTCTCCCAAATGGATTTTTATTATTTACAAATTTTTATGTTTAATATGATATAAAACAATATTGAAGATATTTTATTTTATTTTTGGGTAAATTTACAGGGTCTTATTGAAGATATGCCAAGAAATGCAGACTGTAATTGCCATCCACAAACTTTGTCTTTCCTATATATCAATATTCTTGCTTAATCATTCTTCTGTAATTTCAGTTCAAAAAAAAAAAAAAAAAAAAAACATTCTCAAATTTTCCAGTAAATCTTGAATTTCTTTTGTATTGGGTACTTTGCTATGGAAGTGGTGGGGGCAATTGTTGGTTCAGCTCTAACCGAGCCTTTTAGATTTCTGTTCGGATCCATCTATGTTAGGATTAAGAATGTTTTGAAGATCCATTCAAATTACAAGGATTTTGAGAAAAAACATGGAAGCTCTATTGGAACTCAAGCAACTCCTAGATGATGATGATGAGCTGCAGCAACACTTACCATATTTTGGAAGAAAAAAATAAAAAACTTGTGGACAATATTTCAATGTTAGAGGCAATATAAATGACGCAAATCTTTTGTATTTTGTGTCAATTTTACATTTAGTCATAAATTATTATTTTTATCATATAACACTTCAAACTGTTATATTTTGAATACTTTTGATACTTACAAGAATTAAATGTAATTTTGCCTCATCACTTATAAACTCCAAGAAGAAAATGGTTAAATTGCCGCTTAATCCATACCAATGTTTGATTTCGAGCTGTTTGGTCAATAATTCCATCCCAAGTGGGATATTTGTTTTGAATATAGTACAAGTAGGATAGGCCATAGGGTCACATAAAATATTGAGTTATTTTAATTTTTTACAATAATCCCATCCCAAGTGGGATATTTGTTTTGAATATAGTACAAGTGGCCATAGTGTCACATAAAATATTGAGTTATTTAAATTTTTTACAATTTTTATTAAAACAGATAAGATTAAACCGTTTGTGGACGCAACGATATTCCCATCAATATTCTTGCTTAATCATTCTTCTGTAATTTCAGTTCCAAAAAATTCCGATCAATATTCTTGCTTAATCATTCTTCTGTAATTTCAGTTCCAAAAAATTCCGATCAATATTCTTGCTTAATCATTCTTCTGTAATTTCAGTTCCAAAAAATTCCGATCAATATTCTTGCTTAGTCATTCTTCTGTAATTTCAGTTCCAAAAAATTCCCCTCAATATTCTTGCTTAATCATTCTTCTGTAATTTCAGTTCCAAAAAATTCCCCTCAATATTCTTGCTTAATCATTCTCCTGTAATTTCAGTTCCAAAAAAAAAAACTGATTGGAGATGGCAGAGCCTTTGAGGACAAAATAGTGGGGGTAGTTAATCCTGTGCCTAATGCAGTTGAGTATATTCCGGCACCATTTGTCGAAGCTCAACCAACAGCAAAAAGAAATCTGGACAAGATTATGGATTTGCTGAAGAGAAATGAAAAGGCTAAGAAGATTGGGGTATGGGGCATGGGAGGAGCGGGGAAAACTACTTTAGTCAAGAATGTGAACAATGAGCTCAGTAAGGACTCAAAAAAACAGGGTTTCAATATTGTAATATGGGTCGTTGTGTCTCAAAATGCAACGGTAGAAAGCATCCAATCAAAAATTGCTGAGCGATTGCATTTGGCAATGAATAAAGAAGAGAGTAAAGAGAGCGCAGCCAGTCATTTGTACAACAAACTTAAGGGAAAAAGATTTCTCTTAATTCTTGATGATATATGGGAAGGAGTTGATCTAAATGATGTAGGTATTCCTCCACTTGAAGACCATGATAGCAAGGTCATACTAACCACTCGAAATTTTCATGTATGCCAAGAAATGTCTACTGATACTGAGTTCGAAATAGGTCGTTTGAGTGATGAAGA